>CM038226.1:19127426-19329270 GCA_021442155.1 Cymbidium sinense
CCCAAAGATAAGTGAGAATTCTTCTTAGAAATCCCCTTCTCATTATCTGTCTTGCTCCCTAATGTGATGCTTGTCCCTTTTGATCTCTTTCTTGCTTCCCTCAAAGCCGCTAAGATCCCTATTGAGTTTCCCAAGGAGAGAGGTATATACGCTCAATGAAAGGAGAGAGAAAATGAGTTTTGGGACTAAGAGATTGGGCTATCGGCTAGTATAAGTTGGTGTCAACAAAGAAGGAAAGCCTTCCCCCAATCCATAATTTTTAGGTGAAAAGAAGATAGATGATTGAGAGTCATAGGATCTTGAAAGCACCTCAACAGTTTCTTGAAAAGTGATGACAAATATAGAGTAGTTACCACTTGTAAGCTCATTCACCAACTAGGCTAGGCCATGAGTTTTCTTTCACGAGTGCATGAGCAGAAGTGGAGCCAGAATTGTCCCTCGATATGAGATATTAGTGAGATTAGCTACACACCACCCAACTTACCTTAACCTAGGAAAGTGACTTCAATAGGCCTCCTTTCCTTCCCCCTTTGCTGCTTGAAAGAAAACTAAGGGTCAACAAAGCTAAATGTATGATTTAGAGCTATCATCCCAAGACCTCTTGCTTATGAATACCAACTTCTTTCTTTCCTTCTTCAAGATAGTCGGATGGTACTTGGTTGTTCCCTAAAGCATTTCACATCCGTCCTAGGCTTCATTCAATCAAAAAATTTCTCTAAGCTTCTCTCCTACTCCTACTCTTTCTACTTCTATTTTTTGCTTCACCTCTGCTTGCCATTTCCTCTATTAGGTGTACAAGGAAAGTTATCACTTGTCCTCTTGTTAATAGCGAGCCTACTACATGGGAAGAAAGAGCTCAACTCGATAGCGAGCTTGGTATTCTTAGATCAGACTTTTCCAGGTTAGGGATTGAGTTTACAGGATGCGAGAAATCTCCTTGCTCTGTTCCTCATTGCTTAAGAGTTCCTTCTTCTTGCACATGCTAGCTTTCCAACATTAGCTTCTTCTGAGCTCTCAACATGGCATGACAAATGAAGCTAATTTGGTATGGACCAACTCAGCGCTTGCTTTCGTAGGGTCAAAATGGCATCTGTGTAGTGCATCATTTTCACTCACCATGAACATAGGGATTGGATGGATGACCCACTCTCTTCAATGAGATGTCAAGTCAAACAACATCGGGGTGCCCCTGATGAAAGTACAGACCTATCGTAGGTTGACTTTCTTGGTCACATAGGCAACATATGCTCTCTATATGATCTATGACATATGAGTTCTATCATGTATAAGTAAAATAAGAATATGTATGTGACCAGTCAAGCACAGGCTAGGAAAGTGGAAAGTACAACTCATCTAATTAGACCGAACTCCTCCACTCGACTAGCCAAAGAAGAAAGAATATTTGATCTTTTCTTCAATCGAATCCGAAAGATTATCCAAACTTGACATCGTTCAATCACTTTTAAACTTTTTTTGTCCCTGTGGGCTTTTCATGACCCTAGTTGAGTAGGGGAATAGGTAGGCAATCAAATCCGCCTTCTGTTCAATGCCTATTTCTATGTGGAAGGATTACCATCGGGCAAAATAGTTCCATTTCTATTTCATCTCAAAATTTGAGAGGAGTTGGGGGATCACTCAACTTTTAACAAGGTCGATTGAAGGTTTTGAAAGAAAAGTAGGAAAGCCTACTTCATTATCAGTGAGATAGATAGCCCTGCAAAACTTCTTCTGTCAAATAGAACATTGAGCAAAATAAGTGGATCATTTTTACTATATAGGATGCCATAGGGAAAACCTTCTTGTTCTAAGTCTAACACTCTCAAACTTTGGTCGACATTCTTCTACTCTTTCTTGGTTGGTCTTGTGTCCCATCATGGAAGTACTTTAGATTTTCTTCTAGCAACTAAAAAACCTATTTTGTGTGACCTTATGATACCACCTATCATTTAATAGGAGCTACAAGAATAGTCATTCTTTAGGTGACGAGTGTTATTTTCCAGTTCATAAGTGACCTTTAGAACTCTTTCACTGGAGAAGGTATCTCTACCTGACTTTAGAGTGTACCATTCCTTTATAGCGATCTCACGTGTTTCTCCATGTGACCCACAAATTCCACCCAGATCAAAGAGTTGTAAATGAAATATCAAAGTTAGGTTGGAAGCAATTAGTGGTTAATCGCTTGGAACCTTAAAGAGTTCTAACTCATATACCAAAGTAGAGTTGTTAGTTCGTATTAGTATAGCTTAGTCTTTATCTCGCTCATGCCAAATATGACACGACTAGAGATAGAATAGGAAAGGCTATAGGTAAAGTGACTGTGGTAGGACCAACCTTCTTCCATTGATAATGTAAGAAGAATCATGGAAAGAAAGATAGTATGAAGTCTTATTGAATGTTATTTGAAGGGAACAAATCCTCCCACATGAACTAGAATACCATCTTTAGCGAAAAAGGACCTATTTACCTATAAAATAATCATACTAATCATTTTTGGACCTTGGACCCTTACAGATCAAAATTGAACAGAATAGAGGAAAAATTCACAATGAACTATTTAAGCAAACGTAGTGCCCTCCTTCTGTATCTATGAAGAAGTCCAAATGTGAATAGCTTACTTGAACTAATAGAACATATAGTTTGACTATGATCCATTTTTCTATTTCATTTTTCTTATCTTTGGTATAGGGTGTAATTCATAGCCAACCGGGTTGTATGTCTAACTATGGATTGTCAGAATCATACTAGTAAAGCCTTGATTGGTGATAAGTGAACCAAGACCTTAAAGGTTTCCCCTTCTGCCCTTGTGCCAAGATAGCTTTCGATAAATGGGCTTCATAGCTGGTGCAAGTAGTCATGTACTACTCTTTTCCTAAAGATCATTTTCCAAGACTCAAATGCTTCCACTCCTAGTAATAGACGCAAATGTACCTTTCTTGCAAGTATAGATCATCCTGATCGAGCTTACCAACTAAACTAGAAATGATAGCTACCTTCGAGCTATCAACCAACAAGAGAAGAAGCTTTCAGATCCCTATCTATCTTTATATTCATATATCTAGAAGAGTATGAACTACTAGCTAGTAGGGGTAACCAGCTTTCCATTCCTACCGCCTGTCCCTTAGCTGATGTATCCCTAAATTTGATAAGTAAAGGGGGTTATGGGGTTTCCTGGTGGATCACCATTGCTATATCGGTTAGTGGTGGAAGTCTTATAAGCCCAATTTCCCTTTTCTTTTGACAAAGAAAACTATCGCCTTTTCCTCCCATTCTTCTATCTCCCCGGTATGAAGTACACAATGTCGTATGACCATGTTCCAACACCTGAGCCCTTTAGGTATCCGTTCCCCTGCTCTCCCACCCAACATAACTAAAGAAGCTACATACTCCTCAGTTATACCTCATTCTCCTATGAAGACAAAAGGTTCCCAACCCAACTCGAAGGATTGATCGCCCAACTCGATAGTTAGCCATATTTAGTGGCCTATTCTCGAATATGATCTCTTGTCAAAGCTTCGGATGGTAAAACTCCTTTTGGGGAGGTGTATACACATAATTGAAGTTCATCATGTTCATAGATTTAGCTTTGTTTGAATCTCATTGAAACTGCTAGCTCATGAGATAGCATTGGCTATACTTAAAAACAAAAATAAAGGCGACCAAAGGGAAGGCATTGATTCTCTTTTAGATTTATGGGGTACCTAAAATAGATGCACCTTAATCAAACAATGAAATGAATTGAATACAATGAATAAGGGGTTCCATCTTACACAATGAGACTATGGATTTGGCTCCCTTCACCTTTCTCAAATTAGAATAGTATATCCTAAAAGTTGTGTTTCTTTCAAGAAAAAAATCTGATCAAGGGTTATCTGCCCGACAGTGCTCCCTTTGTCCATTTAGTATATCCTCCCCACAAAAATAAGATCATATTGAGAAGAAACTTTGAGGGAGATAACATTGGCATAGACACTTACTAGAGTCTATCCAGGTGAGCTCAAGCTGTAGAAGAAAGTTAGCTTTCTACTGAGTGAGCACAACAGATCGACACATTAGATTAGATCAAGCCCAATGGGCACACTTACTAGGATGAGGCATAGGGAATTGAACCCACATCTCATTGATTTGGTCCAGTAAGCACCTTATAGCTCTATTTCTAGGACTGGGGAGAAGATCGTAAGCATCCATGCATTTTGAGAGAGTGAAAAACTCTCACTTTACTAAGTGCCAGCCAGGCAAAAAGGTTAGCCTGAAGGGGAAGTGGTAGTTTAGCCAAAGGTAGAACGTGTAAGGGTTGGATTCATCAAGCTCTTAGAATAGCTATTCCAATACAAAGGACAATCCCAAGCTTATCTTCTCCACTAGATCTACATAAGGCACTAGTCTATTCCAATCTTTCTTATTCTTCAGCTTCTAATGGATTTTCTTCTCTACATACAGAGGAAGACATTCATGAAGTGGACAAACTTGGTGAAGAAGGGCCTAAGGGAACCCAACGCATGAACTAGATATGAAAGGAAATACCTTATGGTTCATTGACTAAGGCTTCTCCCAAGGCAGAGGAAAAATTGCATAATCTAGAAGAAAACCCTACTGAAGGTGGTCCGACCAAATGAGTCTTTTCAAAGCCAAAAGGGTGAGTAAAGATTCCATCACTCAAACTGTCTTATGAAGGTGAAGGCTATAATCTAGAATGTAAGGGGGTGAAACATAAAAGAGAAAAAGAAAGAGTTAAGAAAAGGTGACCGGTAGAAAGATCGACTACTCAGGGAATTTTGAGAATTTGAGCTATTGAGACAAAAGTGATAGAATCCAAATCATTCAAAGAATCTGGAGTGGCCAATCCCACATTCGATTGATTGCCTCTTCTACTACCTCTAAAGAGGAAATTCCACATTCAAAATCAAGTTGAAGCACCCAACTCAATTAGATCTATTGGACTCGACTTGAGAGGATCAAACAAAAGACATCGCCATATTAATGCGATCACAAGACAAAGAAGCAACGATCATAACATGAATAAAAAGAGGGTTTTTCATCACTTTTCTCATATATTGCTGGGACTAGTCAAATGAAAGTGGAGATTGAATGCTGGAAGGCACAAATAGGAACTATGAGCACATGACACAAGGCGATCAAGTTGTGTTCACTTAAAGCTTCACTTCATGTTTTATTTTTGAAGTGGGAAATGTTACAAGGAAAGAGATTTGAAGACATATACACTGAATGAGAGAGATGGGGATGGAAAGGGTTCCCCCTTTCCTGCACTAGCGAACCAGCCAATCTAGAATTTGAGAAACCATAGCCCCAACAATAAGTCCTCAGCAAATATAAAGATGTGAAAGCCCAACAGTGAGTGAACTAGTGAAGAACACAAATCCATAATAGGCTTAAGGCATCGATAATCCAAGTGTAAAGTACAACCCACTCCTTTTTGCAAGCCATGGAGAGATTGGGGTCACATCCTCAAATGAAGAATAGGTGGCTCCACTCCTTCATGTTTACTATCCTTTGATGAAGCATTGTGTATGGCACCCTTTAGTACTAAAAGAGTAATCCTATCATCATTTTTCTTTTAGGCTACCTAGCACCTTGTTTGCTGCTTCATTACAGTCACTTTTTGTTAATTATTTTTCTTTCACATTTTATGATACCTGAAGGTGCCCCTACCTACTTTATCAATTGATAGACTTCACCAATGAGAATGAGTGAGTGAAGGGATACTCATTTGATTCTCATTTTTTGAACAAAGGTGTGGAGCATTCAATTTGTAGAATAAGGGAAAGGGGTAAGCGTATTGTTTGTTTCTATTCTTTTCAGAATGTCTTCACTTTGTGTGTCCTTATCCATAGCAGTTCTTGTTCAATGTAGCTTTGTTAGTTCCTATTTAGATGATAGTAATTGAAAGGCTAACCCATTGATCCGAGGAAGAAGAAGTGAACCTTTTTTACTTTCAATCATCTCTTCCCTTCTCTATGATGATTTCCTAATGGCTCTCATAGCCAAGCCTTCCTCTCCATGGAAGTCTTGAATCCAAAAAATGAGTTTGCTTCATGGACCTCTTGCACGTACCACCTTCTTTTTTACTTGATGGGGAAAGAATAGCTGAACAAGGAGTGCTTGACTGAATGAGTCAAAGTGGAGGACCTCGCCATATAGAAGACAACACTTTTGAGTCAGAGATTCTCGAGTTTGTTCTTGGATCAGTTGTAGTTGAGTTTTGTTCACAACCATCTCACTAACAATTTTCCCCGACCTTTCCTTGAAGTCCGCCTCTGCATAGAATAAGAGATGAATATAGAGAAGGATGGTCAAACGTATGGATCAGTGAGTGTACACCCAAGAGATAGATAGGTTATCTCTATCAAAGCAAGGTGCATAGTAAAGATATACAAAGATGGGCTTACTTTGGGGCTTGGATTTCCCTTTCATCATTTCTCTACTAAGCAAAATAGGAAAACTATAGGCACTAAGGTCAATGAAGTACGTTAGCACCATTGACATTTGACTAGTGAAAGCTTAATCTCATCTCTAGCTCTACCAATGAGGAGGTTCAATCTCAACTACACTAAATGAGGATTGAATTGAAGTCTTAATGCCCTGGGTATGAGTGCTAAAGAATCTATGGCTAGCTCTATTAATGATGCTATAGGTTATGGATTTTTATGATATGTCACTACCCTATCTAGTTCTAGTAAGGCCTTTGCAGCCAGCTTCTAAAACAAATGGGTTCCAAACCTTTCTGGAAGAAAGAGCTCTTGCCTTCAACTTAGAACATAACATTCCTTCCCCAAGACAAAGTCGATATCTTTCATAGCGGATGAGTTCGATCCATTTGTTTCTTGTTTAGAAAAGAAACTAAAGAGATAGAAAACACCATCTTATAGCATTCATGTTTCCACTTTTTTTTTACATAGCCAATGATGGATTTTGTGCCATGGAATGAGTCAAGAAACTAAAATGTTACCAATACCAACCGCCCCCCCTAAAGCAATTGTAGCTACTCAAACCCATTGATTATTATTTCCTCCAAAAGATACTTATACAAAGTTCTATGAGTTGGGAGTTTGCTTTTATACAATCAATGTGAGCTCATAGTTCTACTTCCATATTTTTAATCTCTAGATCCTTGATGATTATGTCCATGCACTCATCAAGGATCGCTTTAGTTTCTGGGTCATTGGGATCTGAGAGATGGTATTTTTGTTTCCCTCAGTCACAAAAATGATGTAATTGCTCCCATATTAGAGTCTTGAGTTCTGTCGTAGTCCCTCTGATCGAAAGTGGGTTGGAAAATTTCTTCAGCAATCTCACCCCCACCGAGGTTGTGATGTTGTTAGGCTCCCAAGGGACCGGTCGGATCCTCTATCTCTTCAGCCACAGCTACTGGAGGAACTACTGGGGCAGGATTGGGCATTTTGACTTCATCCAAGAAAAGCTCAGAGAGAGCTTCATCAAGATTTTGGAGCTCGGATGACTTTTCCACCCAATTTTATTCATTCATGCTATTCACATAGCAACTTATGGCCAAATTAAACAAAAGAGAAAGAAAAGAGTGCTCTGATAAGACCTCCCTCCCATCTAAGTCTCAAGAGAATAAGAGAGAGAGACTTCTCCATAATCATAGAAGGATCAAATCCTAGCATTAGATAAAAGAAAGCGAAGGATTACAAAGCAAATGAAGAAGACTCAAAAATCTGAGCATTCTCATTTCTAAATTGTAGGAGAATGCAACTTATTATAAGTTCTATCTTATGAACATAACATGACTTGAATATGAACTATGATTTAGATCAAGTCCGAAAATCCATTCTTTTCTTCTAATCAAACTATTGTCTTTTCTTTTTGTTTTTAAAAAGCACTCCTGGATATGAAAAAGTGGATCAGGTAAATCTACTAACTGTTGAAGCTAATGCTCATGATGATGATAGTGATTAGCGAGATGTCTTACTTTTCTTATGCAACATCTTTTCCATATTCTCCTTCCATGACATGCTAGCTCCAACTCAAAAGAAAATCTGCTAGTAATGTGCATCCACTGTGAGGGGTGCCCCCATCCCCATAAAAAGAAGGATTCCCAAAGTAAATCCCGAGGCATGTTATTTTTATAGGAGGGAAATAAATTCAAGAGTTAGAGTCTCTTTTACCCCCTTCTCTGATACCTACCCATAAGATGAAGATTCCTTACCCTCTCTTCCTAGTTGGAAATGGAAGACTTTTGAGATCATGATAGGAAGAATTCAATGTCAGAGTAGAACCAGATGAGGGAGAGCTTTCCTCTAGCAAAGAGGAAAAGAGCTTAAGAACCGACTAGGATCTTTTGGTTTAGCCAATTGAGTTCCACTTGCAAAGCCCATAGCTTAAGAAAGGCCCACATAGGGATGGGAAGAAGGGAAGGAGGGTATCTAGAGGAGTAGTAAATTGGTTGATCCAATAAGAGATAGTTAGATGGATAAGGTGCAAAGTATCTTGTAATCTCACATAACATAAACATTTGTAGTAAAGTCTTCATGAATTAGTGGTTAGCACCTTAAGAAGCATATCAATGAGTTTCATACCCCATTTTCTTAGTAAGAGAGGGCTTAATCTTGTAGAATACCTTTCCATTGATTGATAATACATGAAACAATTCTAGTTCCTTTAGCTAGCACCTTTTCCTCTTACTCAACCACACAAAAATGACATTCTTTTGATGGATGCGATGTAATTAGAAAAGTCTTCAATGAGATCTTTGCTAGCATCTTCTTAGAGTGTTCTCACAGGTTCAAGAAAGGAAGATCAATTCTTTTCACATGTACAAAACTGGGAGATGTTGACCAACTCATTCAAGCAGATGTCTTTGGTAGAGAAAGTATATCCACTCCATCATGCTTCTAATTACTCATGCATGAGGTCACTTTCTTCTATTAGCATTTAAGGGAAAGGCAATATGAAGCTCTTCAACTAACTTGAATATTAGCGAAGTGACCCTTACAACTTCTAAGTAATGAAAAAGAGTTTTGGAAATAAGCTTTCCTATAGTTCTGCTTACCTCATTGATCCCTAGCCCCATTAGTATGAACGATCATGAAATGATCAAAAATTAGAAAAACTTTAGCATCACTCCAAGGAATCCAACTCCGTAGAAGAAAATAAGCAAACTTGGTTGGCACGCTACTGTCTGATGGAACCTAGTGATTGGCTATGAACTCCTCTTAGCTAGATAAGCACTAGTGAAAGCACTATGTAGAATTCCATTACTGCAACTCCTACTTAGGCCTCTTCCCCCAATGGCTAAAGGCTCAAAGCAGTAAAAAGCATATGATTTGAGAGTCAACCTTTGCACTAAAAACCCATCTTTCTTGCTCAAAATCTCAAATTCCTGCAGATCCCTCAAATTCTTAACATTTCCCTCAACATGTTTAGTGTTCATTTTCCACTACCTAAAAAAGATTTTCTTCTGATTTCTTTACTACTACGCACCTTATGTATCCAAAGCCTGCTCCTCTACATAACCCCAATTTCTCCAAATGAGTAGTATGCCTTTCAATGTATTCTTTCTTTTTTGTCTATATGTGCAAAAATTGTGCCTTTCAACACTTTTTTTCTAGTTGTAAGGTGTTTGGTAATTGAATTTTAGTCAAAATGGATTAAATGGAAAGTCTGTGTTTTTAAGAGGTTTTATTTTAAGTCAAACAAGCTTCTCTTCTACTCTATGTTCCAAGGTTTCTGAGAGAAAAGACAATAAGTTTGCAATAAGGAGTTTGAACTTGGAAATTATGTCACCGATTTTCTCTTAATGCGCTATCAATTTTAGTTCATTCTTTCATTTGTACATTGTATGACATATAGAGAAAAGAAAATGTTGATGAACCTTGGAGTTCACTATTCTAGAGTGGAAGAGTGGAGGTCTAAGGACCATGGATGAGATGTGTGTACCCAATATATGAATGAATACATCCTATGAATACTTAGCCAAAAGGAGCTCTAATGACACATGCTTGAAAGCTAGACTCTACCTTACAAGTTTGTTATCCTACAATTCTCTTCTTCTCTTCCACCATCATGTTATAAGCACTTTGAGATGAAAATGACCAGAATTCTTAGTTCTTTAGGACCTAATTCCCTTACTGTGATAGGTGTGAAGCAAATGAATTAGAGTAGCTCTTCTTATGGTTGGATGCTTGAAAATTGGACAATCAATGCTTTGTCCAAGATGTATTGTTAGGTTTCCTTTTTCTTCACTGGTGCTGGTGAAACTTTTTCACCAATTTCATAAGAAACATAAGAAATATGATTCGACACTAATGAAGAAACTATTCAACCCATAGGTAGGGTAGGCTCAATCTCTACCAAAGCATCGAGCTCGATCATGCTCACGGCTAATACAATAGAGTTCTCCATCCATAAAAGGATCATATTTAGAATAAATGGAAAATCGCTTCGATATGGACCTTACACTTCTCCTTCTCGCTACTCATCGGTGAATCCACCTCCCTAACCACTTCGCCAAGCTAGAAATTTTCTTTGTAAAAGGTAATTTGAATATTGATCAAATATGAAACATCCTACTATTGTATAAACCTATAGAAAGTAGAACACTCCCACACCCCGAGGTGAGAAAAGGAAATGTCGCTAATTGGACCAGAGTGAGGTTAGTCACCATAGTTGAGAGAAGGATGAGTTGAAAAGTAAACTAAAGATAAATAACAAATGAAATGAAGGATGACTTGCTCTACAACTAGGGCAGGCAATCATCTCAGTTACTAGTAAGAGCTACACAATTGATAGATAAGGAACATAGTGTCCCATGAACTGCTTTTGCAGATTGGACTAGGCTACACACTACTTAGCAAACATTCCTTCATGACCTTCCTGATTCGACCTAACCATCTAACTAGCTAGCTGGATCTAGTTGACCAATGCCCCACTCTTTGATCAGAAAGAGCACTTTCTTCTTCCTTTTCAAGTTTTGAAAAGCAAGACTCAGCCTCCTAAGGATAGTCTTGAAAGAAGTGATATATAAAGAAGAAACACTTATCTACTCATATCCGGGAATTCAAGGAAGTAGCAGCAGCTACTTCATTTATGATTTCTTGACTATCCATTAAGTATAGCTACTTCTTTCATTTAAAACTCTATTTCCCTTTCTATAGATAAAAGATAGAATTTTCTATTCCCCCATGGGAAATTGTAGAAAATGTATTTCTTTACTTCAATTCGGATAGGTTTTTTGACTGGATATCATCTTGCCATTCTTTATGGACTAGGAAATAGAGTATATGATTTCTTTTAGCATCAGATATGATTAGGCAACACAAATAAGTAGCTATATTGTTCCGTATAGCCTATATACTAGATTAAAAGGAAAGTCTATTCTATCCTTTTGCCTCTCCTTTTAATCGAGTGGTATATACCTCCCTCTTTTCAATTCTCTTTCCATAGCCTATATTCTTTTCAATTCTATTCTATCCTTCCTCTCAAGAACCACACCATGTCAACATTTCTTCCAAGGAAGAATGGTACGCTTTGGGGTTTTCTATCCCTTTGAGAAAGCAATCTGGGAAAGGTATCAAAAGGGTAGTCAAGAAGGCTAGCCATTGTACTCGAAAAATTTTGGTCCGACAAGTAGGTTTTCGAGTTCAGTCCCCAGTTGAAGGAAGCACTCATTGTTATGCCTCTCTAACGAGCCTTTCATCACTTTGCTCTGCACTCCTCAATGAACTACCAACTACCCTCGATTCTTTCTCTGCTTTTTGTGTTTTTTTTCCAATAGATCAATGATGAGCTAAAAAAAAGATAATAGTGCACCACCACTACTTTTCTCTTGTGGGAAGACTAAGCTCAGCCTACACTGAATCTGTCACTTTTGGCAAAGAAGGGGAAAGCAAGTAGGTAGAAATCGGTCATTGCACTAATACGAGTGTAATATATCTTTCCTGCCCTTAAGGAAAAAGGGCTTTGGCAAGAGCAGCTTCTATGCCATCAACATGTCAAGCCAATTCTACTTAGGTGAAAAATGAAAGATCGGAGTCGCATAATATCAACTCTACCTTTCGTTTCAACACGTACAACAAGCTTTACCTTTCAAAGATCTGAGCCTATAGCTTTTTGCTCTATCCCCTCGATCGAGCCCTTTCTAGACTTAAAGTATATCCTAAAGCCACTTTCTGGTCTTCCTTGGGTCTGCTTTGAATGATCATTTCTTTCACTCTTCCAAGGTGGATGAAGTACTTCAATTCAAGGTCTTAGATGGAAAGAAGAATGGAATGCATTGATTTGGGACACTTCTTCTCTAATTTAGCTTTCAAGTGGGAGAGGACTTCCATAAAGTCATTTATGTGAACCGCTATTAGTACATTTTTGAGTAAATTCACTTCTTGCAATGGGGTTCTAGTCTACCTTTTGATCTTATCCGGTGCTTTAGCCATCATTTTGTTAGTTCCATTTTTAGAGCTTAGAGTTCTCATATGCTCATTTTTTTTTCTTGTCTTGTAGTGGATGAAAAATTAGAACTAATGGGCAAGGCTTGGAGAGTTCTATAACTCCACCTCACTAATGAAGAAGAATCATAAAAATTCTTGGTAGATTCTTTATAGACGGATTGCCACACTCACTTGCTTCAAAGAACTTCCTAAATAGGTTCTTTCATTGACATTAAAATATTGACATTGCTCTAGGCCCAAAATGTGTTGTCTTCTCCAGGTTGAAGGAGCCATGGGTTTATAGTGGTTGTGGGGAATCGCCAAAGAAAAGAATAGGAAGTTGTTGCATGGTATGGTGTTTCTGGTCATAGAATAAAAGAGTGAATAAGTGGATCAAACTCCAAGCAATGTTTTAAGTGATAAAGTAAATAGATAGATTCACCCCTTTTGTATGCCAAAAAGATGCTATTTTCATTCAACTGTGCTTGAAAGATAGAGGCACTAGAATTGGTAAGCCCCAATGCAAATTTTAGAATAAATAGAGTGCTCTTCTCTAACATTCAATTAGATTTGGGTAGTAAATTGGGCAAGCCAAGAAGCTAGAAAAGTAAGCAAAGCAAGAGCTCTAGAGAATGAAAAAGCAAGTAAAAAATGGCTAGGGATGAAATGACTATTTTAAAAGATATAGGTGGGTACGGGTGGCTAACCAAATCTTCTTGGTCCCATTTCAGCCTTTTCATCTATATAGTCATAAGCAATGGATGTTGTAAACACACAAGCAAAACATGTTAGTCGTGAATCACTTTCAATGATCTAAAGAAATGCTTAGATAAAGTCAAGAAAGAGATAGATTCTTTCTTAGTGCTCCCAAAATTGGACTCATGCAAGAAAGATGTAGTATCCAGTAGAACACATCATACGGAACCCAAGATTCCATCTAAGGAGGATTCAAGGATCACTCAATGCTATAGGCACTCATCAGTTCAGATTGGGTAGTGAAGGAGATATTTCAAGCAACCATAGAAATTAGTTTACCGTAAGAAAGTACAAATCTCAGAATGGCATTCTTAGTGAATATGATTATTCTAGTTGTTCATTTGATAACTGCAATGGCTAATTATATGGTATAACATTTTGAGTTAGTGAGGGTGAGCATCATCATTCCCTTTGGTGAGGTGTTATCGACTACTTGAGTAATGGGAAAAGACCTAGTCCTTGAAAATGCTCATTTATTAGGGCTTATAATTTTCCTTGGGACTTTCTTTTGATCGATCATCTATCACTCAATCCTCCTTCAATATAGCCTCTGACTAGCTTCAGTGAAACAAAAATCCTTCCTTGAGTTGAGAGGCCCCTATCTCAAATACATGGTGCACTTCTCCCTGCAAGGTTATCATTGCGGCATTACTATGTGCCAACTTGGCTTTGTAGTCCTTTCTAAGTGTCAGTCTTGCCACAAATGTAGAAGCCCCATCTCTTCTACTTTTTTCTTTTCTAGTCACTCGATGTCAGGAGAGAGGAAAGGTAACTTGGCGAGACTAAAAGTGAATGTGAAGTTCATCACTTTTCCTAGGTTATACCATTAGCAACATAATGGAAAGCTAAAGCAAGTACAGATTAAAGTCCCCATAAACATAAAAAAGAAACTAAAAAAATTAGAAAATAGATAAGAAAGATGATAGTTTTTACTAAGACACTCTCCATTGTGTAAGAAAAAGAGCTACCTGAGATATGAATCTCAGGATTGCTTGAATGTGAATGCATCCTTTCTCCGTAGGCCTCTATTCTTTATGAATTGACTGACATGAGGGAATGCCCATACCCTCTCCTCTAAAAAAGCCTCTTGTAGTAGCTAGACAAGTCTCTTGGTCTCATAAGTAAATTGACTTTACTCTTGCTTGGTGGTAGTCGATTATGTTTGGTTGAAGAGCTAGTTGAATAAAAAGGCTAAGTAATGGTCTCGGGGGTTGGAAAGCACAACAGCACTAGAGCCCTTTGATCGATCCTAACACATAGAAAAGAGGATAGTCAATTTTTTAGGCTGAGAAAGTCCTTTATTTCTAGCTGAAAGTAAAAGTAGAACAAAGACATCTATGCTTGTAGCCACTTCCTCATAGACCAAAGAAAGAAATGGATTGATTTAGGAGACAAATCATAGATGAAGAGTAACAAACTCGTGACGGAGTTAACAACAACTTTCTAATCCTCCTCAAAGTCATCAACCGTGCCACTTGAGAAAACATTGCATAAATGCCATCGACCACTGGAGACTTCTTCTTTCAGATTGGCAGTGAACACAACCTATTGAAGTTCATGAAAATTGAAGTCCTGAATTAAACACACCACATGTTCAGTATATTTATAGAAAAATGGCTTGAAATTTCTATTCAGGAGATCCCTGAAGTCTTTGATAGCATCATCTCTAATTAGCACTTCATCATAAGTGGTGCACCCATTTGTCATGTCAATCTCCATAATTGAATTCATAAAAGCTCTGCTCTGAACAACCAAGTGAAAGAATCTAGTAGTACTATCATCTGGGTGCAACCAATTGATTCAAGATTGTTATTTCTAATGGCTTCTCCCACAGATTGAGTTTCGGGCTCAGAGGATCATGCATTCTTTGATCCTAGATGGATGGATGCAAGGGCCTCAACCTTCTGCATAGATGACCAAATCTATGCCTACTCCATGGCTTCAAAGCACTGCTCATTTTTCTTTTAATTTCTAGGCAAGCTCTGTGAATTTTGTTCAATTCTTGAACTAGACTTATGAGCTTTCACCAGCCCGTATGGAAAGTTGAAGTATGACTGTGAACCATTAGTGGAGATTGAGGATACATATCACAATCAGTCAATAAAGCTTTATTGAGCTAAGTTCCTAGAAAATTCATTGAGAATTTGTAACAACTAAAACCCCTACGAGAATTCACAATTGAAGAAAGATCAATGTCCACTCCAAATCAGACAAATAGCAACAACATTATTCACCCACAACCCAAACTGTAACAAAAGATATGAGCTACCTCACTCCATAACAAAATGATAGAAGAACCACTGGAATTGTTGGAAAGCTAGCACTGCACCATATTGACCAAAAAGAGAAGTCATCCATGTCCTATTGGGATGCTTTTTATGTATATACTAGAAAGAAAAATAGGGGCTGATATTATCGATTCCATTCTAAAAAAGCACAAGCAAAGTCATGGAAGGAAACCTGCAGCATGCAAGGAAAGCAGTGATTCATCCTACCATTGAATATCTATAGCCAGAGAATTACTACTTACGATCTGGGAGAGTTAGAACCTGCAAATGACCCCACAAAAATCAGGGCATTCTATGAGTATGCTAGCCTCTGATAAAGTGAGAGCAAAAGCATTTGACCCAAGCCCATTCCAAAGTAATAACTTAGGAATAGGTGAAATACCACACATTTAGAGGCAATAGGATATGGATGATTATATCTTCTCTTTTCACCTGATGGATCTCTCTTTTTTTCCTCATTAAGAAGAATGTGGGAAGATCGCTATGCTATGACACACGTAAGAAAGAATACTTGGCAAGGCTTTAATAAGACTTAGCAATAGCTCGATGAAGGTCTGCCAACCAAACACGGAGGCAACCAGTAATGGAACAGAGGAAGACAACTCACTTTGATAGTTGTGATTTCACTTTTTCATGAGGAACTAGCCTGAATTACCCTATTGAAGAGAGAAAGTTCCTTGCCAAAAGCAATCCAAGCCTCTCCCAAAAAGGAAGAAGAGGAATCAGACACTGTTCTTCTTATTTCTAATAGCCTATTAGGGATTTAAGTATAGTAATAGGTAGGAGAAGTCAAAAGATGGGTTCTACCTCTACCAATGATAGGGAATGGCAATGAAACTCATACTTGCTATTGCTTATCAACTTCTTATTATGAAAGTCAACTTAGTAGCAAATAGATCATTCTCTTTCTTTGTTCTAATCATGCTAACTTCTTAGTACTATGTAGCCATGTAGGTATCTTATAGCCTTCTTTCCTTGCTGCACTCATTCACTCTGAAGTGATGCTTTGGGCCTTCCTTGTGTTTAAGAAGACATTGATAAGAATTTTTATTCTACCTAGAATTTGTAGATGCTTAAGGGCAAAAAAAGAGTCTTTTTTCCTCATTACATTCATTTCATTTTAAAAAAGGCACGTAGTGAGGAAAGAGGAAAATGAAAGATATCTAATAAAGAAGCTACACCCCAAAAAATTTTTTTTGATTTCCCACATCGGTGAATGAAAATAGACTCTCTTACATGATTCAATTCCTACTTTGAAAGCTTTTATAAAGAGTTCCACATTGATTGTGTAATTAGAAATATCATAAGAGAAGAATGCACTACTTATTTTAGTGCTACTGTTACTCATAAGTCAGTCTTATGTAATGTCTTATTTTTGCTTTTCCTAGCTACACTGCTGCATCTATTCCATTCTTCTTTATTTACTCAAACTAGTAATTCAATTTGCAATCGAGTTCTGATCAGCTAATTCTACCATGAAATTGAATTTGCATTGATGTGGCATGAGGATTGGGTTGGGGTTCAATCTTTTTTCTTATCTTCTTTTGGTCTTTAGAGGCTACGTAAGCTTTTGGCTAAGCTGCTCACCCTTATATGATACAAGCCATGACCTAGATTTTGATATCACTACTTGCTATCTTATATAGATAGTTGTCAACCTCAACAGCATACAAACGAGAGACTGAAGATTGGTGGATTGGATCTTTGATTCCTTTCTATCTTGTGCCCTTATGGGTGATACAAAGAAAATTCAAAATAGAAAAACATTTTCACTTTAGATTCGCCCATATAGTAAAGTTCTATAATGGAAAGCTTGTCGCAATACCAACACTAGGTAAGAGGGGTCTAGCACCTCCTCTTCCCCAATAACCATCAGGGAAAACTCTTGGAAATACCAACTCATGGCAAGTCCGCTTATCAAGAGGCCTCATTTTGGACCCCACTAGACACCTAAGAAGCGGCACTATTGGAGACCCCGGAAGCCCCTATAGAATGACTTCTTGAAGATGGAGAAGATTTTGAAATGGAAATCTCAATCTAATTTCTAGGTGAATAACAAGCGAGACAAGTTGGATAAAAACCAATACTGAAAAAGCATGAGTTTTAGTTCCATAATGAAAAAAAAGAAATGTTTTTTTTTTCTTAAAGCACATCGCTTGTGTAATCCACTAAGTAGCCCAGTGTGCTTCTAAATGAGGAGCAAAATAAGAACTACTCAAAGCATTCTAGTTGGAAGAGATTAGGAGGGGGTTTTACTACTACGAAAAACATTTCGTTCAGCATGGTGTAGCCTATATAAGGAGCGAAGTGTTGTTGGTCACAGCTACTATGTTGGCTTTAATTAGACTATTAAGTTTTCATTGATCATAGCAAATTCTAATTTAACTGTGATAAGAGTTGTTAAGCAAGCCTTGTCCTTATAGAATAACAAGAATGCGATGCTTCCTTATTTTAGGAAAGTGAGGCACTACAAGTATAGGATTTTTCTTGAACTAATGAACTAGGAGTTGTTCCTAGTGAAAAAGAAGTTAGATTCAATAGATAGGCAAAGAGCTCCAATATAAAAGATTGGTAATGCCACATCTCACAGAATCTTTATCTTAGATTCATCCCAAGCTGCAAAAGGCAAGATTGCCTCGTCAAGACTAGAAAGGCCATTAATAAAGCCAAGCCGGACAAAAGGAGATAGACCATATGCCCGGGGCTAGGCTATTCCTATGAGGTCCTCTCAACTAGATTTCTCTATGAAGAAGAGGGTGTGAGGTAGCAGATGGTTTAGAATTTTTGTAAGTTCTTACTTTAGAAAAAAGTTGGAGAGATAAAATAGCTGAGACTATACCTTCTTTAGCCTATAGGAAATCTCTGGTTTCCTTCATCCCTCATTGGCTAGAAAGAAAGCAAATGAAAATATTTTATTTTCTATAGTGAATTTAGATATGAATGAAACCATTTTTGAGGACATAAGAAAGCCAAAGTGGGATTGACTTTTCTTTGAAAAAGTGGCTCATGCAGCCTTTCCGAGATGAAGTCTGAAAGCAATATCCAAGGCTAACTACATAAATCGGTAGCTTAGCCCCAGGAGCCGGTGAAATGTAAAGAAATTCAACTTAGAACTTCAACTTCAAAAGAAATCCAATCCATCTTTGAAATGGATTCCGCTTCTATGAGTTTGAATTCATTTTTTCCCATTTCCCATTAGTATGGAACAAGATTTGTTTGCAAGGAGCGATTGGCAGGAGCATCAATGAAAAAAGGTCTCCTACAAGGTACATGAAATCGGTGAGTTGGGGCATCCACGCTGGTCGACGTGACCGAAAGACCAATCACTAAGAAAAATTGATTAGCACCTGAAAAGAAAGCCAAAATCTGACAAGAGTCCTTTGAAGTCATCCGGAATGCCCTCTTTGCAAAGGGAATTAGTGATCACAGGAGCAGGAACATGAATGTGGGGACAATATAGAAAGAAAAAGCCTACACAAGAAGAATTCTTAGATTAGTGTCATGGAGATAGAAAATGCTTACCTGCGATCAAATTGGAAGATAGTCTCTTCTATGACTGGCAATTCTGATGGCTGTTCAAAGTTTGACTGAAATTAGTTCAGCTATCTTTGATAGATCATTCCATAACCCAAAGAACTGAAGCTGTAGATCTATCATTAGACTAATCTTTGGTTCATCAATGAAACCTTCAGAAGAACAAGAGTTTTCTTCCTGTAGTAGTGTTTGGTGGAAGAAGAGAAGTCTAAAGTCTCACTATGACTTATCAAGGAAGACAAAGAACGCATTCCTCCATCCAACTACCAATGGTGTGAATAAAGAAGAAAGTCTGGAACTTTAATTGGGTTGAGCTATAAATTATAGATCTCCTAATATTTTGTGGTTCGCATGACGATTAGTTCTGAAAAGGTATCAATGCTTTGGCTAACTCCTCTTCAATAACTGCACCTATGGTTTGATTCCTTCTCATAGGCAACAAATTAGACCAGATCGGTAGAATGAACATTGACAGTCTCAAAAGAACTAAATTCAAGACAATCACTTCTGCTATCCTTTCCAACCCCCATTAGACTTTGCTTAGCACCTTTGATTCAAAAAAGAAATTGATCTAGCTAGGTTGATACACATAAGACTCGATATTTCTTCTGCTTTCATCAATATAGCACTATCTTGGACAAAAAGAACCTACCTACTCAAATGCTTGAATTGAGTTTTGATGAAAAGCACAAAACATTGATTTACCAATCCAAAGCTAATAGTTCCTATTAAGAAGTAGAGGGAATTTATTGCTGGTTGAAGATGCTTGCTTGTGTTCATAGATACTCTTAGAGTATGTTGATCATTCCATACTTTTAGAGCCTTCATGAAGTTTTCTATTACTATGTTAGGTCTCTCACATTATTCTATTTCCAGTGGCAAATTGACACAGAATTCAGGCATGCATGAGGTTGATGCTGCTTTCTAAAGAAAGGAGTGATGTGATGATGATGCGAGTTTTTTCTATCTCACACACACTGGACCAAAAATTGCCTTTGTAGTTGGACTTGCAAGTTTATGCAATCTACACAAGAGACCTAAATAATTAAAAGAATTTTTTGACATGTAAATGGAACATTATCTTTTTCTTTGAAGTTTTGGAGAGAGATATCTAAACATGGATGGTAGGAATCGCACTAAACTTATCAACCATTGAAATCTCTTTATGGATTACTGATCGATTATCTCTCTCAATCTGAATGCATATTTATGGAATTAGCTTGTAGATCCAATACAAAGATAGATGGCAGGTAGAGTGTAAATAGATTCAGATTAGTTATCTTCCTCTAATCAAAGAGATTGATCATCCAGGTCCCTCCCACCTAGTCGGAGAAGTATAGAGATGCAAAACCTCTACCAGATGGATTCAAAATGAAGACTCAAGCTATCCCTTTCAATGTAGAAGTTCAACTATTGCCTTTCACTATAGAAGTTCAACTATTGCCTTTCACTATGGTTGAATGCACAAGAATAGATTCCCCCTCTTGAAACACTCTGGTGTTGGCTTAGGTAGAATCTTTCAACTCATCTATCTCGGCCCTATTATGTAAGGGGGCCTGATTATAGGAGTAAATAGTAGGTAGGAAGGGAATGAAGCAACTTTTCATGCACAACTTGCCATTGCTAATGCTTAGAGCTTATTATCGGGCTCCTTTTGATTCTCGCACTGATCTCCACCAGTGGAGTGACCAGCTTGGTCTGACCTTAGTTTGATAGCTTCTTGATCACTAGTCAATGAAATCCCTAGATCCTTAGCTAGCACCGTTGCTAGTTTCCCCACATGGATTACTCTTTACACTTTGCTTTCATGTTGGATGGGAAAAAGAAGGTTAGACTATCTATGGATAGTGAAACCTATGATTGAGGTCTTTTTCAATTTGGGAGCATACAATATGAAAAGAGAGTCATTTTATAATCTTAGAAAATAGGTGTGAAAATAGTCACTTTTTATTCATAAAAAGCAGCTCACTTAGAATTTGCTTTTCTTGGACTCGATAAAGCACCAACCCAACCAGTTTCAACTCCAGCAGTCTGAGCACAATCAATGGCACCCATGTTCTTCCATGCTTATAGGTTGACTTCCTTATGCATCCCAGCTAAGGTATCATAAACATGTATTTCCCTTATGCATGTAGCTGTTGAATAGGTTATACAAATGGGTGAGTTGGTTATATACTCTTTTGCACCTTCTTTCTTTGAACCTTTTGGTATGTCTTGCCCCATAACTAGAAACTATAGATCAGATCCACCAGACGAGAAACTCCATTCTGCACTGTTGTTGAGTCATCGAACTTATCCACCTCAGGGATTCATGGAATTTCCATATTTTCATTGTGTTAAAGGAAATCTACCAAATCTAGACAGATAAATAGACCCATTTCCCACTACTAAGTGCTAAGGGAAAATAAGAAACTAACAAAAATGATTATTTTTTCATCACTGGTACTTAGAGTCCTCTCACTACCAACTAGTAGACATCATCATCTGGCTAGGTCTTGCCAGTATCAACAACGAGAAAAAAACCAAATGAAGAAATAGGAAATAACTTTGCCCAGACAATGTACTAGGCATAGAGGGGGGGGGGGTGCTAGAGCAATAGGGAAAGCCAAGACAATGACACATGTCCTAGGCTGCAGTAAGTAAGTAGCTCAAGAGGCCATTCAACCTCTTGTCCTCGAAGATGGGGCGGGCTGAGATTATAGCAATAGGGAAAGCCTAGACGATGACACATCGCTGCAATAAGCTCAAGAGGTTGTGCCTCTTGTCCCCAAGATGGGTAATATGTTCTCAAATAATGTTGTTCTAACTTTCTTCTATAGGGCCTGACTGGTGAATGATCCCAGTCCATGACAAAGAACCCGGCGACAAGGCAGTGTTGCTTCTTCTCCACCAAGCACATAAGTTACAAGATAACTGTAGGTCGGTCGCTATGTAAGAAAACTCCAATTTGATTGACCCCTCATCTTGAAGGAATCTACATCACCCGATCATAAGGAGAGGTTCACCATGATGGGGGGTAAGGTACTTTAATTCTTTTGAAATAGAAAGAAATGCATAGGGGACCATCCATTTTTTTGGAGCATGCTCCTCACTGAGATTTACGGATTCGGGGACTATTTGCCCTACTTAATTTACTTACAATGACAAAGGCCTTATTTTGCAAGCCTTTCTCATTTCATTTCATATTTAGTAGTCTATAAGTGGTACAAAGCAGCTTCCCCCGGGGAGCAAAAGTAAACCATAGTAAGCGAACAAGGTTCTTCCTTCTATTTATGTTAGAACCTTAACTCTTTGAACATCGAGCTAAGTTATTTTGCATAGCATAATATAATAGAATTTTAGATATGCACCGATGCTCTCTTAATAATTAGCCTAAGCATCCTTGCTAACTTAGTCACCTCACTTACTAAAATAAAAAGTTGGTGAGGCTAGCTAAACCCACTTACTCAACTCCCAGTAGTGGTCTTTCATTTTTCTTTTTTTGAAATTGAAATGAAAATTATCATGTTTTTTCATTCATTAAGTGGGAGAACAATTAGGTCTTTAGTAGCATTTACAAAAAAGAATAGCAGGTGAACACACATTTTTCATCATCATCATCACCATCATCATATATTTTTACATATAGGCCAGCTTGGCAAGCTACCGTTCCTATTTATTTGAGGTGCAAAGAGAATAAGAAATCTATTTTTTATGACTATACCATACCATAATCAATTAATACAACATCCCGAGTGACTAGACTTAACATAAATGTAGCAACTAGAGCCATTTTAAAAGGGGGGGGATTAGCACTACTTGGTGAAATAAGTTCTTTTAGAATGAATTTCAAACCATCTACTATATGTTGTAACAATCCAAATGAACCTGCTACATCAGGACCCTTTTTACGTTGCATAAAAGCCATTACTTTACATTCAGTTAACACTAAAAAGGATACTCCTAGTAAAAGTGGTAGAATTATTCCAAGTATTTCTGCTAAAATAATAATGTATGTTTTCTAGTTTCTATGCACTCATGATCAGGACTGACTTGGTTGACCCGATCATTTTCTTTCACTTATGATCCGCCTGTCAACCTAATCATGATATTGAAGGATGGGACCAAAAAAACTAAGGATCCAAGAAGTTTTGAAGATTGTGCATTAATGAATCTGGTTACATTACTTCAAATGGAATTGGAGCCCACCCCCGCATTTCATCTTGCCATTGTGATGTAACACATCAACAATGCTTCAAACCTTTTTCAAAGCTTTGTTGTCCCCTGTATTCCAAGGTGACCATTTTGTGTGGTTTGATCCATTTCCCGATCTGATCGGTACTTATATAAGTGGGATGGATGGTAAATTATTTATAGTCTTTTTCAACAGGTCCTAGATAGGGAGGTTAAGAAAGTAGTACTTGTTAGCATTCACTGGTGGAACAGCAGCAAGAGCATCATAGTTGACATGGTTAGAGCTATAATCCCCAAATCCATCTCTACTCTTTCTATAATTTACTCCCTTCCACTCTCAACTCCGCTTCTCCCTCCGATGTGGTCAATGAATTCCAAGACTAAACCCATAGATTCTTTTGGTGAAAAAGGGCTTATACGAGCATGATAGTGCTACTGAAACCACTGGTCTTACTTGTACATCTCATCTTCTGTTGCCAAAAAAGGTAGACATGTTGGGTCTGTCAGGTACATCACACTTGCTAATATGGCCCTACTTTCCCTATACATAGTTTGATCAATTGACCAACTTGACTTCACTTCACATACGCATTTTATTGATGGACAAGCTCTCCTTGTACATTGATCGATGTAGAATTTGCATGGTTTCACACTCGTTTTAGATTAACTTATCTATATATGTATATATTCTATATATAGATAAGTAGTGTTAAAGATTTAGATCATAAAGGATCCTCTATCTCAGAATAGAGTACTAGGGTTTTCAACCCCTTCCCCTTTAGAATCCTTTTGGCCTTATTTCTATTCTGCTCCTTTAGTAAGGTACTTGAATCAAATTAGGTTGGTAAGAGCTAGCTTAAGCTTAATTAATAAAAGTATGGAATGATATTCACTAGCCTTGAAATCATCAACAAATCTATTCCCTGATCCAAGAGCCCCTTCTACACCCAAGCAAACTAAGTAGGGCCTGCTCTCACATTTCATTCATTAGAAAACTTCAATTCATAATCCATGGAAGGATTTGGTCTTAGCACCCTATACCATACGCATCTATGCTCATATAGAGCAAGAATTTGTCCATCTTATTGAACTAAAGTGAAAGGGCATATGCCAGTTTCAAGTCTAATTCCATATTCACCCCACAGATAAGTATGAACCCCAAAGAAAAGGAGTAGGTTCGTACCCATCTAGCTCAACTTATTATGGTGAGACAAGACAAGCAAAGGTCATATTTAGGACTGGCATTGACTAAAGCTCTCTATGTGAAAAAGCACAGTGTTTCAAGAAAACATGCACACAAACCCTTTTCTTTCCTAGCAACAAAAGTTGAAACTAACCTTAGAAATGAGATAGATGAATATAGAGAAAAAACTAGCCAAGCTTCTTCACAAGCGAAGGAATCAACCTAACCATTTGTTCAATCGTTCAAGAGGCTCCCCAGTCTTCTTTCATGCCACTCTTTTTGAGTCTCATTTATTTGATGAAATGAAGCTTATTATTCTATTAGTGAAAAGCTAAGTTTTGCTTTAAGTCATGCAGGCCATAAAAGTAGGCAACCAAGAGAGGTAGGCATGGAAGGAAGTGCTTCTAGTCTAGACAACAAGCTCACCATCACTAGAAGACATTCCCCTTGGCCTGTTGGAAGGAAATAGGGATACAAATTTGGATGCCTCACAAGATTCAAATCCTTGATTACATTACAAAGAGATCGATTACACTTCTTCTATTTAAGATTCTTTATCTAGAACTGGTTCACAAACCATGTCCTTTTATGTTTTTCAGAAGGGCTATTAGAAATTTATAATTGCATAAGGAGATAAGCCTAAAACCACTTCTATTACCATATATGGTTTTACAAGTTCGTTATCATGCTGTTTGGGCTTACAAATGACCCTGCTACATTCTGTAATTTGATGAGTGATTTCTTTTCTAATTTCGTAGAACTATATTGATTGCTTTCTTATTTTGATGACATTGTTGTCCATAGTCCATAGAGGATCACTTGTCCCACCTTAAGAAAGTATGAAAAAGATAATGCAATAAAAAAGAAAGTACTTTTGCCTAGACTGGGCAATGGTTTTCTTTTAGGAGAATCTAATTCTATAACTAAATTAAACTAGATAAATGCTATTTTGCGATATCGATTTTGCGAGTACTAGACTTAGGATTACATAAGCCACTACGATAGAGGCAGCTTTCATTATATTACTAGGAGCAAAATTTAGGATTTTCTATTTAGAAGAGTCTTCTCTTACCTGATTCTTGATTGGTTCCCCATAGTCACAAGGGTTGCTGACATGATGCTCACTACAAACCTTATTTAGAAAGGCTAAATCTATTCATCGCATTCCTATTCAAAGCTAGCTTGTCCACCGGGCAATAGTCTGGCCTTATTCTTTGCTCTTCAATCGAAGAAGCCTAACTCATGTCCATAGAACCAGCTCCGCTAATCGACTAGCTTCCCTCTTTCCTAAGTCTGTAGCTTAAGTTTACCTTAGCAGTAGCAAACTTTACTTAGCTAGCCCTACCTTTAGCAAGCAATTAAGTGACACACTCTTTATCTCTTTTCTTTTTCCATTATTCTTTTGAGATGTCTTTATTTTCTTATTATCTTACTCCCGTTTGTTTCACTCAACACCAGCATATGGCTTTCCTTACTTGTCTGGAAGTATAATAAGGTTGGTAGGTTGTTAGGACTAAGGTGTTTGAAAGATGAGAAGACTTCTTATTAGTTCTTTTACAGGTTATGAATTATGCTTACTTAGCCACTTACTCAAACTATAAGAAGGAAGAGAGGTGTCGGTATGTGCTTGGTATATTGAATACACACTTTCTTGAACAATCAGATATTCCATCCACCTTGTTAGACTGTTCTACACTAGAGATGATTGATGCTAGAAGCAGGCAAGGCATGGGAAAAGAGTTCGAGATTTCATAAGCATCCCTAATCCTTGGATGGGGATGAACAAGCTATAGTTAAAGATAGCATACCAAGGAAAGAAGCTAAAGCTAGATCTATGCCTATGAGAAGAATCTATGAGTAGATTATACCATGTCAGGTACAGTGAAAGTCTTTATGATATAGTATTCTTTCAAGAAGCATACCGTATTTCATTTTTTTGGTAATTAAGATATTTTTGCTACCTTTCTCCGTTAACGATATCCATTTTCTCGCTTTCCTTACTCACAAGTAGTACAATTAGAAAAGAAAGGAGATTTTTTTATAGAAATATCACTTAATTGTTCACTAATATAGAAAGAGCTTAACCGACACTGAAAGCTCTCTTTCCTTAGAAACTTAACCAACTGCAATTGATTCACATGGGTCTCACTAGAACTCTACCATCCAAAACTTTATGCACAAAGAAAGAGACCTAAAGACAAACGAAAGACCAAAGGAATATGGTAACCTATCATTATACAAAACCCTTATTAGTTGGAGTGGTTAGTGGTGGATCCCCCATCATCGCTCGGGATCAGAGACTCATATTTCAGTATGGTTTTGAAACACACAAAGAAGGGGCATATGAGTGATATCACAAACAAATTGACTTACAAAAAGATCAAAGACGTTTACCTATGCAAAAGGAGAAAAGAGTTGACTTTTGTATTCTTCTATTTTCATGAGAATTTGATTCCAAAGTTCATGTTGTATGTAGGGTATACTATCATGGTGCAATGATCGTTGTCATGTAGCTCTCCTCCTAATCAAACCAAGGAGACCCCTAATTTGTAAATTAGATACATGATATCTGCTTTACAACACCCGAATCTCATGAAATTTTTTTGATGTTGTATTGATGGAAACCAGCTATTGCTAATATATTCAAAATAATAGCCTTGCACATGCACTATTTGGTCAAATCCACTCCACCATCTTTTAGACTATATTTAGGATTAAAGAATCAGACTTTGTTCAACATCCACTGTGGATCTCCCTTTGTTCCAACCAAGCTAAACTACACAACCGAATGAGAGAGCACTAGCTAGCTGCATAGTGATAGAGAGCTACTCAGCAGAGGAAGTCTATCAATCGTTTGAAAGAAAAGAGAGCACTTTCAACAACTTCTTTCACAAAGGGCGATAACAAATCCCTATGCATAACAAACTTTCTACACATAGAAAGGAAAGGAGTAAGCAAGTAGATTTACATGAATCTAATCTTGTTTGTTATAGTTAGTTGCCTCCACATAGTGAGAAGTTCTTATGAGATACCTTCAAACGTTGCTATGCAGGAATAAAATGAAGTTCAACAGGAGGTGCTCCTGTGCCTTTTCTTTCCTGAAGTGACCTGGTTGTTGAGCCCTAACACGATATCAGTTACATGGTCTCTTTCTCCTGAATCAAATTTTTCAAATGATTACTCAAACTATGAGATATATGGACAAACAAGGAAAGTGTAGCGAACTATTCAGTGACATATGAGTTTATCACATAATGAGCCACTCTTTGGATTTTCCCTATCCACTAAAGGTGAGAAAGGTAAGAAGTAAGAAAGAGAAATATAAATCTTAATGAGAAGCTAGATTCATTCTCTTGTAAGTTAGTCACTCTCATGTCATGGGGAATAGACACCTGTCTCAGGTAAAGAGGGACTTCTAGGCACTCTTGCTTCACTATTTTAATTTTTCTCAATTTAAGGAGGATAATTTGCTTATGTCCATGGGAGGCAAAAAAAAGGAATGACTTAGGTCAAGCAGCATAGATCTATCACAACTATTCCCATTTGAAGAAAATATCGATTCTTTGAGCTATATCCCTTTTATGATTGAACGAGAATCCTCATTCATCTCTCGAGTCTAACTATTCTTGAAAGAAAGGTATAGCAGTGTACTGACTTGATTTGCCTCATCACATAGGAACCCCTATAGATCTTTATCATCCTTGTGACTCACTACTATCGATCTCCATCATCCTTACAAATGAAAGATAGAACACAAAAATGGCATAGAGACACTCACTTTGACTATTAGAAAAATAAGATTACTCTTGATTCAAAAGGGATTCTGTTCGGGAAATTCTTATTTCTTGTATTCCATGATAGACTTGCTATTAGGTATGGGAATGACCCCCAATTCTATGAAAATTTCTTTTTGTCTCACATGATGCTAGGTTCAAATTTTAAGCACAGATCTAAGAGAATGATATGCATTTTCACAACATGATTTGAGAAGTTCATAGCAAACTCCACAACACTTTTTTTATTGTGTCAAGTTTTTCTTTAACCTCCCTGGTTTTGACATGGGTTCAAAACTCCTAGTTCAAAAAAGAAAAGAAAAGTATGAGTGAATTCATCTATCATAGGTAGTCTCTCACACGCATGTCTTTCTCATATCTAAGTTGTGAAACGAGAACATGAATGGAGTCTCAGGGTGGGTCGCTAAGCACTAGTAATTTGAAAATCTAGTGATCGGACTAGGAAGAACATTCAAGCATTCATCATTCCCTGCATCCCTCATCATATGTAATCCTCTTAGGTAGATTCTTCTTCTTTGAGGACCTAAAGTCCAACATCCAAATGATCATCTGAAGCCATGCGAGCATCCAAAGCAACATCTAAATCCATTGCATCAGAAGCATAGTAGTTAGGTATATATCATATACTATAAATTGCTAATTCAAGTACTCAACCATTGAGACTTCTAGTTTATCCGAAGAGCGGAGGATCCATGTCCAAAGTGAGTCATCTGTACCTAAAAAGGGAAAGGGAAAGGGTTTTATCTCTCAAAAGAAACATAAGGAGTTGCTTATCATGAATCTAGAAATAAAATTGAAGCAGATTTTGCTTAGTAGATTTCCCTCCTTGTTAGCTATGATTAGTAAATAGTCTATATAAGAGTCTAAGTCAATTCTATGCTACCTAGTTCAGGTCTTTCCTCTTCCTCAATTTTTGACCGGTATGAAGAGTTTTAGATTTTTGTCCTCAATGTACTTTTTCTCCCAATTGGAGCTTGGCTTGAAAGGACTCAATTCCATTCCAATCGATGAAAGACTAGGAATGGTCTTCTTATAAAATGGAATGTTGATCCAGCAAAGTAGTTCCCCCTCTACTGTAAGGTTACGCTGGCTATAGCTTACTATGCCTCAGACATATTGATGAAAATCTAATGAAAAGGGGCTTAGTAACCTTTTAGTCTTTTGTATGCCCTATGCGCTATGCCCTACTGTAGCTGAGATGTTGATCTATCCTTATAGCAGAAGGAATATGAGAGTATTCATCATCTTCTGCCTATGTCTACTAGTCTATTGTAGGCTAGAATCTATCTCCTTCTTTTATTTAAGTTTGTAGCTTCCTTTCCTTAATGCACTGGGAGTTGAGTTTGGTCCTTACTCACAACTTCTTATTTGAGAGCTAGTATCTAAATGTCTGGTTTAGGTAAGTATGAAATCTTCCTTCATGGATTCTCTTAAGCCTTTCAATGATTGTTTAGCTATCCAAATTAGGGATAAATAGTTACACTTGTATGTCTGAACATAAATCTAGTTAGTGTGTCCTAAGAGAGTATATATTTTAAATTTGAAAGAAGTTCATATTTGGTTCTTTTGAGCTATCATAAATCAGACTCTTTTGTATCATCCCAAGATTGGCTACTAACAAAGTAGATTTGGAAATGTAGTCAAGTAAATGATTGAGCCATCAACAGGCAGTCATCGATCAGTGTATTCATAAGGACCAAAAGGAGGAGTAGGAGGAGAGGTGATGGATGTTAAAAAGAAAGCTTATCTTATGATATGCCTAGATTGAAGATTCAGAAGAGCATTTCTTGAAGATTCTAATTCCAGTAATTTATGAAAAGAAACTTTATATTTCTTAGTTTTCCTTCTTTATTGAGAGGAATTTTTTATCTTTCCTTGCTTATATTTTCTTTCCATTTTATCGATTAGAATCCCCATTTTCAAATGTCCTTGAAAAAAATCCTATCCTTAGTCAGCTTGGGCATGGGTGGTATTTCAGAGGTTCTTTTTAGATCCCTAATTTTTCTGGGGGATCTACAACTTTGGAAGATGGTGAGGGTTGTGGCTCAAGCTAGAGTCTTTGTAGATGACCAAAAGCCTCCCTAGATCCTAAGCAGAGATTGTACTTGCTTCGCATGCAAGAAGCCATGATGTCACATTTGAATTAATTGAATTAGGGATTTTAGGAATATAGATGTGATGGTTGATGATGAGGTCAAGATTTATTGTTATTGTCCTCTTTACCTCCCTATTTTAACCACTTCTGTGACACCATTTTGTATGGTAGTGATACCATTAGATTCTTTTTTTGTTCAAAATTCACTTCTTTTTAAGGATGTGATAGCTAAGCTTGAGGGTGTAGAAGACAATAAGTAGGTTGAGGGATTGTTGGTTAGGGGGAGACCTATTGAAAAGGGGTCTAACTCTAAGCATGGTAGAAGCAAGTCTCATGGAAGATACAAGGATGCTAAAATACGAAGAGATTTTATGTCTCGCTTGGACAAGCATTCGATATTCTATCCACATAGGATAGGGATGCTCACATGTATACTTCCTATTATATCTTTTGAGAATATGGAGAGGTTTTCACTTCACTAAATTCTATTAGAGATGTTAATACTATATCACACCTACGATTGAAGCAATGGAGGAGTAATCCTTTTGTGCATAGTACTAGGGATTCTAATGTACTAGGTAAAACATATAGTGAGAACTATTGGCAGGAAAAAGTTTTGTTGGAAGCCTTTAGTATCTCCTATTCTAGAATGTCCTGAGAAGGTCATAATTCTGCTTCGTAGTAGGTAACACTTTAGAAAGGGTAGACTTATGGTTCAATCATCTCCTGAAAATGAAATGGGACTTAGAAAAATAATATAGCCTGCTTCAAGGTGCAAAGTGTTTAACTTTGGATGAATAGTTGAATTATTCTTACATAATAGATAACCAATTTCTTCTTCTTTTATGTTTATTAATTGGTTTCACTATTTGGTGGGATTATCTACCGCTTGGTTGATAGCAAAGTCAAAATAGAAATCCATGAAATGTAAGCTTTATTCATCCGTGAAAAGTTCTTTTTATTAAACATAATCAAGCAATGCAGGATGAAGTCTAGAGTGCTGTTAGTCAATTATTAGAGCATTTTCAATCATCATGAGTTCAAGCTGAACAAGTGCTACATCTAGATTTTGACCCAACCTAAGGACATTCTTTATGATATGATTCGTGATGAGCAACAACCAGTGGATCATGCAATGAGAGTTAAGGCACTTGCTACACAACCTAAGGACATTCTTTCTCTTTTAATGAAGTAGTAATACCAATGTTTATGAGATAGGAGGAAGAATAGTAGCAAGAAGAGGGGGTGTGGCTACTGGCAATGATAATAATGAATGCAGGAAAGAGTATAAGTAGTTGTTCCAATGGCTGTCTTGTCTATCACTTTATAAGTTTGCTTCAACGAATGGAAAAGTCTATCAAAACTAAGTGAGTGATCTTATGGAGCACGAACAATACCTCTTAAAATAGTAGCTTAGCTATTTAGTAGCAGTTCCTAGAAAAAGCAGGAACTAGTAAAATAACTAAAAATTCTTAGTTAGTTCTTAGAATATTACTTGACTACTAATAAGTCTTATCTATCTATAATAGCATCAAGCAAATACTAATAGTAGTAATAGCAGTAGTTAGTATTTTATAGCTATTAATTCAATCTTTCAATAATAGTAGTAGTAATAGCATCAAATCAAGTACATAAAACTACTTAAACTACTTTCTAAAATAGTTACTTCGCAGTAAAAGAAACTATATATGGCATAGCTAAAAGCTTCTAAAGAGAAACCACTATATGTAGGTTACATGAGAAGTTCTTGTAAACTAGACTTGTGTCACCTCACAAACTTTCTTTCAGGGTCAAGAATAAAATGGTCAGTGCTCTAGTTCTTATATTCATAAGTCAGCTAATGATGGTTCGACTTGCCTTTCTTTGAGAAGGGCTCTTCCTAAGCAGAAAATTTATTATAGAAAGCTCATGGTTGCACCTTATTTAGGAGGTTTCAATCGACTACATTCCTTGAAAAGACCAAGTAAGGCATAGTGGACAAGAGAAGCTGCTCAGTCTGATAGCCCTAGTGTATGCACTCAAGTCAAGCAAAGTAGACAACACATGTAACCAATCATACCACTAGAGGTTAAGGGTTCATCAGTGAATGGAATTAGGCCCATTTCAATGCCTAATTTTTAGCAGAGCAGCATCATCCAAATCCATAGAAGTACATGTCCCTATGGGCTCGAGGCAAGACAAGTAGCTCGCTTCCTTCATCTTATTACAAAAAAGGATAGGACCTCGGTCTTTGACTTTGATTGGTTCCAAGGGTGAGGAAGAAGTGGGTGGCTATTGGAGCTTTTCTATCAAGATAGCCTTTTGGTTAAGCTTGGTAAAGTAAATGCCAGTGAAAGCAATGAATGCTTTGGGGCCACACAAAAGGAGAGGGAACCAAAATAGATGCCATTAAAAGGAATAAGCCCTAGCATCCACTCTTTTCTTAACTCATTTGAAGAAGCGGGTGAACAAGGTTTTCCTCTCTACGGAGAGGGGAATGAAACCAACCTTGACTATTTTTTTGGGTTGCATCCGTCAATCAATTGAAGCATTTTTTGTGGGAGCTCTAGAATAAAAAGTAAGCTGATGGTGATGGACTCAGGGTCAGAATGGAATTGCGTGTCTAGTAGAAATTTGTAGTGAATTCAACAAATAAATTAGGAAACCAAGACTTATTCTGAAGTCGAAGATGTAGTTCCTATTCCAGCAAAGGAAAATTTCCATTATCAATAGCATAGCGAGAATAGAGAAAGAAGCTGGTTGGTTTTAGTGAGCAGTAGGTGTAGAAAAAGCTTATTCTAAAAAAAGGTTGACTTGAACTTGGTCAAGTGAAAGTATGATCAATGATTTCTCACTACCAATGCAACTGGACACCACATTTTGATTCATTTTCTCTGGACTGGCCAGATGTTTTGAAAGAAAAGAAGAGCTAACTCATCCTTTTCATCTAGTGCCTCTCATTTTTCTTTAATTAGAAAGATTATGGAGATTTGTAACATCATTCTTCCAATCCCATCTTGCGAGGGTGCTTCTTTAGTAGGTCCAATAAGCCAGCAGATAATGCCCCAGGTGGGGGCTATTTCGAACTTCGTCGAGTTCAACTCTAGCAATCCTTTTAATAGGTGTCCCATTTCCTCCTTTATCTAGAGTAATTTGAGCTTTCAAGCTTGGGCCAGTTCCTCATTTGTTTTATCAACCATCCATTTTTCCACTGGTCTTTGAAATTATCTATGATAATTGTTAGAATCAAACTTTCTTTCATTGCCTCATGGGCTGCACTTTCCAATTTGATCTAAGTCAAAGAGTTGGGCTCTTTGTTCTTTCCATTGTTGGAAGCACTATAAATACCGAGAGTCGAGGTGGAAGAAGATTACGTAGTCTAGATGGATTGTGGTGGAGTGAAGAATTGTTCTTTCTCCGAATTCATTTCAAAGATGCATGGTCGATAAGAGAGTCTGACAGAGTAGAGACTCTAAGATTGATGTGTTTGATGCCCCATCACCGAAAGAGATCATCACATGGGTGGGGTGAAGTCATCGCCTATGAGCTGCGCTTGTAAAGCAAAGCCAACTTTCAATTTCAAGGCAAGCCCTACTGCGCAGGAGTAGCCGAACCCTTTGAGAGCAAAGGATAGGGCTCGACCGCCCAGAGAGTACCCAACCTTTTCAAGTTAGGCATGAAGAAAGCCATCAAGTTTCATTTCTTTTTTATTTACATGTATATTTCTGATAGCTTTCTTTCCTAAGCCTAACCATGCTTTTCACATGCAATTCGATGCTTCCTACCTCAAAGGAAAGTCAAGAAAATCTCACTCATGGAAAAAGTAGATTCTTCTCTCTCATGTCATGGAAAGAGTATATGTAGAATAGTCTATTCTCAAATCAATCTTTATCTCATCTTCCACTTTCAATTGTGTAGTGAAGTTCCTTGTGCTCAAGCCTAATTCTACATTCTAGTAGACTGCTTGTGCTTTCACCTATCACTTCAAAAGTTGGGGTTTCCTCTTCCTCTCTTTCAAAAATAGAACTGAACATAAGTAAGCTAGATAGATCTCAAATTGCTTGTAATTTATAATGTGGGGGAGAAAGGTCAGGGTAAAAGTGACTGGAAAGATAAAGCAAGACACTCACTTCCACAATGAGAACTAACTTGGAACCATGATCCCGACATTGATATATGTACGGGTCATGGGAGACCTATTCAATGGTATGATCACCGATGAGCCAAAACTTTCCATCTCGATTGGAACTCGATTGACTTGTATGAGTGGAGGTGGTAGACCAAACCTACTAGTACTAAAGAAGTGAAGGGCATCAACAAAACTCAAACCTTATCTAAGCTTTCCTCTCACTTTGCTCGAGCCTCTCTCCTCTCCTTTCAGTCTCATTACTGAGGACTAGGAGAAATGGGTTTACCAAAGATTCAATTGAGTGCATTGAGCATGTAGTTCTGTAACCTGTAGGTGAAGCACTAAAGCACTTCACTTCGATCGAGATCTTCCCAACCGTAACTTATCTATCAATTGAGTAACTTCATCCCATTTCCTCCTCTATCGATTGAATGGAAAGCTAGTTCTTTAGTTAAGAAAAAATGGAATCTTGATCAGTCTTATGAGAATAATTTAGGCTCAAAGGAGGCTTTGCTTCATCTCTCGAGATTCTTGTAGATGGTGTAAATGAGAGCAACTACAGATTGAGGTCAACTTGTCTTTTTGGAAGAGGTGGGAGTGGGGCAGGGGTAATCTTGGATGTTAGTCCAATTACTTGACTATTCAGGTGATACCTACTACTAGTCAAGATTGTTCTAAAAATAAAAAAAAATAACATGGTTATTACCATCATAGAAAATGTGCCTTGAATTGACATATCATTCTTAGAAGTAGTTTACAAGAAGAACTTTCAGTATATAAAAGAGTGGTATTCTTGTAGTTCTTATGATGCTCATTCCTTTCTCTTTCTTTGTGATAGAAGGCCTCTGATTCATGTTTGCATTGGCTTATTTTTATATCATTATTAATAGAGAAAAGAATTCCTAAATTTATTGTGTCCTTATAGATCCAATATACTAGGGCATTAGTCACTTTTTTTCTTGCTTCAGGATCCAACTTCGCTCTTCTTTCTTACTTTTTTACTTGTAGCTCTATCTTTTGAAAAAAAATACATTTTGAACAGGATGTCCTATTCACTCAATTCCCTCAAATGTGTAAAAAGACTCAAACATGAGTGATTGAATCAATTCATTTCGTGTCGAACTCTATTTCTTTTGTCATTCAAGACAGACCTCTTCGAATGAATTTTCTTCTTTCTTTTCAATTCCACTTACATTAAGCTACTTTCAAAGAAAAAGAGGAAAATATCCAAATTCTTATTAGCTAGTTCAGAAAAACACCTCCGTAGAACATGTGGGGTGGTCTTCGAGCTAGGAAGTGGTTCACCAGGTCAGAGAAAAGGTAAGGGATTTCCTAGTTGAATGACTCTTGATTTTTCAGCTCATTGGTTTGAGTTTGAGTAAGCAGGGATAGGTAAAAGGAATGTAGATGAGCCTAAAAAGCATTTGTTGTTTCACTCATATTCATGAGTTCTTTTCTGTCAGAGGAGAAAGACTCGACCTCTGGGAGAGGAGAAAGTGAGACGCGATGGAATTTTGTTTGGATCAATCCATTTGCTTGGTTTTGCTTTTAATGATGCTCTCACGGGTAGACCAAGATCCTTCCTTCTTTTATGAAATAGATGAAAGGAGGGACTTCATGAATGATGGTCTATCTATGCATGAAGGTCTTCTTTCTCCTTACATTCTTGACTAGGTTTGTGTTAGTTCACCGCCTGCATATTTTGCTGATGACAAGCTAGAAGTGGAGCTTATTGATGCATCAGATCACCGCGATAGACATGCATGACTTTTTGGATGTCGGTCTCCTAGCATTATAGAGTACTTTGTTAACATGAGACCAAGTTGGTCGTGCTACCGCTTTGGTCAGTCAGTGGCCTTAGAGGGATACCACCCTAATAGAGCAGCTCGATAGTTTGGGTTTTCTCAGGTGAGTTCATATGACAAGCAGCCTTTCATCCCTAGGGTGGCGCGATTGACAAGGGCTCATCCCTTTTGAGACTCATTTTGTATGCCACCTCGATGTGGGGGCACCTCTTGAGATTTGGCATGGGTTCTAGATTTTGAATGGTTCCACCAGATAGTCACATAGGGGTTGGGTATGTTAGGTTGACTTGGTTGTTGTCTTATGTGCCTCTTCTCGACCATAACACCAAGAGGTATGAATAGCGATTGAGGGAGTTGGGGCTTCTTTGAGCACAAAGGTCCCAGAGGAGCTCTCAGCAGGTAGGGACCAACTACGATAGTGCTTTTTGACTTTGATGCATGTCATAGCTATAGCTTTTCCATTTCAGCACCTTTAACTTTCTGCTTATAGCACTGACTTGTTGCTTTGACATTGCTGGTAACCCACCCGCTGAGCTAGATATGTAGCGAAAGGAGCCACGGTATGCTTCCCATCAAGAGGTTACTTCTCTCACCGCATCTCTAGAAGCAATGAGTGCTATGGTCAAGAGGTGTTGAAGCTATGACATATTAGCACTGACTTGCTGCTTTTGACTTTGATGCGGTGAGAGCACTCATTGCTTCCCATCGAGAGGTGCCTTATTTATTAAGTCATCATATCAGTGACATGAGGAGCCACAGTATGCTTCTTTGGATTGGAGTGCCAATCTATCATACCATCGACTTCTCGCACCTAGAGAGGAAGAAGAGCCACAACTTCCCCGTTTGGTGGGGAGTACCCCTCTTTTGGTTCTTTCGGGCCCTTCCATGGTGCATTTCCTTGCTCCTGTGAGTCCAGACTTGGGTACCTCACCTCACATATCATTCTTTCTCCAGTGATGAGTCCCATCTACTAGCTAAGAGAGACATCAGAGTTGGAGGTATGCGATGGTGGAAGATGCTAGGGCTCAGTTGTACCAGCTTATTGAGTTGATATAAGTTATCATCCATTCGGTCCTTCAACTTGTTGATGATAGAATCTCCAATTCAACCACGGGCCTTGAGTGAACTAGGGGATGACCAAGAATGACCCCAAAAACTATGTGTTTTGTATATCTATTCTGAAAGATTTTTTTTCTCTATTATAGAGAAAGCTAATGGATACTTCAATGGTATTGATCTAAGATAGATAGGTGTAGTATCTTGAGCGTGTGACATCTACTCAATGTTCTTGGTATGCACCTTTACTCTGCTCTAGCAATGAATCGTGCAGCACACCACTAAACTTTTAACAGATTACTCAAAAGCATGGTTACAATACACACCTAAAGCAAGTGTCGTGGTCTTGATATCTGCCTATCATTGATAGCATCTATTGCTTCCATCCCGTGAGCTTAGCAACAACTTTCTCAACCGGTTTAGTAAACTCTATTTAGCTTGCAAGTGTTAAGAGGAAGACCTAAATATTAAAACGAGAATGCCGCCACATCCATTCCCAGAAACCTAGCAATGTTCTCATGTTTTCCTCCTTTGGAGAAGTATAAATTGCTCTTGTTCTAGTTTGCTGCAAGCCCTGTCCTTTCCTTGATGGAAATTGGAGTTTCAACTCAGTTCAGTCAGTTCCTTTTCCTCCTGCTAATGCTAATTGGCCATTTTCGAATACACTAGCAGTTCTCTTCCCCAAACAAAGACTTTCTTGTCTTACCTAGCTAACTTCCAAGAAAAGAGAGATTTCTTCAAAGAAAGCCTATTCCTAGACATACTAAATCTACAAAAATAGAGAAATTCATTCCAAAATTAGAGTAGATTCCACCAACGAGAAAAGCTGAAGCCATTATATTGATTGCACCAACCGAATAGAAATCTGAGTGACATAACTCTGCGATAATCATTCCTGCCTGCCTCACCAACAATGGCACTTGAGCAATGCTAACGACTGAGAAATGTCAAGATTATGACCATCAGGAAAAGCACATCATAGTTATTCTTGCCCAGGACAATGAGAAATAGATTGACTCCCTCATTGAAAGAGAAAGTTTAAGAAAACTCTTTTTCTTTTAGAGCTAACAACATCGAAGAGAAAGCACTCTTACCTGACTTGCCTTTCTTTGTGTTATGAAGTTAATGAAAATTTTATTAATTTGCTTGCTCTTTCATTTCAGTTTCACTCACTTTTCTTTGATGAGCAGATCCCACAAATAAACAAGCAACCGACTCAAGCCAGACCTTTTTTATTGATAAATCAAGCCATGATCTATTAGAAAGATGAAACCCTCTTCATTTCCCTTTTTACACCCAAAAAGTATAGGTACCCTAAAAGGTATAATTAGTCAAGAGGTACCCTTCACTCAATTTTCATTTCTCTTTTTTTTTTATAGTAGAATCAAGAATTCACTTTGATTAATCATCCCACAATGCATACTAAAATGGAGGGTGAGGGTACCTAGTCTCAGAAGACACAAAAGAAGAATACCCAGAAGTAGACATGGGAGGAGAGGCAAAGCTACCAGTTGGATAAAAAAAGCCTATTCCCTTCTCTTTGAACTGAGCCTAGCTTCCCGATAAAGGAATCAACCAGCTTATCTTAATCCTGCATTGGTAGATGCATCTTCCACCTAGTCCAAGGGAGGATTCCACCTCCTATAGTATAGTGGACTTCCTTGCTACACACCTTTGCTTGCTGAGAAAATATAGACCCAACAAGTCACTCGTGAATGGTACCACTATATCCTTTAGTGTTTATGACCCGTACTCTAAAAGCAATTCAATTCCATTTGGTTTCTTCTTTAAAAATATATTTTCATCCTTCCTATCTATTGAATCTGAAGAGAGGATTCTCATCTTGGATAAGGGGTTTCCTCTGCTCTGATTTCTCGGAGGGGTTCTTAGCATGGAAATAGCATATTTGATCATCCCCTGTATTGAATAAAGAAATGAGTAGGGTAATCTTACCTAACTCTTGTCTTGATTTCCTCTAGGTCTGAATAGACTGACTTAGTGCCTCTACCCCTCCTTTCCATTGTAGCATGCTTTTCACTTTTGATCTTGGATGCTCTAGCTCTATTGAAAGTCTATTGTGTTCAGGGCATGGATCCCTCTCTCCAAATCTGAGCCTCTCATCTCTGACTATGTCGCTGAGCCTTTTTTGGACTAGATAAGTTTTAGGCAAGATGAATTATGTGGTCCAGGTCAAGTGGAAGGTTTCGAAGTTGGTTCAAACTAAATAGGGATGGGTCCAACTTAGGCAATCTAGGGCAAGCTATGTAGGGAGGGATGATAGAGGTATTCAGAATAGGGCAAATATAAGGGGCAAGCTTGAAGTTTATGGATAAGTTCTTGGCTATCAAGGATGGCACTTGGTATTCAACATTTGAGGTTGAGATTGAGGCAGAGGCTATAATAATAATTAGAAATTTTGATATCAAGATTAATAAACTTCTTTTACCATCTGTAAATGACTGCAGCTTGATATCCATAAGCTTGACCTCTTTCCAGATGTACTAGGCCTAGGAAAAGGTGAATAACTTTTGCAGATGCCTTGGCTCGACGGGAACACATTTTGTTCAAAATTCTAAACCTCATGTAGATGAATTGACTTTCTCATTCTTTCTTGGACATGTTTTCTCTACAAGGGTCTGAGTATCCCATTTTCTTTCTTCTCTCCTAGAAAGTGAGATAGGGAGATGTACTCACCTTTATACCTTCAAGTTATGATGGTTGGCAAGGTTGATAGTTCTGACTTGTCTGGTCATATCATAGTGGATTTTATAGAGGAAAAAACTATCGATTCCCACAGAAAGTGCTATACTTATCGCATTACAGTAGCTTCCATAATCAAGTCAGTATGGAGGTATGGCCGATGTTCTTTTTGTTTGTCTTCAATTTGCAACACTACTTTTTGTATTCCACTTCACAAAAAATAAGGGGTCCTATGAAGATTTCATTCTTATCTTTTCTTTCAGTTCATAATGAAGTCTTCTTTCTTAATAAAGCCATTTTCATCAAGGAGTGATGAACTCGGACATTCATGTAAACTAAAACTAGTTTTTAATTCAGAACTACTATAATCCCACATTTGTGTCAAAGAGAAGAAGCAAAGAAGAAACTACTCGATTGAATAAAGAAGGGGGCAGGGCTATTTCAAATAGCTAAGGATTCTATTTACCATAACTAACAAGGATTTCAATAATGTAGCAAAAATTGAATGAAGAATCAATACCTAGATTAGTATGATTATCTTACTTTCGAATATCAAGAGAAAATGTGGAGCTTGATTGAGTGATCAGGCAAGAGATTACATGGATTTCTCGATGATTGCCATTCACATCTCGTCATTTCATTAGATCTTATCTACAAACAAGACTTCTCAATTGAGCAAATGAGGAAAGGGAGGTTAGTTTAAGTAGAAAGACTATTTTCCTACCGATGAAGGCCTATCTTCTTCTTACGATAACACTTATGGTACTTATCCTAAAGATGTTGTACAAGAATTCTAGACCCCAACTGATGAAGGTGCCTTGTATTCTTTTAGCTAGCATATAGCTAGCTCTTCAATAGCCTTCTCTTCCCATTAGTATCGACAAAGAAAGAGTCATGAGCACATCTGTAATGCACTAACAAACCTTTAATGGTTGTGAAGAGGCTTTCACCATCTCCTAGTGAAGTGGATTCATCCAGCTGAAGATACTATGGTGCATCCTTCTACTAACGGAGGGGTGTTGATAGGATGTATATAGCCGCTTAGGTGTGTATAGAATAGAAATCCCCTAATCATGGCTTTTTCTAGTGCCTTCCCCTTCTTATGAGTGAGGACATATCCTACTGAATTAGACAACCTAAAAAGGAACCATTAGAGGAAGGGTGGTCTACAATCAGGTGAGGAAATTGACCTAAAAAAAGTAAGCTAAAAAGCAAATCTAGGTTGAATTTCATCATGAACTCTTTGCTTGTAGTAGAAATAATGACTGGTGAATTCTCCATGCTGTGAAAGTCATTGTTCACTATATCCACTACCGTTGAATAGATTTGAAGACTGGTCCTCCCTATGCCTAAATAAATGGGGAAGGAAGCAAGAGTGCACTACTCAACAAAGATTGAAAGTATACACCCTAGAGCTGAAAGTCATTCATGATTGACTTTCTCATGCTATGGATATTTGATTTTAAATTCAAATTGCCATGAAGAGAAAAAATCAATCCTTTTTGAAGCCAGACAGTGTCTCAATGGTGTGAGGGCTAGCAGGCGGGGTCCTAATATTTCTCATTTCTTTTTTACAGATGATAGCCTTATTTTTTCTTTAGTTAAAGTAATTGATGGTATAAAGATCAGGAAGCTCTTGCAAGTATATAAGGGAGGCTTAGGACATAAAAGAAATATAGACAAGTATGCTTTTTTCTTATTGAAGCTTAAACTACTCACCTAAAGCAAAAGAGCTTGCAAAAGACATTTTTTAGGTCAATATTCTAACCTTACCATGATGAGTAGATCTTTCATGCTTATCATAGTCTTAAGAAAAGGAGAGAGTTTGGAGGAGAGTCCAAGAGTGGACAGAGCTTCTATTGTCAAATCTGGAATAGATCCATGCCATGTCATTATCATGAAAAAAAGAACCGCACCTTGTCTGGTATTCTTCCCTTGAAAAGATCACACTTCTTGTTCATCTACACCCAAAAACATCATAGTCGTGAACGGTAAAAGGACTAATCGTGACTACTACTAAGACTCAGACTCTGAGCTATGCCATGAGCTCCACTAACTGAGTCACTTATCTAGCACCTGGGTCTGGAAGTCATTCTTTTCACTCTCTTTGTGCTAATAATTGAGCTAACAGTTGGGGATTACATAGCAATAGCTGCTCCTAGTTCCTAGTCACACCAAGGTAAAGAGAAAAAAGAGAAGACCTATTAATCTTCCCAGCAAACCAACCATGAATAGGGTGAGTAGGGAGGCCTTGGTTTGGTCAATTCAAAATTGTGTTTTTTGCTATACCTTCTGTCTATCAAAATAAGAGTTTGGACACCTTTTCCATTTTTTCACATAGCCGGGAAATTTTCTAATTCTCTAGAAATTAGATATGTTGCAGCATAAAGGTTATTTGTACAAGGTTCATTTGCTTAACTTGGGGAAGGAGGGATACTTAGAAGACCATTACTTTAGTGGATCTCTTATCTATCTAAAAAAGAAAGTTAGGTTGCTCTTCTTTCTAACATTGGATTCTAACAAGGCTTGGAGTAACGGATATGGATATAAGACCAAAAGCACTTATTTAGCTTCCTCGACTTCCTGGTATTCAATCTTGAGAAAAGCTAAAAAATATATTCTTAGATATGAGACCTAGATATCTTAAATTTGTCTCTTTCTATTAGTGAAAGCTCAATCCCAACTCTCTTATCTAGTGTAGAACCTAACACCTATTGCTAGATTTCATCTCAAATTGAGCTGGAGTTCTTCCTTCAAACCTAGCTAGGGTGCTCTATCAATTTTGTAACTCTTAACTATGATAGCAACAAACTCCACTTCTTCAATAAGAGAAAAGATCACATCAACAAGAGCAAGACAAGTCTGGAATTCCTTGTAAGCAAGTCTCAGCTTAGGTACATTACCTTCCTACCGATGTCACACTAGACTCTATTATGACTTGAGGTGGACTACCTTAAGCCTCAAAGTCACTTCTCCTCCCTCTCGCCTAGTGAGCAGAAAAGCATTTAGCCGCATCTTCCCAAAATCCATTTTATTGACCTTCATACTTCTACTTATTAGATACATGATAGCAATAAGGCAAGAAAGTTATTGATATTCCACTACCACATTTACACTTTTAAAGAGCTTCTTTGCTCAAAGTTGAGTCAACCTATCGGCCACTTCACTTTCACTTCCCCATTGTCTTTAACTTGGCTAGCATGCTTCGAAAGCTATCATGTAAGAAACTAAACATAACTTCTCCTTAAAGTCATACCTTCATACAACTCTTCTTGTCAGTAGTGAAATAGAAGTTGAAAAGTGAGAAGTATAAGAGTTTGAATAGAAAGTCTAAAGTCTAAGAGTCAAAAAGGGCACGAGATTAGTTGTAAGGATAAGCTAGTCTTCCAAGATAAGAAAGCAGTACCCTTAGTGCTCTTTGACTTAGAAATTTAGTTTTTCATTTCATTTATCCACCCTATCCTCATAATGAAATGAAAGATCCTTTTAGTCTCATGTCATTGCAAAAAACCCAACACTTCAAAAGAATGGCTTGCCTCTCCAGATCAAATCCTATTTACAAGATCAGCTCTTGCAGAAGGGAAAGAAGACTATCTCAGTTTCAAGGGATCAAAAGAGAAGCTTTGGTTTGGTCAATTAGCTCTAAACTCACTTGATTGAAAGTCCAATATCTTCTTTATTTGGAAGGGGAATGGTAGTTGAGTTTTCTCACTTTTTCTTCTTATCACTTACTTGTTTGTCCACCATGTGTACTTCTAACAATGCCTCCTGAGGTCTAGGTTGGTTACCGAATTTTTCTCTTTTCACATGTGGGTTCATCACCTTTGAAATGGTCTTTGACAATCAATGGGGTAAGGGAGTTGAAGTCATCTAAGCTTACTAGAAATAAAAGATGTGTGTGTGCGCGGGGGGCGGACGGGTAAGTGGTACTAAGATGGGAGGAGCTTATCTTCTAAAAGATAGAGAAGGAAGGTGGCAAGCAGCCACATAAGGTAGATTACAATGTGCTCACCCACCTAAGGAAGCTCTCAGCCTCTCTTAGCATTTACAATGATTTGAAGATGCCCCCTAAATTAATGGAAACTCCAGTCAAAGCATTACTAGAGCCATAGGTGTTCCTTGCTTACTTTGGCAAGAAAGACTTGGAAGAAGCACACTACCTCAATAGAGCCTGCTGAATCATGTCTATTATTTGTTTATGATAAGCCAGCGCCCAATAGAGCCTAGCCCTGAGGACCTAAATGGTCTAGTGAAGCCAATACCCACTTGGTGTAAGTACTTCTCGAACTTGACACAACCTTTCAGAAGAGAATAATTGTAAGATGAGTCAAAACAACCACTTTTCTACAAATTCCAATCATTGTATGCTAATTATGTATAAAAATATCAACAACATCAAATTTTGTTGACACAAAGTTGAGATTGGGTGGGTGTTTAATCGAGCTACTTTTCTGCTAAGGCATTCTGGGTTTCACTCTAGCTGGATTAAGTACATCCATGTGATGTTTAATAACTAGCTAGTTTTCTGTTCTATATAATGGAGTACACAATTTCTTCAAGTCATCACAGGGATTGCAACAGGGAGACCCATTGGCACCATCACTCTTCAATATTACGGAGGAGGTCCTTACTAATTATGTTATTACATTGATGCCCTCGATCCGATGGTCCTCATTTTCCACTTGGCAAGTTGCTACTTTGCTTTGGTTTTATTTTTTAGGTTTATTTTTAAGTTTAGGTTTTTATTTGGTTTTTATTTTATTTTATTTTAGGTTTATTTTATTTTTATTTTAGGTTTAGTTTTAATTTTATTTAGGTTTTTTATTCTCTAGTTTAGTTTAGGTATTTATTTATTTTATTTTAGTTTCTTTTTTATTTCTTATTTTATTTTATTTTTAGGTTTAGGTTTAGGTTTAAGTTTAGTTTTTCATTTTATTTTATTTTATTATATTTTGTTTAGTTTTTTTTAGTGGGTTTTAGGGGTTTTATTTTTTTTAAATAGAGAAAAATTCATATTTAACCTTTCTTCTTTTCAATTTCATAAACTAAGTAACACACCAAGTTTTTTATGACATAAGTGACACATAGATAAAAAAGAGCACGCATAGATGAAATCAAAAACCCTAGATAATTAGAACTATTTATAAAGACATAATTCCATAAGTACAGATCGATCACCGCTTCATTTTCTTCTAATTCCCACCCAACCACCTCTGCCTCTCAAATACAGATCCACTATCATATCCCCAATCTCTCCTCTCGCCACCACCAGGATTGGTCCCTCTCGCCCCTCCTCCCACCTCCATAACCACTCTATTGCAACCACCACCTCCATATCGACCAGCCTCCTCAGATTCCCCACCACCACTAAAATTGCTCCCTCGCCTTCTCTCCATGCCGATCTAGGCGAGCCCGGTTGATGTGATGTTCTTACCGTCAAGGTTCTGCCCATTCTTAGGGTTAAGGTTTTAGTTTATGTTTATTTTTTAAATTTATTTAGTTGCTTTTGGTTTAGGTTTAGGATTTGGGGTTTAGGGTTTAAGGTTTAGGGTTAGGGTTTAGGGTTTAGGGTTTAAGGTCTAGGGTTTTGGGTTTTAGGGTTTATGCTTTTAGAGTTTAGGGTTTTAGTTGGTTAGGTTTATTTAGGGTTTAGGGTTTAGGTTTATGGTTTTATGGTTTAGGGTTTGTGAGTCTATGTTATTTTTTTTATTTAAAATTAGTAGTTTATGTTTATTTAGATTATTTACTTTATTTTTTATTTATTTTAGTTCTTTATTTTTTTATTTTTATTTAGTTTAGTTTATTTTTTTAGGTTTATTTATTTCATTTTAAGTTTTTTATTTTAGTTTATTTTTTAGGTTTAGGTTTAGGTTTTTATTTTATTTTTTTAGGTTTAGGTTTATTTAAAATTTTCATTTTTTAGTTTAAGTTTAGTTTATTTTATTTTATTTAGTTTAGATTTAGGTTTTATTTATTTTAGTTTAGGTTTAAGTTTATTTTATTTTATTTTATTTTATTTTTATTTTAGGTTTAGGTTTTTTTTAGTTTTGGGTTTTGGTTTTATTTTTTATTTATTTTTTAGGTTTAGGTTTTATTTAATTTTTATTTTATTATATTTTAGGTTTATTTTATTTTTATTTTACATTTAGTTTTTATTTTATTTAATTTTTTATTCTTAGGTTTATTTTATTTTTTGGTTTAGTTTAGGATTTTATTTATTTTATTTTAGTTTATTTTTATTAGTTTATTTTATTTTATTTTATTTTTAGGTTTAGGTTTAGGTTTTAGTTTAGGTTTTTATTTTTTTTATTTTTTATTATATTAGGTTTAGGTTTTTTTTATTTATTTTATTTTTAGGTTTAAATTAGCTTATGTTTAGGTTTTTAGGCTTTAGGCTTTTGGGTTTTGGGTTTTTAGGGCTTAAGGTTTTGGTTTAAGGTTAGTTTAGGGTTTAGGGTTTAGGGTTTAAGGTTTAGGGTTTTAGGTTTTGGTTTTGGTTAGTGTGTCCAAGAGGGTTTAGGGTTTAGGATTTAGGGTTTAGGGTTTAAAACTTTTTTTATTATTTAATTAAGTAAACCAATAGGTTTAGGCTTATTTAGTTTATTTAGTTTTTTATTTTAATTTATTTTATTTTTTATTTTATTTAGTTTATTTATTTTTAGGATTATTTATTTTAGTTTAGGTTATTTACTTTATTTTTAGGTTTATGTTTATTTTTTTTGTTCATTTTATTTTTATTTTTTTATTTTAGTTTTAGGTTTTAGTTTATATTCTTAGGTTTATGTTTAGCTTTTTATTTTATTCTTATAGGTTTAGGTTTTAGGTTTTTATTTTAGGTTTATTTTTAAGTTTTTATTTTAGTTTAGGTTTAGGTTTATTTTTAACTTATTTTATTTTATTTAGTTTAGGGTTTAGTTTTAGTTTATTTTCGGTTTAGTTTTAGGTTTTATTTAATTTAGTTTTTTTTATTTTAGTTTTTGTTTATATTTATTATAATTAATTTTTTTAGGTTTAGGTTTTTTTTAAGCTTAGGGTTTAGGTTTTATTTTTTATTTATTTTTAGGTTTACTTGTTAGGTTTAAGTTTTTATTTTATTCTATTTGAGGTTTATTTTATTTTTATTTTACGTTTAGTTTTTATTTTATTTAGGCTTTTTATTTTTAGGATTATTTTATTTGTAAGTTTAGTTTCAATTTTTTAGTTATTTAGTTTCTATTTTGTTCTTTTTTATTTTATTTTATTTTTAGGTTTTGGTTTAGGTTTTTATTTATTTTATTTATTTATTATTTTATTTAGGCTTAGATTTATTTATTTATTTTATTTTTAGGTTTTATTTAGTTTTGGTTTATGTTTTTCGGTTTTTCGGGTTTAGGGTTTAGGTTTAGGGTTTAAGGTTTAGGGTTTAGGACTTAGGATTGTATATTTTAGGGTTTAGGGTTTAGGTTTTTTTTTTTTAACAGAGAACAAATTCATATCAACATTTCTTATTTTTGATTTCATCAACCAAGTAACAAACCAGGGAAGTGAGGTAATCAAATAACCTCCTTGGGGCTAGCTATAGCCTCGTGTTTCCGAGATGTCTAGACTATATACCCATTACCATTCAATATTATATAAATCAACACATGAATAGAGAAAGAGAACTCAACATCATACACTTAAGCTATAAGCACATGCATTTCTTATGTATTTATAACTTGCATCATAACAAATATTATTATTCATTTAAAAGCTTTTAAAAAATACATTTGGATTTAATAGTGATAATAGCCATGCATATAATAAATTAAATCAACACATGTAAGCTTACATAAAGGAAATCCATTTTATTTAACTTGATTTTAAAAAGATGGATGCATTAATTCAAATGACATACCAAATTTAACATGATTGGAAATAGGACAATCAAATATAAGCATGTGATTCATTCAACCAAAGTAGTTCTTAAAGACAATCAAATCAAATAAGATTATTTAAATCAAACCAAAGCTTCTTTATTAATTAAGTTTTGGATTTGATTTGATTTAAAGAGGAAAAGAGAAATCATCACTTGTTTTTTTAAACCCATTCCCACATTAGTGATTTGATTTAATTTAAGGAAATATAATTAAGTTGAGTTTTGGGTTTATTAAGTTGAACCCTTAATTAGATGAATTTATTATGCTTACCTATGTCACCTTAAAGTAATTAACTAAATAATTATGAGCCAACATGATATTCATGGAAAATAAACTTGCAATGATCCTAGGAAATAAAAGGTGCCTAATGCAATTGGCTCATGATTAATAATTAATTAGATTTAAGGGACTTAATTAATTACTCTTATAGTTAATTTCATTAAACTCCTTTAGGTTATTAAACACTTAAAGGTCTACCTCATGATTTAATTAATTAAGCTCTGATGTGATTATGATTTCAATTTGATTAAGTGATTTAATTAATTAGTTAAATCTTAATTAATTTCATTCTAAAAAAAGGGTGAAATGAACTTAGGGAAAGTCCCAACCCTATTCCTTAGTTCACTTATTATTGAACAATGATTAGTAAACTTAAAACCAATTTGTTGTTCATTGGATTAATTAATCATTAATTAAAAAATAGTATTTAAGGTTTAATTAGTCAATTTTTCTAATTAAGTGAGCAATAAATCCAAATAAAATCATGGGAGGAAGAGGTCATCCCCTTAAATTAACCCACAAAATTTTGGATTAATTGCTCAAGTAATTAAGGAGTAATTGAGCTAATAAATATTATAATTAAACCTTAATTAAATATTAATTACTTTTCAAAATAAGTTAAGATCATTTTTAATTAACTCTCCTTTAAAATAACTTTAAAATGAGTACTTATTTGCATTTGTTTTATTTTTCTATGATTTTTATGCTTTTTTAGAAGTTTCAGCCATTAAAAATGATTAATTAAGCCTAATTAAAGCTTAATCCTATTGGCGCCACATGGCGTTGCGAGATTGGCTACTTAAAACTTATCCGACTCGGTGCTCAAGTGGTGGCGGCCGATGCACTTTCTCGTCGTCCGATCTAAGATCGGATGGCTATGATTAATCCCATAGCTTTGTAGGATTAAATCAGATCGATCTAATGTAACCAATCACGATCGTGCATTTCGATCACACATAATGGACTGTGCATGATCTAACATTAGGAGTGTAAGGGAGAATAGAGTCTGTTCGCCATTGATCACTTGATCCAAGCTTACCCGAGCTCGGATCAACTTCAAAAGGATCCCACACCATCATGACATCGATCGAGGGGATCCAACGGTCAAGATCACATGAGGTGCAAGTTTTCTTTAAAAAGTTCCAATCCATTTTTGCCTAAGGATCAGTTTTGGATGCATACCTCATCGAAGCTCAAGATCGGTGGCTCGAACAATTGAGGAAGCTTCATTTAGTGGAAACAAAGCCTTGTTGAGCAGTAATTGGATCAATTTCTCGATGTTCGCTTAGAAGGCAATGAATTGATGATTGAGCTCAACTTTGATCGAAGTCCCACCTTCGATGCTCAGGAAGCTTGGGAGATGATTTGTTCTTGCTCGATGAGGCCTAGGGAAGGTGTGCACAAAGTTAATTTGAGTTTGATAGAGAAATGGAGAAGTTAGGTCAAAATGGAGTGTCCTATTTTAAGATGGATGAGAATGGCATTTCTCGATCGAGGAACAAGCTTACGAGCTTAGGGAATGGCTCTAGCCAGTCATCGTGGTTAGCTAGGGCTGTGAGAAATGATTTTTGCGTGTGTTTGAGTGAAAACAAGGGGTGTATATCTCCTTCATCTTGATGACTGGTGGATCAAGTTTGGCTCAAGTGGCCACCATCTGTGGAGTCCTTTGTGGGAGGAGGTGAGTTGGCTCCCTTGGTTGGTCAAGATGTGGATGTGGCTACCAAGGAGTAATCATGGGTGTCCTATGGGTTTCAAATAAAACCAAATGGGAGGGTGAGGTGATTTCACCTCCCATGGGTCATGGTCACCCAACCACCCCTTGGGTCGCTTGGATGATCCTAGGTGCGTGGACCATTGGGAGTACCAAGTGGCTAAGGAATCAAATGACCACTTACATGGGTGAATTGTCTCATGTGATGCCCTTGCCCTAGAATGATCATTTTGGCATTGGATTTGGGGAAGATTTAAAATGAGCCAAAAGTGGGTTAGCCCAAATTTCAAGTCAATTAGAGTTGATTTGGTTAGTTTGGCTCAATTTGACTCATTTAGGTCAAATTGTTAGGTTGGGTGACCAATTAGTCAAATTGGGTCAAACCAAGGGTTGGATCAAGTTCATATGATCATTTGGAATTTTTTGGTTATATTGGTTTGGTTTAGTTTGGCTTAGATTTGATTTTGGCTTATGTGAATTCATTTGGGTCAAATGGGTTAAGTTGACCAATTTGACCAAATTGGCCAAATTGGCTTGGGTTGGGTGTTGGTTTGGGTTTAGTTGACCAATTGAAGATGATTGTAGGCTTTAGTTTCAATTAATTTGGATTTAGTTTTGATATAGGCCAACTTGAAACTTTAGGTCAATTTGGTAAGTCAATTAGGTTCAATTGGGTCCAATCATGGATTTGGTCAAGTTCAACAATCAATTTGGAATGAACTTGAGCTATTGGTTGCAATCAATTTGGTTTTGGAATGAAGGAATTTGGCTAAGTCCATGGAGTTGGGTCATGTGGCTTAGGTTTGGATTTTGATTTAGTTTGATTTAATTTTGATAATTTAAATGTATATTTCATTTAAATTTATGAAGGTGATTGAAAATATGATTGATTGTGAGAAAATCAATTTAGTTTGACTTGATTTGGATTAAGATTTGGCTAAGTCCATGGGATAGGTCATATGTCTTAGGAAGGGTTTTGATTTGATTTGAATTAGTTTTATTTAGTTTTGATCAATTGAATGTAGATTTGATTTATATTTAGAAAGATGATTGAAGATATAAACTTATTATGAGAGAATCAATTGAGTTTGGATTAATTTGTATTAATATTTGGCTAAGTTCATGGGATAGGTCATATGGCTTATAAAGGGTTTCAAGTTTGGATTTGATCATGGGCTTCAATCATTTGGTTTTAGAATTTGGGTTTGGATTTGGATTTGAATTTCATGTTTGAATTGAACTTGAGGTTTGGTTTGAGAAGGTGAACATGGAATTAATTTGGATTGTAGGTAGTTCGATTATCCTAATCCCTAAGGCATAACCTAATCCTATGGTTAACCCTTCTAAGTCTTTAGGCTTACCTAATTAGAAGTGTCTTACTAGGAAGTCTTAGTGTCTAGAAGACTCCTATGTCTAAGATGGAAGATTGAATTTGTACCCAAAAGTGTGGCTTGCCTAGCCTCCATAGTGCTGCCCTTGGAGATAGATGATTGGAAGATCAAGACAAGTTTCACATTATAGACTGAATACATCTTTCAATGCTTGGGAGACCATGGATACATGAGAACAATATAGTTCCATCCTTTCTATCTGTATGAAGTTTGTGAGAGGTGAGATCTTCTACTATGTTGAAGGAAATCTCAAGTCATTTATAGTTCACGAGGTTGGCATATATGAGGATGTGGCATACTACCTCCCTTAAAATCAACAAGTCTATTCTCACGAACTTGGCCAATGTTTAAAAATAAAAAAATAAAAAAATAAAAAAGAAAAAAAAAAGAAAGAAAAAAGAAAAAGAAAAGAAAAGAGAAAATGAATAAGAAAATAAAAGGAGCGGAAATAGACTTGGAGGAGGAAGCGGAGCTTGACATTAGATTCCACCCACAGATCTTTACTCCATTTGAACATATGGGTAGGACGACCTAACCTCTACCAGGTAGAGAAAGAGGCCAGTTTGGAGGTAGTCCTGGGGGGTGGAAAACCACACTATTGGCCACCAAATAGAAGATATGTCCCATCTACTAAGAGTACACCTGTTATCCATATAGACTTAGAATCTATAGTGGATGAGTATTATATGGTTAGCACACTAGCCAATTCTTCTCAGCAGTAGATTCCCTTCGAGGTGACACTTGAGCTAGATAGCAATGAAGACCGAGCTCCACAACAAAGCATAAGTGTATCCAAGTCTATATGTGAAATAGTTAGGCATCAGTTGGGAACCTTAGCTCTAACCCAACTTTCCACTCAAAAAGCTAAGGGTTTGGTAGTTAAGGAGGCCCCTAAGTCATCCACAGGTGTGAAGACACAGAGGTTCTTTCTAGGAGCATCATCCTCAAGTCAAGAAGTTGATGTAAAACTTGAGGATGATTCATATAAAGATTTAATAAAAAAACCTTTTGATTGGTACTTGCCTTGTGTTCATAATTTAGCAAAGAAAGGGTTAATCCCACATACTTGGTCGAAGCACAAGTCGGACTACTTTGAAAGAATATGGAAGAACAAATGCAAAAGCTCTTAATCAAGACCGGGTCTAGGATTTGGTATAGTGGGTCCAGTCGATGATGATGATTACTGCTTAGTCATCACCAATTATTTGGAATCTGATAGGTTCTTTTCAAATCACATTAATTCATATGAGGAGTTGTTCTTAGAAACTTCAAATGATCCAGATGATTATAAAGTCAAAGATGCACCACCAGAGTTCAAAGAAGAGATCAAGTCAACCATCGATGAGCTCAAGAAAATCAACTTAGGAATTGAAGAAGATCCACACCTGATATACATCAGTTTTTTGTTGAATGAAATTGAAACCAATGACTTGATTGAGTTTAAGGACTGCTTTGCATGGAGTTATGAAGACATGCTTAGATTGTCTCCTGATGTAGCAATCCATAAACTTGCAATAAAGCCTACTTCTAACTCTATCAATAAAGCTCTTAGACGCATGCGATTAGACATTGAATAATAGTTCATTTCTGAAGTCAAGAAACTGATCGATGTTGGCTTCATTGGAGAAGAAAAATACCTAATTGGTTAGCTGCATCATCCTAATTAAGAAAAGAATGACCAAATTCATATGCATTGATTTTTGGGATTTAGGTAAGGCATGTCCAAAAGATGAATTTCCACTACCAATCCAGCTAATGGTAGATATTTCCTCATCTCATGCTTCTATTTTATGGATGTCTCATATAAAGATATAACCGATGAAGATGATAGAAACACTACTTTTAGAACCCTGATCAGAATCTATTATTATAAGGTCATGCCTTTTAGCTTTAAAAATGTCGGTGCTACATACCAGAGGGCTATGACTCAAATCTTTGATGAACTCATTCATCATCAAGTCACGTGCTATGTCGATGATCTCATGGTCAAAAGTGGAGAAAAGGAAGACCATCTCTTTGACTTGAGAGTAGTTTTTGAAAAGTTAAGACAATTTAACCTCAAAATGAACCCCCTGAAGTGTGCATTCAGAGTAGCTTCAAGAAAATTCCTTGGGTTTGTTGTTCGACCCTAGGGAATCAATATTGATCTATAGAAGTTAAAGGCAATTTTAGAAATTACACCCACTAAAAGTTTAACTCAACTCAGATCATTCCAAGGGTGGTTGGCATATCTAAGATGCTTTATATCCAACATATCGGGAAGATATCAGTCATTCTCAGTAGTTGTCAAAAAGGATGCCAAGTTCATGTGGGTTAACAAGTGTGAGCATGCCTTCAAAGACATCAAGCATTACCTAATGACTCTGCCTGTTCTAGCAGCCCCTATCCCAGGAAAGCAACTCATACTTTACACTGCTGCGTTAGATGACTCCCTTGGTGCTTTGTTGACCCAAGCTAATGATGAAGGGAAGGAAAACACACTCTACTACCTCAGTCATCATCTATTCCCTACTGAGGCTAATTATCTACCCATTAAGAAGCATTTCCTAGCTTTAATCTTTGCATCCCAAAAGCTACAACACTACATGATCCCTCATATGGTGAACTTTATATCGAGGATCAATCCACTACAATATCTCTTGACATGATCGATGCTATCCAAACAGTTGGCATGATGGTCCATGATCCTCATTGTAATTTGACATTACCTTCGTACCCCTTCGGGCAGTAAAAGGACAAGCGTTAGTGGATTTCTTAGCAATGCACCCACTTCCTGCTGACTCTCTGCTTAGTGATGATCTCCCCAATGAATAAATCATTAACTTAGGAGATACTAGCATTCACCATCGAGAGATGTACTTTGATGGTGCGACTTCCTCTTAAAGAGGACAAGAACCATAATAAATTATTCCAGGAAAGGAAGGAGTAGGAATAGTTCTCTTAACTCTGAACTATGATGTACTTAGATTCTCATATCAACTATTCAATCCTTGCACCAACAATGAAGCCGAATATGAGGCTCTGATTGCCGGTTTAGAGTTAGCCATCTAATCATCAAGAACATCAACATCTTTAGGGATTCTCAACTAGTTATCAACTAAATCGTTGGGTCCTATAAGGTTATAAAGCCCAAGCTCCATCACTACCATAAGTACACTATGAAGTTGTTAGCCTAAATCCCAGAGGTTACCATTTAAAAGATTTCTCAAGAAGAGAACATCATAGCATATGCTTTAACTAAGCTTACCAAGGAGTTGGCATGTCTGGAGGATGAGTCCATATCAATAAAAGTCCAAAATAGACAAGTCTTATCCCTTATGGATATTGAACTCATCAAAAAGTACTCTTGAAGGGGAGGTTGCCATTGCCAAGAAGGATGAGGAGTTAGATTGAAGGCAACCATTCATGGATTACCTAAATAAAGGAAAACTATCATAAGAGAAGTCCCAAGGCCAATAGATGAACTAGAGAGCACTTTCCTATGCTCTTGTGGATGGTTTCTTGTACCGACAGTCTTTCGATTATATGTGGGTACGTTATTTAGACAAGCAAGAAGCCCATAAGATCGTGATCGAGGTACACTCAGGATTATGTGTAGCCAACAAATCTGGTCCAAAGATGAAAGCAAAGATTAAGAGACTAGGATACTATTGGCCTTTAGTGACCAAAGAGTACATGGATACTGACTAAAGCGACCAATGTCAAACACATATCTTTTGTCTATCGGGATAACGTCCCCAAGACACTCACTCAGAGCTCTAGGTCAGGGTGGTAAGCAATCCTGTTAGTGTGTCATCCTAGTGGTCTTCTTGCTTTGGAGGATGTAAGTCTTCCACGCTTTCCTTCCTTACTTGGCCACTGCACACTAACGAGCACCTTGTTAGTTTGGTTAGCCTTACTGCATGGATGATAAGCTACCTCATGTTAGCTTCATTTAAGAGGATGTGAGTCTGCTATGCTTTCTTCTTGGATTAGCCTTCATGCACTGATTGGTTCGAGTATATTTGATGTTTAAGATAAGTCTCCTAATGACTCCTTCCCTCCTGGTTGCTTGAAGTCTAGGTCCAGTCCTTCCGTGGGGCTCCCCACTTAGTAGTTGCTCTAGGTCAAATAGCATCTGTCCTACCGATGATAGACTATCCTGATGATCAGTTCCACTTGGGAAGTTATAAGCCAACATGCTTTATTTCCAAAATGATAGTTGTACACTGCCAGGAACCTTAGGTTGGTTGGTTCTCACTATGCTAATGGATACACCACTCATGTTAACGGATACACCTTAGGTTGGTTGGTTCTCGCACCTTAGGATACACCACTCATGGCAGATGTAAGTCTACTATGCTTTCTCCTTGAGTTGGCCATTGTACACCTATAGGCTTTCTTTTCTAGGGCTAAGGATAACTCCCCTAGCAGCACCTCCTCTGTGGGCACTATATTTGGATCACATCCTTTGTGACCCCATTTAGACACTACATAGGTTACTATCAGATTGGATAGTTCCCCTTTCCTAGTAACCACACCTGTGGTTGGAGAATCCATCCTATGGATGTGAAGATTCTCCCATGGTCTAGTAAATCTGAGATAGGTCAAGGTCGACATAGCCCGTTCTTAGTGTGGTCCCTCTCACACTAATAGAGTCTATGAAAACATATAAACAAAATATATATTCACTTATGGATTAAGAGAACACCCCTAGCAGTACCTTTTTTCAAGTAGGTATCCCATCTTTAGGGTAGTGTTAGCAGAACTCCCTATAGGAATCGCCTAACTACTCCTGAGTTGATAAAAGTACCCAACGGTATTCACTCAGTAGTCACCCCTAAGTCGGGTTCAATTTGTTGTGCTACCAACAGGTCACCATAGCTATTATTCCTGCTTTAGAAGATGTAAGTCTACTATGCCTTCTTGCTAGCATAACCGTCACACATCGAAAAGGCAACCTTAGGTTGGCTCTACCCACAACCATAGACTATCCCTTTGGGTTTATAAAGAGATAGGGGCAGTATATAGCTCCTTCTTAGTGGGTCCATCACACACCGACATGGTCCATAAATTAAATCTATCAAATTTGACCGAGCTCACATCCCCAATAGATATGCCCTCAATTCAAAATCAAACTAAACCAAAGAAACATATCAAATCACAAGAAATTAAGATAAAATTAATCTTGACTACTTTTGAGTTGAAATAAGTCAGCATTCACTCAGTGGTAGTCACCCTAGGTCAAGTTTCATTTGTTGTGCATCCAACAGGTCACCCTAGCAATTGTTCTCGCTTTGGAAGATGTATGTCTACTATGCCTTCTTCTAGCATAGTCATTGCATCAAAAGGAAACCCCTTAGGTTAGCTAGCTCCACCCTACAGCCAGTAGACTATCCCTTTGGATTTGTAAATCAGTAGGTCAAGGCTGATATAGCCCCTTCTTAGTGGCTCCATCGTACACCGATAGGGTCCATACATTAACTCAGACTAAATTAAACCCAATCTGATTTTCTCCAGTGGAGTTAAATCACACCCTTCTCCCTAGTGGAGCCCTGAATCATATATAAACAAGTCGGACAAAATTAAATTTAAAACCAACCTCCTAGTGGATCCAAATTAACTCCCCCAGTGGAGTCTAAATCAAAGAAATCCAGCCAAACTTTTATCCCTAATGGATACATCCCCAAACAAATCTATGAAATCAAACTCAAATTCCAATCCACAGTGGATAGCCCAAACCTGCTTTCCTAGTGGAAGGTTCATATACCCGATCCCCAGCAGACTCAATTCCATATCTCTAGCTGATATGCCTCCACATCAATTAAAATAAAACAAATTAAAGTCAATTCGATCTTAATCCTTGGTGAATTATAGATTCTTATCCCCAGTGGATCTTCTTTCCACAAATCATATAATCAAATCAAATTCAAACCATATCCTAGTAGATTTTCTTCTTCTATGCCCTCGACATAGACCCCTCACATGTCATGCCCAATGCATGTGTGATCCCCTAGCGGATCTCCCTCCATGTCCTTCACATGGAATTCTCATCAAATCTTATTTCTTCTCTTATGCACACCTTTAATACTACAACCAAAAGCCTAACAATGTATTCATTCAAATTACATCATCTTAACATTGTAATCAACATTTTATGATTTGTGATGGTGCAAGCTCAAACTAACTATACAATATCATGCTAGACATATTATAGTGTGAATTAACACATTATATTATATTATAATTTTCTATAATATAATATATTGTCTAACATTACACCTCATTAGAATCACTTAAAAGGAACAAATAATAAAATTTTTGCAAAATATGAATAATGTTCATTTTGGATGTAAAATTATTATTTTTCTAATAGAAATGGTACAAAATAGCATAATTTTGGTGTTTCTTAGGTGTGCTATGAATTTGGCCAAATTCTTCCATCTCAACTTTCAAATTAACATTTTTGTGAGTTTTGACCCAATGTATTATAACAAAAGTAAAACATACTAAAATGTACAATAACATTTAGTAACACATCACCACATTCATATATATGTGAAATTATATTGTTATGTACATTATATTTTACTATGCTTTCATATAATATATTATCTTACATTACACCTTTAAATGAATCACTTTAAGCAAAAAAAATTATAAAATTTGGTTGAAAATGAACATTTATTTTGGATGCAAAATTCCATTCTTTTGATTAAATGACACACCATAGAATACCCCATGATGTTCCTAAAGCATAACTTAAATTTGGCCACATCCCATCATCTCGACTATAAATTAGTATCTTTATGTATTATACCAATACAAACTCTACTACATCATACCATAATAAACTAAAATTTGCTAAACAATAAGTAGTAATACACAATAGTATGCTATAATGCACAATGCTACACTATGTTATGGCATCCTATATTATAATACACTATGACATATTATATTATATTATATTGCATATCACTTAACAAGGGATTGCTTAAGATAAAAAAGAATAAAATTAATCTAAATATTTAAAAACTATATATTTTAGTCATATCACTTACATATTTTAAATTGAAACAATATATTATTATATCATGCTCTACTTATTATGAATTTGGCCAAATTCCACCATTTTAAAGTGAAAATCAACATTTTTATAAATAATCCTAGTGTAGGCTCGACTGCATGATTGTAAAATACTAAAAGAATTTAAAATGTGCAGAATAATGTATTACGATATATGATGCTATACTATGTTACAAAATATAATATTTATTTTGAACATAAAATCTTACTTTTTAGACTACAAGTGGTGTAGCACACCTTTGGTACTACAACTTAATTCCCACTTCAAATTTAATAAATTTCATCATCTAATTTATTAAATCAATATTTTTATGATTTATATTAATATAGACTATAGGGAAAAATACCATAATATGCCAAAACATTTCAAAACATCTTATAACCACCAAAAATACATCACTACATGCACAAATATATGATGATACATTATACTATAATATATCATATTTTAATATGATTTAGGTTTAGGCTTTAGGGTATTTAAATCTCTAATAGTCAATGGAAAGTCTCTTGAAGACATTTTCTTTAGCTACCATAATAATGTTAGGATTAGGTCATTCTTTAGATCTACTACTAATGACATCTTTATTCAATATTTAGGGTTTAGGGCTTAGGGTTAGGGTTCAGGGTTAGATTGGGGTTTAGGGTTAGTTAAGCATTTAGGGTTTAGGGTTTAGGATTTGGGGTTTAAGGTTTAGGGTTGTAGGTTTTAAGGTTTAGGGTTTATGGTTTTAGGGTTTAGGGTTTAGGGTATAGGGTTTAGGGTTTTTTTAGGGTTTAGGGTTTAGGGTTTAGGGTTTAGGGTTTAGGGTTTTTAGGGCTTAGGGTTTAGGGTTTAGGCTTTAGGATTTAGGTTTTAAGTTTAGGGCTTAAGTTTTAGTTTAGGGTTTAGGATTTAAGGTTTTATTTTAATAGAGATCAAGTTCAGATTCAACATTTCTTCTTTTCGATTTCATCAACCACACCAAGTTTTCTAAGACACAAGATGATATAGATAAAATATGAGCACCCATAGAGCAAATCAAAAACCTTAGATAAATAGAACCATCTCTGCTATAAAGACATAGTTAAGTAGATCATGACCATTCTTCAATTTCTCTAGTTCCCATCAGAACCACCCCCACCTCTGGTGTAGTGGGATTCACCATCATATCTCGATCTCCCTCCCTCATGGCTGTAACCTCACAGCTCCTCCACCTCCATAACCACCCTTTGCTCACAACTACCTCCATATCCACCAACACCTCTAGATCCCCCATAACCATTGCGATAACTGCTGCCTCCACCTTCGCCTCCACCGCCAGATGTAAACTGAGCCTAGTTGACAATCATGTTCCTCCCATCAAGGTTCTGCCCATTCTTAGGGTTTAGGGTTAGTTTAGGGTTGAGGGTTTAGGGTTAATTTAGGGTTTAGGGATAGTTTAGAGTTTAGGTTGAGAGTTTGGTTTAGGTTTGGGATTTAAGATTTGTAGGTAGGTTTTAGGTTTAGTTAGTTTAGAGATTAGGGGCAGGTTTAGGTTTGTGGTTTAGGGTTTGGGTTTGATTTAGAGGCCAGAGTGGGTTTGTGGGCAGGCTTAGGCTGGCTTGGGTGGGTTAAGTGTGATTTGGTGGTTTAGGGTTTAGTGGTTTAGGTTTAGGGTTTAAGTTTTTTTTATAAAATCAAGTTTTAGGTTCATTTAGTTTATTTTATTTATTTGAGTTTATTTATTTTATTTTTTTATTTAGGTTTATTTTATTTTATTTTTTAGTTTATTTATTTTAGTTTAGGTTTAGGTTTATTTTAGTTTATTTTATTTTGTTTACTTTAGGTTTTAAGTTTAGTTTATTTAGTAGGTTTAGGTTTATTTTATTTTAGTTTTAGTTTAGGTTTTTTATTTTTTATTTTAGCTAGCCTTTTTTTGGTTATGGTTTATGTTTATTTTAGGTTTATTTTAGGTTTAGGTTTTATTTAGTTATTATTTTATTTTATTTTAGGTTTATTTTATTTTATTTTAGGTTTAGTTTTATTTTATTTAGGTTTTTTATTTAGTTTATTTTATTTATTTTATTTTTTTATTTTTATTTTATTTTATTTTATTTATTTTATATTTAGGTTTTAGTTTATTTTATTTTATTTTATTTTTATTATATTTTGTTTAGGTTTTGTATTTATTTTATTTTTAGGTTTTATTTTGTTTAGGTTTAGGTTTTTAGCTTTTTAGGGTTAGGGTTTAGGATTTAGGGTTTAGGGTTTAGAGTTTAGGTTTTAGGTTTAAGGTTTAAGTTTCAATTTTGGGTTTAAGGTTTTTTTTAATAAAGAACAATTTCATATTCAACATTTCTTCTTTTTGCTTTTATCGACCAAGTAATACCCCAAGTTTACTAAGACACAAACATAAATAAATAATGAGCACCATAGAAAATCAAAACCCTAGTAAAATCATCTCTACTAAAATACAGTTATAGTAGTAGATCGATTGATGGTTTTTAATTTCTAATTCCCATCGAACCACCCAGCCGAGTAAGATCCGCCATCATATCCCTAATCTCTCCCTGTGCCACCACCATGACTATAACCTCCATTGCTCCTCCCGCCTCCATAACCACCACTACTTTGACCACCACCTCCATATCCATGAGCACCCCCCCACCACGCAATAAGCCTCCTTGCCTTACCTCATCTGATCCAGCCTAGTTGAGTGGATGTCGCCATCAAGGTTCTACCCATTCTTATGGTTTAGAGTTAGTTTAGGTTTTAGGATTTAGGGTTTAGGGTTTGGGGTTTAGGATTTAGGGTTGTAGGGTTTTTTTTGGGACATTTGAGCTAATTTAATTAAAACTCACACAATGCATGTAAGGACTTGAACCCAAGACCTCTTGAGTCAAATATCAAACCACGCAAGGTACCTGCAGTTAGTTGTAGGTTTGTGGTTATTATCATAGGGTCTGGTTTAGTTTTGGTTTAGGTTTAGGGTTTAGGGTTTAGTGGGTTTAGTGGGTTGTGAGGTTGCAGTTGAGTTAGTTGTGGTTTAGGGTTTAGGGTTTTTTTTAAAAAATTAAAACCAGTAGGTTTATTTAATTTATTTAGTTTATTTTATTTATTTTTTTTTAATTTTATTTAGGTTTTTTTATATTTATTTAGTTTAGTTTATTTATTTTAGTTTAGTTTTAATTAATTTATGTTTAGGTTTTTTAGTTGAGTTTATTTTATTATATTTTAAGTTTATTTTTATTTTGGTTTAGGTTTAGATTTTATTTTACTTTTTTTGTTTAAGTTTTAGGTTTTATTTTATGTTTATTTTTAGGTTTTATTTTTTTAAGTTTAGGTTAAGTTTTATTTTTAGTTTATTTTATTTTATTTAGTTTAGGTTTAGTTTAGGTTTAGGTTTAGTTTATTTTAGTTTAGTACATTTTAGTTTTTAGGTTTATTTTATTTTGTATATTTTATTTTTATTTTAGGTTTAGATATTTATTTAGTTTAGGGTTTAGGTTTTATTTTTATTTATTTTTAGGTTTTATTTTTAAGTTTGTTTTTATGGTTTAGGTTTTTATTTAATTTTTATTTAATTTTATTTTAAGTTCATATTATTTTTAATTTATTTAGGTATTTTATTCTTAGGTTTACTTTAATTTATAGTTTATAGGTTTTATTTATTTTATTTATTATTTTCTTTCTTTTATTTTATTTTACTTTAGGTTTAGTTTATTTTATTTTATTTTATTTCATCATTTATTTTATTATCAGGTTTAGCTTTATTATTTGGGTTGGGTTTAGGGTTAGTGTTTAGGCTTTATTTAGAGCTCAGGGTTTGGGCCAGGGTTTAGGTTTTGGCATTAGGGTTTTAGGGTTTAAGATTTAGGTTTTGTGCCTAGGTTTAGGGTTTTAGTGGTCTGTCAGGGTTAGTCAGGTTAGGGTCAAGAGGTTTAGGGTTTAGGCTCAGGTTTATGGCTCATCGTAATTTTAGGGTTTTAGTTTCTTTGTTTCTTAAGGATTTATGGTTTGTCTTTTTAATTCAAACAGGTTTAGGTTTATTTATTTTATTTATTTTCTTTATTTATTTTAGTTTATTTTATTTTTATTTTTTTTATTTTATTTTATTTCTTTAGTTTATTTATTTTAGGTTTATTTTTTTATTTTAGGTTTTTATTTTTATTTATTTTTTAGTTTTAAGTTTATTTTAGTGAGTTTTATTTATTTTATTTTTAGGTTTATATCTCTTTATTTTAAGTTTAGGTTTATGTTTTTTTATTTTTTTAGGTTCAAGTTTTACTTTTTAGGTTTTATTTTTAGTTTTATTTTGGTTTATTTGTAGTTTATTTTATTTTTTTTTAGGTTTTTAGGTTTAATTTATTTAGTTTAGTTTAGGTTTTATCTATTTTATGTAGTTTATTTTAGTTTAGGTTTAGATTTATTTTATTTTGTTTATTTTATTTTATTTGGTATAGGTTTTTTTTTTGGGTTTTTAGTTTATTTTACTTATTTTGGTTTTTTTATTTATTTTTATTAGTTTTATTTAGTTTTATTTTATTTTATTTTAGTTTATTTTATTTTATTTTACATTTAGTTTTAATTTATTAAGTTTTTATTATTTTATTTTATTTTCAATTTAGTTTAGTTTCTTTCTTATTTTATTTTAGTTTGTTTTATTTTTTATTTTATTTTATTTAGGTTTAGTTTTATTTTATTTTATTTTACATTTTATTTAGGTTTTTTATTTATTTTATCTTAATTTTTTTATTTTTAGCTCAGTTTCTCATTGTGGTTTGTGGTTTGTGGTTTGTGGTTTCAGGATTTTGTGGTCAGTTGGTTGGGTCTTTAGTAGCTTTAAGAGTGGGTTTTGGGTAGTTTAGGGTCAGGGTTTGTGGTCTGGGGTTGAGGAGATTTTGTGTGGTTTATGGTTTAAGATGTAGTTTAGGGTAAATTATGATTTTGTGGCTCAGTAGGGTTTGTGGTTGGCCTGTTTAGATTTAGGTTTGCCAGGTTTAGGTTTAAGGTTTCATTCTTGGGCTAAGTAGGTTACTGGTTTAGGGTTTAGATTTAGTTTTAGTTTCTATTGGGTTTAGATTTTCTTTAAAAAAAAAGTAAATTATAGTAGTTTATTTATTATTTAATTTTTATTTTAGTTTATTTTATTTTTTATTTTATTATTTTTTTATTTTATTTTAGTTTGGTTTATTTTATTTTTTTGTTTTAGTTTATTTTTTAGGTTTATGTTTACTTTAGTTTAGTTTTATTTTTTTATTTTATTTCAAAAGTTTTATTTTGTATTTTAGTTTAGTTTTTATTTTATTATTTTATTTTTAGTTTATTTAGGTTTTATTTTTTTAGTTTAGTTTATGTTTATTTTTATTTTATTTATTTTATTTAGTTTAGGGTATAGGTTTTATTTATTTTAGTTGAGTTTATTTTTAGTTTATATTTTATTTTATTTATTTTAAGTTTATTTTATTTTTTATTTTATTATTTTTTATTTTTTATTTATTTTATTTTAGTTTTATTTTATTTTATTTTATTTTTATTTTATTTTAATTTTTTATTATTTGGTTTATCTTATTTTTTTTTTTAGTTTAGTTTTTTTATTTATTCATTTTAGTTTATTTTATTTTTTTATTTTATTTTATTTGGTTTAGTTTTATTTTTATTTTATTTAAATTTTAGTTTTATATTTATTTTATTTTTGGTTTTATTTAGTTTAGGTTTAAGTTTTGGATTTAGGGTTTAGGGTTTGTGGTTCAGATTTTGGGGATTATGGTGGGGTTGATTTTAGCTTAGGTTTTTTTTATTTTGGTTTTATGTTTTGTGAGCTTAGGGTTTTGTGGGTTAGAATTTTTATTTTAAAAAAAGTAAATAGGCAGTTTAGATTTATTAGTATTTAGTTTTATTTATTTATTTTAGTTTATTTTATTTTATTTTATTTAAATTTATTTTTTATTTTATTTAGTTTTTTTTTTATTTTAGATTTATTTATTTTAGTTTTGGTTTCATTTTAGTTTATTTTTTGGTTTATGTTTACTTTTAGTTTAGTTTTTTTAGGTTTAAGTTATTTTGTATTTTTTTTTTTTGGTTTAGTTTTAGGTTTTTTATTTTTTTTTAGCATTTGTTTTATTTTATGTTTATTTTATGTTTTATTTTTAGTTTAGGTTTAGGTTGATTTTTATTTTATTTTATTTAGTTTAGTTTAGGTTTTATTTATTTTAGTTTATTTTATTTTATTTATTTTTAGGTTTAGGTTTTTTTTTAGTTTAGGGTCTTTTTATTTTATTTATTTAGGTTTATAGTTTTATTTTTATTTTAGGTTTATTTTATTTTATTTTACATTTAGCTTTATTTTATTTAATCTTATTTGTTGGTTTATCTATTTTAGTTTAGTTTAAGTTTTTATTTATTTTGTTTATTTTATCTTGTTTAGGTTTAGTTTAGTTTAGTATTTTTTATCTTTATTTTATTTTATTTAAGTTTAGTTTCATATTTATTTTATTTTTAGGTTTATTTAGTTTAGGTTTAGTAGGATTGGGTTTAGGGATAGATTTGGGGATTATGGTTAAGGGTTGATGGCTTTAGGGTTTTAGGATTTAGTTTTAGGATTATTTGGTTTATGATGTGTAGGTTTAGGGTTTGTGGTTAGTGGTTTGTGGCTTGGTTCAGGTAGGGTTTAGGCCTGGGTAGGTTTAGGTTTAGGGCTTAGGTATGGCAGTTTAGGTAGGTTTAGTTTATTTATTTATTTATTTTTTTAAATTAAGTAAACCAGTAGGTTTTAGTTTATATTTATTTATTTATTTTATTTATTTTATTTATTTTATTTTTTTATTTATTTTAGTTTAGTTTATTTATTTTAGGTTTATTTATTTTAGTTTATTTTTTAGGTTTAGTTTAGGTTTGTGTTTATTTTTAGTTTTAGTTTTATTTTTATTTTATTTTTATTTAGGTTTTATTTTATAATGTTTTATGTTTATGTTTAGGTTTTATTTAATTTTTTTTTTTAGATTTATCCAATAGAAGTGTGGAAATGTTTAGGAGATCAAGGAATTTCTTTACAAAATCTTTTAATATTATTTTAAAAACTAAAAAGATGTTAGATGAGTGGAGAAAAAGTTTCTTGGTTATTATATTTAAGAATAAAGGTGATGCACAAGAGTGTGCAAATTATAGAGGAATTAAGTTAATGTGTCATACATTAAAATTATGGGAGAGAGTAATGAGCATTTTGTTTTGATGTGATACGTAAGTTTCTCACAATCTTTGGTTTCATGCCGTGTAGATCTACTATGGATGCTATACATTTGTTAAGAGGTTTGATGGAGCATAGAGAAAGTAAGAAGGATCTACATATGATATTTATTGATTTAGAAAGTTTATGATAAAGTCTCAAGAGATGTTCTTTGGAGAGTTCTAATAGAAAGGAGTTTGGTTATATTCAAGTCATTAAGGATATGTATTTACTTGTGTCCAAACACAAGGAGGATTGACAAAATATTTTCCTATTTCATTGGATTACATCACGGATCAACATTAAGCCTTATCTTTTACTTTAGTTATGGATGTTCTTACAGGCACAAGAAGATGTACCTTTATGCTTTGACATTCTTCTTGTTGATAAGACTAGAGAGGGAATCCAATAGAAACTTGAATTATGGAGGTCAACTTTAGAGTCTAGAGGTTTTCATTTAAGTAGATCTAAAATTCAATATATGGAGTGTAATTTTAGTTGTAGAAGTTTTAGTGGTAGTGTTGTCACTTTAGGTGATCAAGTCATTAATAAGAGTGAGAGATATTTAGGCTCTATTGTTCAAAATGATGGTGAAATAGATGGAGATGTATTAGTAGAATTCAAGTTGGGTGGTTGGGAGGAATGCATTTGGCCTATTATGTGATAGAAAAGTTCCACTTAAACTTAAGGGAAAATTTTATAAGATGGTGGTAAGACTACAATGACTTATGGTAATGTTGGCCAATAAAAGAGAAGCATAAGACTAAGTTAAGTGTTACAGATGAGGATGCTCGTGGATGAGTGGCTTTACTCTTAGAGATAGAATGCAAAATGAGTATGTTCGGAAAAGTTGAGTAGCTCAGTGGTAGATAAGATTAGGAGAGTATTTTAGATGGTTTGCCACATAAAGCATCATCCAGGATGACAGAGAGTAGATTAGAGATTTGCCTTATGTTAAGAAAGGTAGAGGTAGACCTAAAAAGACTTGGTTAAGATGTATAAAAATTATCTAGTATACTTAATTAAATGAGAATTTGACACATAATAGACACAATGGAGACGAAGGATTCATGTACATCTAGTGGGATTAAGGCTTGTTGTTGTTGTTGTTTGTTGTATTTTAGGTTTTTATTTTAGGTTGGTTTTTAGGTATTGTTTTATTTAAGTTTATTTTGAGTTTATTTTATTTTATTTTATTTTACGTTTAGGTTTATTTATTTTAGGATTATTAGTTTATTTATTTTAGTTTAGTTTATCTTAGTTTAGGTTTAGTTTATTTTATTTTATTTTAAGTTTAGGTTTTGTTTTAGTTTAGGTTTATGTTTTTTATTTATTTATTTTTAGGTTTTATGTTTAGTTTATTTTTTTAGTTTTATTAGTTTTATTTTATTTTATTTTATTTATTTTATTTTTATTTTGGTTTAGTTTTATTTTATTTAGGTTTTATTTTAGTTTAGTTTTATTTTATTTTATTTTATTTTGTTTTATTTTATTTTATTTTATTTTAGGTTTAAGTTTAGGTTTGGGTTTATTTTATTTTAATTTTATTTTTATTTATCTAAGTTATTTTTATTTTATTTTTAGGGTTTATTTAGTTTATTTAGGTTTTTTTAGGTTTCTTTTTATTTTAGGTTTTAGTTTAGGTTTTATTTTAGAGTTTAGATTTATTTTAGTTTTATTTTATTTTTGTGTTTAGTTTATTTATTTAAGTTTAGGTTTTATTTATTTTAGTTTAGGTTTAGATTTATTTTATTTTGTTTATCTAATGTTTATTTTAGGTTTAGTTTTATTTTTAGTTTTTTGGGTTTTATTTTTATTTATTTTAGGTTTTTTTTAGATTTATTATTTTAGGTTTAGGTTTTATTTATTTTTATTTTATTTTAAGTTTATTTTATTTTTATTTTACATTTAGTTTTATTATATTTTCTTTATCTTAGGTTTTATATTATAAGTTTTATTTAGTTTAGGTTTTATTTATTTTATTTTGTTTATTTTATTTTTTTATATTTTTATTTTAGGTTTAGGTTTATATTTTTATTTTTTTATTTTTTTTTTATGTTTAGGTTTTATTTATTAGTTTTAAGTTTTATTTACTTTTTTATTTTAGGTTTAGGTTCTTTTTTTTAGGGTTTAGGGTTTATGATTTGGGCTAGTGGCTTTGGGTTCAGTTTTGTGGTTAGCAGCCTAAGATTAAGTATTTTATTTAGGTCAGCTTTAGTGCTCAGAGCTTGTGGATTTTAGGGTTTTGGGTATTTAGGATAGGTGGAAGATTAGGGTTTAGTCAGGTAGAGTTTGGTGTATTAAGATAGGTAGTGGTATAGTTTAGTGGGGTTATGGGGCTTAGGGTAGTAGGTCAGGCCTAGGCTCAGTATGGTAGGATTAGGATAGTGGTTTTAATAGAGTTGTTTTAAAGTAAACCCAGATGTGTTTTTATTTAGTTTAATTATTTATTTTTAATCCCATTTTATTTAGGTTTATTTTATTTAGTTTATATTATTTATTTTAGGTTTATTTATTTTAGTTTTTATTTTATTTCTTTTTAGGTTTAGGTTTAGATTTATGTTTATTTTTAATTTTATTTTTATTTTATTTTTAGGTTTAGGTTTTTTTTATTTTAGTTGTAGGTTTAGGCTTTTTATTTTATTTTTAGTTTAGGTTTTGGTTTTTTTTAGTTTTTTTTTTTAGTTTTAGTTTAGTTTATTTTAGTTTATTTTATTTTATTTAGTTTAGTTTAGTTTATTTTAGCATTAGATTTAGGTTTAATTTATTTTAGTTTATTTTATTAGTTTAGGTTTAGGTTTTTATATCGTTTATTTTAGTTTAGGTTTTTTTTTTTAATGTTTAGGTTTTATTTTAGGTTTATTTTTTAGTTTTATTTAGTTTTATTTTATTTTAGGTTCATTTTATTTTTATTTAGTTTTAATTTTATTTATGTTTTTTATTTTAGTTTATTTTATTTTTTAGTTTATTTTAAGTTTTATTTATTTATCTTATTTAGTTTTTATTTTTTTATTTTATATTATTTTAGTTTAGGTAGGTTTAGTAGTTTAGTTTAGATTTTATTTTATTTTATTTTATTATTTTATTTAGGTTTAGATTTATCTATTATATTTTTAGGTTTGTTTAGTTTATTTTAGGTTTAGTTTAGGTTTGTAGTCAGGGTGTGATTGGGCCAGGTTTGTGGCCTTTATGGTTGGGGTCTCAGGTGTGGTAGGTTGTGGGTTTAGGGCCTGTGGCTCAGTGGTAGGGTTTAGGTCTGTGGCCTAGGGTAAGTTTGGGTCATTTGTGGGACAAGGTTTGTGTGGAGTTTATGGTTTATGGTTTAGAGTTTTTATGGTTTGGTTTAGTTTTTTTTTAAAATTAAGTAAACCAGTTTAGTTTATTTAGATTATTTATTTTATTTTTTATGATTTTTAGTTTATTTTTTATATTAATTTATTTTAGTTTATTTATTTTAGTTTAGGTTTTTAGTTTATTTTTTTATGGTTTTGGTTTATTTTTATTAGTTTTTTTAAAGTTTATTTTATTTTTTATCTTCTTTAGGTTTATATTTTATTTTCTAAGGTTTAGTTTTAGGTTTTATTTTAGGTTTTATTGTTAGATTATTTTTTAGTTTAGGTTTAGGTTTATTTTTAGTTTATTTTATTTTATTTAGTTTAGGGTTTAGGTTTAGTTTATTTTAGATTTTGGTTTAGGTTTTATTTATTTTAGTTTAGGTTTATGTTTATTTATTTAGTTTATTTTAGGTTTAGGTTCTTTTTTTAGTTTAGGGTTTAGGTTTTATTTATTATTTATTTTTAGGTTTATTTTTTAGGTTTAGGTTTTTATTTAGTTTTTATTTTATTTAGATTTTCCACCATGCTTCAAGATCTTTGATGGTAGTGGGAACCCATGATAACACATTGCATAATTTAGAGTGATGTTGCAACACCATGCAACACACCTCTTCTGCCTATTCATTAGTTGCGTGTATTGCATTTGATTGAATAATCGCCCAATGGTTTGATGATGATTTTTGTCGAGTAGAGCTCTTCATCAAGAGGTTTCTGGAGCTCAGAGGGTGATTGTAGCACCTCATTGTAGAGAAACAAAACTCAATGAGTCTCTATTGATTACATTCTTAGTGGCACAACTGCATGAATTGTGAACCATCTAACAACATGACATTGAGATTCTTCTCAAAAATATACATGGCCTGATCGCCTTCATGCTTAAGGGCATTACTATCAAAATATTCGAGAAATTAATCAACAAGCAGCTAGCCTACAAGAGGAAGCCAAATAGTTGCCCAATCCCGTAGAAGGTGTTTGAGAGAAGCAGTGTGTCAATGGAGAGGAAGCCTAAAAGTTCAAGATGAGAGACTACAACCTCAGCAGCCTCCATTGCCACCTCCTCTTACACCACCTCGGCCAGCATATCCACCACCACAACTGCCACAATGATAATTTCCACCACCTCAGTAGCCTACCTAGCAGCAAGATTCATATTCATCGCTAGGTAGCTACTTTCCACATACTCTTGTTGATAGATTGAATAAGCCATATTCATTCAAGAGGGAGGTTGTTAGGAAAATCTTTATGAATCTCTTAAATAAACTTGACTTTCAGCTACCAGAGCCTAAGAGGCGAGAGGAAGTGGGCAAGAGGGATGATCCTAGCTATTGCACCACGCATGGCCATGTCTTGAGGATTGTATTTTTTAAGGACTAGCTTGAGCAACTACAAGTTGAAGCTATCCCTAAGGAATACTTATTAGAACAACCATCCAGTTAGAGTAATCCTGGGATACTTACATCCTCTTAAGACCAAAGAAGTTTAGGATATCACCCTATCCCAACCTCTAAGAAGATCATTTCTAAGATCAAAAGCTTTCCTTGTAGGAGCATGAAGTAGCTCAAACCTCCAACACCATGGAAGGTTTGCTAGTTGCAAAGGACAACCTGGAGGGTGACAGTAGTAGTAGCTCACCATACTTGCTCGAGATACTCCAGTAGCATAGCCACCATCTGAGTCCAGTACTCCCTCCACCATTATAGCTACCACCTCTTCTACCAATAGGAGTGTTGTATCTACGGATAAGGGCACTAAAATCCTTACTTTGCTTAATTTACTTGATTTCTATCATGTACCTCCACCTAAAATGAAATTAATGAAGAATGCTAATTCTACTTATTCTCTACTTCTGATGCTCTTGATTTTATTCCTATTGAAAGCTCTCCGAGTGTAAATAAAAATAATAGCTCTAATAGTTCTGATCCTTTCCTTTCTGATTCAGATTCAGAGTATCCTTCTCAAGATCAATCGGGTTCACCTCTTGAGATTGACTTGGAGTCAACTGACTCTGAGGATCCCATAAGAGAAGTTATAGGTATGCCTGATGAGAAGGTAGAACTTTCCACAAGCTCATCATTCCAAGAAGTCACAACAGTCAACCTACGCAGTAAAGTTCTACCTCCTAGGGTAGTATCTCAGGATAAGGGTAAGCAAGTAATTTGTTCTAGTGAGCAGATAGCCCCTCCATAGGATGCTTCACCCATGGATATGCTTATGGAGGACCAAGCCAGAGTTAATTACAATGTCCTAGCTCAACTTAAAAATTTTAAAGTTAAGCATATACACCCCTCATCTTATCCAAAGAGATGAGGGAATCTCTATCAAGGCCTAACTTTACCTAGAGATATTCGCTTGATTTCTACTAAAGAGGAGGCATGCCACTTGAAGGATATCTTAGGAGTTACATTTAGCGATGAAGACTTACTCCTAAGGATGACCGAGCACAACCACCTCTTTACATTACAATGGATGTTGGCATACTGCTATCAGAGTTTTGGTTGACCCATGTGTATCAACATTATGAGTATAAGAACCCTTGCCTACTTGAGGATCAACATCTCCAAACTCCAAAAAAGGATGATGTTGAAAGGATTCAATGAACAAGGTGAGAGGGCCTTGTAGTGTTTATTTTGGATGTACACACCATGGAGATCATAGGGGTACTTTTGAGGTGATCATATAACATTGAGGTATGATGTAGTAACTTGAAAGATATGGGCATCATATAATGGACCTAATCACGTAATAAGGACTCCTTAGGCATGATGGGTCTTTGAATGTAGATTTCTCTCTACTTTACATGGATGAATAGAGTAGTGTTTATATTAAACTAGGTTCTTAAGTTCTCTATGGAGGCAAGCCTCCAAAGTTAATTACATCTTAGAAATGAAATTTTTAAGAATACTCATGATTAAAGTAAATAATTATCATCTCCAAAGATTTCGGGACTATCAAAAGATTTATATTTAGAAAATCAACTCAAAAAGTTCAAGGAGAAGACTTATTTTTTAAATCCAAATGAAATAAGTAGGAAATGCTCATGATACAAGGAAGCCTAGTGAGCATTTCAATCTATCCTATGGTTGGTCTTTATAATTTTTAAGTTGAGGAGATTTATATGTTTTGAGTTGAAATTTAATTAGATTAGTAGGGCTTATAATCCACCAACATAAGGTTGTGGGAATGCCTAAGAGGTGAGGATTTATGCTGGTCACCCAAAGGAAATAGCTACCTTGGATCCTAAATCTAGGGAGATTTTATACGAGCTAAATCATGACCTAAATCTAAGTGACAAATGGACATAAGGGTTTATCTCCAAAAGAGAATCAATTGTCTGACTTTTAGACTTATAATTGGCTGGAGTAGCCTAACTCCTATGATTTTAAACCAAGTAGTCTAGTCTTATGAATTATAAGATAGTTAGGGTAGTTATTTAATTAGAAAGAGACTAAAGTCCCAAACAAACTCTCTAAGAGACTCGAGCATGAGTCGTATGAGCATATGACTTAATCTATAGATGCAAAATCTTTTCAAATTTTATTTCATTTTAGACAAATCATTTTGATAGAGGCTTTAGGATTTTTATGCCTAAATGCATGATGAAATAGGTTATGGGTCAAATCATCTAGAAGAAGGTGTTCTCCACCACAAGGGATGTCATCATAGGTCAAGCATTCCTTTATCATGTAAGGATGGAGATCCTCACATGTTAAAGAAAGAATATGCTTGCATGATGTGAAACATACAACCATACAACTAAGGTTGCTAAATCTTTTAATTATCTTATTTATGTCTTAGTTTATGATGAGGTTATTAGTTGTTTAAAATTTAGTTATGAGTGATTATTTTGGTAGAAAAAATATTTTATCCTAAGAGCCTAATCATATCCAAGCCACACATTAAAGCATCAATCATTTAAGAAATAATGAAAAGCATGTCGTCCTAATGTATAATGTAAACATAACATCAAACAATTATATAAACTATCATAGAAGAATAAAAGGGTAAGATCATACAACCCAAGAGAGAAAAGATGGGTAAGCTCCCTTATATAACCTAGAATATTGAAGAACAATTATAATTGTATTAAATGCTATGGAAGTCTTCTTTCTTCATATCTCCATTTTTGATTTGGTTCCTTCTTTGATTTGGATGGTACTTGCTTCAAAGGCATCACATGGCACTCCAAGACAAAACCTTCTGGCCACTACTCATCCTAATCCCCCATAGAACTAATCTTAATTCCTATTACAAAAATTACATTTTATGGAAAAAGTAAATCTAACTTCACATGTAAAATAGAGGTTAGCTAAATATACATATAATCCTAAGTAGTTGTATTTATAATTTGGACTTAGTACCCTACACATGGGTAACTAAGCCCACCTATCTAACTTGGATTATGCTTAAGGATTTAAGCAACCGCAAAAGAGTATTCATTTATTTTAAGCATCCCTTAAGCATAATCCCTGTAAAAAAACATGATTAGGCTAATATTGGCCTATCATCCATTCTATAAAGCATACACCCTAACATCCAATCTAAAATATGATATCATAAAATAAAACATACATCACATCATACACCATCCTAACTTAGAACTAGAAGTGGTGACTTAATTCTAATGTGTGTATTAAGGCTTGTGCAGTAAGTCTTGTTAGGCATTAGTGTTGTATTTTCTAAGTGTAGAAGGATTCAATTTAACATGAAAGGTTGATTTCACTTGAAATAGTTTAATTTATTTGAGAATTTTAATTTGTGCTTTTGTTTATTTTATTTAATTACACTTAGCAACTATGTGGTATAAAAAGAGGTAAGGAGGATTTCCTTCTTTCATCCCTACCTTAAGTCACTTTCTAAAGTATTTTAATTTGATTTAGTTCTCTTTAGTGAATGGCTTATTAAATGATTTAATTAATCCAAAGTTTAGATTCACTTTAAATAATCCTATTCAAAATGAAAGGCATCTTAAGATTAATTTAATTGAATTACAACCACATGACATATATTAAATCATTCCTTTCCATCACATTTTACATGCATATGATTTAATCCTAAGTGTATCTATACATGCAACATATTTTAGCACACTTAAATGATGAATGTATGTGTATGTTTAGAATTTATATTTTATTTTATTGAATTATTTAAACATATTAATTTAAAACTTTATCCAAATTCTTATACAAAAAGGACATAAGAATGAAATTAAATAGGCATGTGCCATTGTTAAACCAGGGATCTGAGGTAAACAAATGACCTCCTTGGAGCTAGCTAAAGCCTCGTATTCTTGAGATATCTAGACTATATACCCATTTACATTCAAACATATGTAAATTCATATACATGAACATAGGAAGTAAGCTCCAAATCATATGGCTAATTAATTCAACCACTTAGTCAAGTATGAATGCATGCAATTTTAATGTAAAATGGGATTTTCATTCACTAATCACATATACATATACATGTACAAAGATTTAAGCAAGTATGTGTCGTTGTTAAACTACAGAAGTGAGATAATCAAATGACCTCCTTGGGGTTAACTAAAGTCTCGTATTCTGGATGTCCAGACTATATATTTGTTTTTCTTGACACACATGGATGTATACATAAATGAGGGAAAGAAAACCATGCAAAGATTGTATATTTTTTATTGAATTATTTATATATATGAATTAAAGCTCTATCAAAATTCTAATGTTGAAATAGATAAGAATGAAATCAAATGGGTATGTGCTATTATTAAACCAGGGAAGTGAGGTAATCAAATGACCTTTTTGGGGTTAGCTAAAGCCTTGTATTTTTGGGATGTCCAGACTATATACCCATTACCATTCAAGCTTATATAAATCAACACATGAATAGATGAAAGAGAACTCAAAATTCATACACTTAAGCTATAAGCACATGCATTCTTATGTATTTCTCACTAGCATCATAACACATATTATTATTCATTTATAAGCTTTTGAAAAATACATTTGGATTTAACAGTGATAATAGGCATGCATATATTAAATTAAATCAACACATGCAAGCTTACATAAAGGAAATCCATTTTATTTTACTTGATTTTAAAAAGATGGATGCATGAATTCAAATGACATATCAAATTTAACATGATTGGAAAGACGACAATCAAATATAAGCATGTGATTCATTCAACTAAACTAGTTCTTAAGGACAATCAAATCAAATAAGATTATTTAAAGAAAACCAAAGCTTATTTATTAATTAAGTTTTAAATTTGATTTGATTTAAAGAGGATAAGAGAAATCATCACTTGTTATTTTAAACCCATTCCCACATTAGTGATTTGATTTAATTTAAGGAAATTTAATTAAGTTGATTTTATGGGTTAATTAAGTTGAACCCTTAATTAGATGAATTAATTACTCTTACTAATGTCACCTTAACGTAATTAACTAAATAATTGTGAGCCATCATGATATGCATGGAAAATAAACTTGCAATGATCATAGGAAATAAAAGGGGTATAATGCAATTGGCTCATTATTAATATCAATTAGATTAAAGGACTTAATTAATTACTCTGATGGTTTTCCCACACATGTGGACTAACCATAATTTCATTAAACTCCTTTTAGGTTATTAAACACCTAAAGATCTACCCGATTTAATTAATTAAGGTCGATGTGATTATGATTTCAATTTGATTAAGTGATTTAAATTAGTTAAATCTTAATTAATTTCATTTTAAAAAAAATGTGAAATGAACTTAGGAAAGGGGTCCCAACCCTATTCCTTAGTTCACTTACTATTGAACAATGATTAATAAATTTAATTAACTAATTTGTTACTATTCATGGGATTAACTAATCATTAGTTACTTAAAAGAGTAGTTAAGGTTTAATTAGTTTTCTTAATTAAGTGAGCAATAAATCCCAAAAAATCATGGGAGGCAGAGGTCATCCCATTAAATTAACCCAATAAATTTAGGATTAATTGCTCAAGTAATTATAGAGTAATTAAGCTAATTAATTTAATTATCCTAATCCCTAAGGCATAACCTAATCCTATGGTTAACCCTTCCAAGTCTTTAGGCTTAGGTTAAGTGTTTACCTAATTGTTAGAAGTGTCTATAGAAAGTCTTAGTGTCTAGACTCTAAGTCTAAGATGGGAAGATTGAATCCATACTCCAAAAGCATAAGCCTTGGGCTCCATAGTGTTGCTCTTGGAGATAGATGATTGGAAGACGAAGCCAAGTTTCATATTAGACTGGATACATCTTTGAACATTTGCTTGGGAGACCATGGATACATGAGAACAACATAGTTCCATCCTCTCTACTTGATGTGAAGTTGGTGAGAGGTGGATCATCTATCAAGGAGATCTCAAGCCATTTATAGTTCATTGGCATATATGATGATGCACTACACCTCCCTCAAAATCAACAAGTCTATTTCTTTAAAATTAAAAGAAAATGAAAAGAAAAGAAAAAAAGAAAAAGAAAAGGAAAGAAAATGAAAAAAAAAAATAAAAAGTTGAAATAGAATTGGAGGAAGTGAGTCGACATTAAATTCCACCCAGTTTTTACTCCATTAGAACATATGGGTGGATGACCACCTCCACTAGGAAAAGAAATAGGCGAGGTAGTCCCATGGGTGGAAAACTTTTTTATTGGCCACCCAAGAATATTTTTGAGTACCTATCCATATAAACTTAGAATCTAGTTCATAGGATTAGTCTTATATGGTTAGCACACCTAGCTCTCGATGGTAGATTCCCTTGGAGATGATACTTGAGCTATATAGCGATGAATACTGGGCTCCAAAGCAAAGCATAAGTGTATCCAAGTTTATATATTAAATAGTTAGGCATCAGTTGGGAACCTTAGCTATAACCCCACTTTCATCTTAAAAGGCGGGGTTGTTGTTAAGAAGCCCCAATCATGTGTGAAGACTTCGGAGGTTCTTTCTAGCATCATCCTCAAGTCAAGAAGTTGATATAAAATTTGAGTGATTCATATAAAGATTTAATAGAATTACCTTTTGATTGGTACTTGCCTTGTGTTCATAATTTAGCAAAAAAGGATAATCCCACATACTTGGTCAAAGCAGTCGGACTACTTCAAGGAATATGGAAGAACAAATGCAAAATCTCTCAATCAAGATGATTGATTAAAGGTCTAATCGATGATAATGATTACTATTAGTCATCACCAATCATTTGGAATCTGATAGGTTCTTCTCAAACCACATTAACTCATATGAGAGGTGCTTAGAAACTTTAGATGATTGGATGATTTTGAAGTCAAAGATGCACCTAGAGTTCAAGAAGAGATCAAGTCAACCATTGATGAGCTTAAGGAAATCAACTTAGGCGAAGAAGATCCATGCGATACATCAATTCTTTGTTGAATAAAATTTAAAACCAATGACTTAGTTATTGATTGAGTTTAAGGATTGCTTGCATGGAGTTATGAAGATATGGATTGGCTCAATAGTGATCCATAAACAATAGAACCATTGCTAACCATATCAAGCAAGCTCCTATGCGATTAGACATAGAATAACAAGTCATTTATGAAGTCAAGAAATTGATCGATGTTGTCTTCATCTAGGAAGAAAAATACCCTACCTGGTTAGCCAGTTTCATCCCAATTAAAAAAAAAGAATGGCCAAATTCACATATGCATCAATTTTAGGGATTTAAATAAGGCATGTCTAAAAGATGAATTTTCACAACCAATCCCAGAGCTGAAGGTGGACATTATCTCATGCAATCTTCTCTTTCATGGATGGCTCATGGATATAACCAAATAAATATGGCCCCTAAGATGAAAACACTTTTAGGATCAAAATCTATTATATGGTCATGCCTTTTTATTAAAATATTGATGCTACATACTGGGCTATGATTCAAATCTTTGATGAACTCATTCATCATCAAGTTGAGTTATCGATGATCTCATTGTTAAAGTAGAAAGGAAGACCATCTCTTTGACTTGAGTAGTTTTTGAGCTTAAGAAAATTTAACCTCAAAAGGAACCCCGTGTGCATTGAGTAGCTTCAAGGAAATTCCTTGGGTTTATTCTTTGACACCAGGGAATCAGAATTGAATAAAAGAAGATCAAAGTGATATTAGAAATGCCACCCCCTAAAACTTTAACTCAACTCAAATCATTCCAAGGGTGGTTAGTATCTAAGATGCTTTATATCCAACTTTCAGAAGATGTTGGCCATTCTCAGTAGTTGTCAAAATTGATGCCAAGTTTAAGTGGGATGATAAGTGTGAGCATGCCTTTGAATACATCAAGTATTACCTGATGATGCTACCAATTCTAGCATCCCTTATCCTGAGCAAGTCATTCATACTTTAGACTACTATGTTAGATGACTCCCTTGGTGCTTTGTTGGCCCAAGCCAATGGCGAAGGGAAGGAAAATGCACTACTACCTCAGCCATCATCTAATCCCTACTGAGGTTAATTATCCACCCATTGAGAAGCATTGCTTAGTTTTAATCTATGCATTCTAAAGCTACAACACTACATACTTCCTTGTAAGGTGAACTTAATCTTTAGGATAAATCCATTATAGTATCTCAGATGATGATGATTGGCATGATGGTCCATGATCTCTCTTGACATTACCTTACCACTGTGAGGTGAAAGGACAAGCACTAGCGGATTTCTAAGCAACACCCATTTCTTGAGTCTTTGATCTCCGATGAACAAATCATGAACATAGGGATACTAGCTTCAATCGGAGATGTACTTTGATGGGTGCTTCTCTCAAAGAGGAGAAGAGCCATAATCTACTATGCAAGGAAAGACAAGGGTTAAAATAGTTCTCTTAACTCTGGACCATGATGTGATGAGATTCTCATACCATCTGTCTAATCCTTGCACTAATAACAAACTCAAATATGAGGCTCTGATTGGTGGTCTAGAGTTAGTTGTTACTCTAAGCATCTAGAACATCAACATCTTGAGGATTCTTAGAGTCATCAACCAAATCGGGTTCTATAAGGTTATAAAGCCCAAGCTCCATCACTACCATAAGTACACCATGGTGTTGTTGGCCCAAATCCAAGAGGGTTACCATTTATAAGATTCTTGAGGAGAGAATATCATAGTGTATGCTCTAAGCTTGTGAAGACTTGGCATGTCCAAAAGATGAGTCCATATCAATAAAGTCCAAAATAAATAAGTCTTATCCCTTGATATTGAACTCATCAAAAGTACTCTCTTGAAGGGGAGGTTGCCATTTACTAAGAAAGGGAGGTAAGATTGAGGCAACCATTCATGGATTACTTAAATAAAGGAAAACTACCTCGAGAAGTCCTAAGCCCATTGATGAAGTAGAGAACTTTCATATGTTCTTGTGGATGGTGTATTATACCATGATCTTTCAATCATATGTGGTTATGTTTATTTGACAAGCATGATGCCCATAAGATCAGGAGTACACTCAAGATTATGTGGAGCCCAATTTGATCCAAAGATGAAAGCCAAGATCAAGAGACTAGGATACTCAATGATCAAAAGATTGCATGAATATAGGGTATGCCATCAATGTAAAATACACGTGTGGTCTAACCACCCATTCTACATCTTTGGCCTCTTATTCAGTGTTGGGGTACTAACATAGTGGGTCGATTGATCCTCCTTCTTGTAAGGGTCATCGTTCATCTTAGCTTATCTACTTTTCTAAATGGGTGAAGGCAATTCTACTCAAAGAGGCCACAACTTCGGCATGAGCTCTATTTTTAGGAACCATATATAGGTTGATTTTTATTATCTAATAATGGTTGCATTCAAGAGCCGAGATTCAACTTTAGAGACATAAGATAGATTAAGATATTCTACCATCAACTAGCCGAGGAAAATGGCTTAGCAAAAAACATACTCTTCAAATACTAAAGATGACACTCAACAATAAGTGGCATGAGTAGTTAGTTTGAGCCTTGTCATCTACCATATAGAACTCATTCGGTCTACTCCTTTCTCCTTAGTGTGGGTCCAAGGTGTCTACCATTAGAAGTTGAACTCCATCACTAAGGATAGATAGGTAGCAAGATCACAATAGAGGAAAACAAGTTATGGTTAGAAAAAGCTCAAGGTTTGGAGGAGAGATGCTTGTGAGCATGCCAAAACCTCAAGTTGTACAAAGTTAAAATGATTCAACCTCACAATAAGTTGGACCATCATAGAGCTTTTCAAGTATAAGAGTTTATTTTAGTTTTAAGACATTGTTGCTTCATAAGATGGGAGGCAAGTTTGAACCCACTTGGGAAGGCCCTTTTGCATAGGAGGCTAATGCTTTAAACAACTTTACTTAAAGAAATATTATAAATCATGTTTGAAAATAATTATCATCAATGAAAATTTTATTTTGAATTCAATCTCTTCCAAATTGAAAGTAATTTTATTGTGAATCTTCCATGATGTGTTTAGGGTAGGTGTAAGGAACCCAGTGGCATCCTATCCTTCATCGACACAACACAAACACAAACTACACAAACATAAAATAACACATATCTTTTATCTCGACTACGAGTTGAGATAACACCAGTGACACTCTCGGTTCTAGGTGGCTACATGCTACCCTGCTAGTGTGTCACCCTAATGGCCTTCTTGCTTCAAAGAATGTGATATGCTTTCCTTTCTTACTTGGCCACTACACACTGATGAGCGCTCTATTAATTTGGTAGGCCTTAATGCATGTGTAGTTAACTTATGTTGGCTTCATTTAAGGATGTGAGTTTCTATGCTTTCTTCTTGTATTAGCCTTTATGCCTTGAGTATATTTAGTATATTTAGGATAAGTCCCTAGTGGCTCCTCCCCTCCTACATCATGGGTCCGTCCTTCCTCGGGCTAGCAATAGCTCAGGTCGGATAGGTCTGTACCCTGATAGACTATCCTGATCGATTCCACTTGGAAAGTTGTAGCTTACACGCTTTCCTTCTAATTGATGTTGCACACAGCACCTTAGGTTGGTTCATTCTTACTATGTTGGATACACCACTCATGATAGATACACCTTAGGTTGGTTGGTTCTCATACCTTAGCATACACCACTCATGGTAGATGTAAGTCTGTTATGCTTTCTCCTTGAGTTGGCCACCATACACCTATAGGCTTTCTTTTCTAGGGCTCAGGATAATGCCCTAACAGCACCTCCCCTATGGGCACTATATTTGGATCACATCCTTTGTGACCCCATTTAGACACTACGGGTTCTAATTGGATAGTTTCTTTCTAGTAACCATGGTTGGAGAATCATCCCATGGATGTGATTCTCCTTGGTCCAATATATAGGTCAAGGCATACTAGCTTTCAATGTGGTCCCTGACAATAGGGTCCATGCAACATATAAACAAAATATATATTCACTTGTGGATTATGAGGACACCCTATGTTTTCCCAAGTAGGCATCTATCTTTAGGGAAGTGTCGACAAAACTCCCTATTGGAATCTAACTACCGAGTTGATATAAGTCCCCAACATTCACTTAGTAGTTGACCCTAAGGGTTGATTTGTTATGCTACTTGTCACCCGGTTGTTCCTACTTTATAAGATGTAAGTCTATATGCTTCTTCTTCCTAACACATTGACTGTGCAACCCCCTTAGGTTGGCTAGCTCTACACGGGAGACTATCCCATTGGATTTAAATCTAAGATAGGACAAGTCGATATAGCCCTTCTTAGGTGGGTCCATCACATGATCCATAAATTAAATCTATCAAATTTGATGAGCTCATCCTCAGATATGCCCAATTCAAAATCAAACTAAACCAATAAACCAAATCAAATCACATGAAATTAAGATAAAATTAATCCTAACTACTTTTGAGTTGGCATAAGTCCCCTGGCATTCACTCGTGGTCTAGAGGTTTGATTTGTTATGCATCCAGTCACCCAACTATTGTTCTCACTTTGGAAGATGTAAGAATGTTGTGCCTTCTTCTAGCATAGCGTTGCACATCAAAGGCAACCTTAGGTTGGCTAGCTCTACCCCTTAGGACTATCCCTTTGGATTTGTAAACTGAGTTAGGTCAAGGCGATATAGCCCTTCAGTGGGTCCATCACACAATAGGTACATTAACTTCAGTTAAATTAAACCCAATCTAATTTTCCCGGTGGAGTTAAATCACACCCTTCCATGGTGTATCCCCAAATCATATATAAACAAGTCAAATAAATCAAATCAAAACCAATAATAGAGAAAATTAAACCTCCCAGTAGAGTCTAAATCAAAGAAATCCAACCAAACTCTTATTCCCATGAATACATCCCCAAAATCTATGAAATCAAACTCAAATCCCAATCCCAGATAGCGAACACTTCCCTAGTGGAAAGTTCATATACGATCCCCACAAACTCGAGCCCATATCTCTAATATGCCTCCACATCAATTAAAAAAATCAAATTAAAGTGATTGATCTTACCATGAATTATAGATTCTTATCCCCAAGATCTTCACAAATCATATAATCAAATCAAATTCAAACTTTATCCCTAGATTTTCTTCTTCTATGCCCTTGACATAGACCCTCATGTCATGTCCAATGCATGTGTGATCCCCTAGATCTCCCTCCATGTCTTTGACATGGAATTCATCAAATCTTATTTTTCTCTTATGCACCTTTAATATTTCAACCAAAAGCTATGTATTCATTCAAATTACATCATCTTAACATTATAATCAATATTTTATGATATTTGATGCAAGCTCAAACTAACTATACAATATCATGCTAAACATATATATGAATTAACACACTATATTATATTATAATAAATGATGTTATATTATAATTTGCTATAATATAATATATTATCAACATTATACCTCATTAGAATCACTTAAAAGGAACAAATAACAATTTTTTTCAAAATATGAATAATGTTCATTTTGGATGTAAAATTATTATTTTTCTATTAGAAATGGTACAAAATAGCATAATTTTGGTGTTGCTTCTTGGTGTGTGCCATGAATTTGGCCAAATTATTCCATCTCAACCTTCAAATTAACATTTTTGTGAGTTTTGACCCAATGTATTATAACAAAAGTAAAACATACTAAAATGTACAATAACATTTAGTAACACACCACATTCATATATATGTGAAGTTATATTATGTACATTATATATTTAAATATGCTTTCATATAATATATTATCTTACATTACACCTTAAAATGAATCACTTTAAGCAAAAAATTTATAAAATTTGGTTGAAAAATGAACATTTATTTTGGATGCAAAATTCCATTATTTTAATTAAATGACACCATAGCACACCAATGATGTTCCCTAAAGCTTACCTTAAATTTGTCCAAATCCGAACATCTCATCTAATAAATCAATATTTTTATGAATTATACAAATGCAAACTCTACTACATCATACTATAACAAACTAAAATATGCTAATCAACAAGTAGTAATACATAATGTATGCTATAATGCATGATGCTACACTATGTTATGGCATCTATATTATAATACACTATAACATATATTATATTATATTGCATATCACATCACAAGAGATTGCTTAAGATCAAAAATCATAAAAATAGTCTAAAATAAAAAACTATATATTTTAGTCATATCACTTACATATTTTAAATTGAAATAATATATTATGATGCCATGCTCTACTATTTTTAAATTTGGCCATATTCCACCATTTTAAAGTCTAAATCATTTTTATAAATAATGCTAGTGTAGGCTCATGATTGCAAAATACTAAAATAATTTAAAATACATGGAATAATATATTATGATACATGATGTTTACTATGCTACAACATATACTATTTATTTTGAACATAAAATCTTACTTTTTAGACTACAAGTGGTAGCACACCTTTGGTACTACAACCTAATTCCCACTTCAAATTTAACAAATTTCATCATCGATTTATTAAATCAATATTTTTATGATTTATATTAATAGACTATAAGGCACAATACCATAATACTAAAACATTTCAAAACATTTTATAACATCCAAAAGCACATCACTACATGCTCAAATATATGATGCTACATTATACTGTAATAAATGGTAATATAATTTTATTTGGGTTAAGGTTTAGGGTATTCAAATCTCCATAGTCAAGGAAAGTATCTTGAAGACATTTTCTTTAGCTACCATAACTATGTTAGGATTAGGTCATTCTTTAGATCTACTCTAATGACATCTTTATTTAAGGTTTAGGGTTTAGGGTTTATAGTTAGGGTTTTAGATAGTTTAGTTTAGGGTTTTAGGGTTTAGGGTTTAGGGTTTGGGGTTTAGGTTTTAGGGTTTATGGTTTTAGGTTTTAAGGTTTAGGGTTTAGGGTTTAGTGTTTATTTAGGGTTTTAGTTTAGGGTTTAGGTTTAGGGTTTAGTTTAGTATTTAGGTTTTAGGGTTTTAGGGTTTAGTTTTTTTTGGGGTTTAGGGTTTTAGGGTTTAGGTTTTAGGTTTTGGGTTTAAGTTTTAGTTTAGGATTTAGGGTTTAGGATTTATTATTTTTTTTAATAGATAAAAATTCAAATTCAACATTTCTTCTCTTCAATTTCATCAACCAAGTAGCACCCGAAGTTTTCTAAGACACAAATGATGACATAGATAAAAAAACCAGCACCCATAGGGCAAATCAAAACCCTAGGTAAGTAGAACTATCTCTACATAGTTCCATATAAGATGGGTCGACCATTCTTGATCTCTCTGGTTCCCATCAAAACCACCCCTCTTGAGTAGTGGGATCCCATCATATCGATCTCTCCCTCCACCATAACAACTTAACCTTCATCTCCTCTCCTCCATAACCACCCTTTGCTCACCACCACCTCCATATCCACTAGCACCTCCAGATCCACCACCCGATAGCGCTCGCCTTCACCTCCACTCTTGATCTAGGCCCAGGATGGTGATGTTCTTGTCATCAGCACATTCTTAGGGTTTAGGGTTATTTTAGGGTTTAAGGATTGTTTAGAGTTTAGGGTTTAGGGTTAGTTTAGGGTTTAAGATTTGGGGTTTAGTGTTTAGGGTTGTAGTTTTTAGCATTTAAGGTATATGGTTTAGGGTTTTAGGGGTTAGGGTTTATGGTTTAAAGTTTTGGGTTTATAGTTTAGGGTTTTAGGGTTTTGGGCTTAAGGTTTAGGGTTTAGGATTTAGGGTTTAGGGTTTTAAAAAAATTAAGTAAACCTAGGTTTTAGTTTATTTAGTTTATTTTTTTTATTTGAGTTTATTTTATTTTATTTTATTTAGGTTTATTTTTATTTTATTTAGTTTAGTTTATTTATTTTAGGTTTTATTTTAGTTTAGTTTTTTATTTTAGTTTATTTTTTTAGGTTTAGGTTTATTTTTATTTTTTAGGTTTAGGTTTTATTTTTTTAGGTTTAAGTTTTTATTTTATTTTTTTAGGTTTAGGTTTTAGGTTTTATTTTAAGTTTATTTTTAGGTTTTATTTTTTTAGTTAAGGTTTAGGTTTAGTTTTAGTTTATTTTATTTTATTTAGTTTTGGTTTAGGTTTAGTTTATTTTAGGTTTTGATTTAGGTTTTATTATTTTAGTTTAGGTTTCGGTTTATTTTATTTTTATTTTAGGTTTAGGTCTTTATTATTTATTTTTAGGTTTATTTTTTCTAGGTTTAGGTTTTTTATTTAGTGTTTATTTTATTTTATTTTAGTTTATTTTATTTTTTATTTTAGGTTTATTTATTTTTTTATTTAGGTTTTTTTATTTTTAGTTTAGTTTAGGTTTTATTTATTTTTTATTTTATTTTAGTTTTATTTTTTATTTTATTTTATTTTATTATTTTATTTTTGGTTTAGTTTTTTTTAGGTTTATTTTCTTTAGGTTTAGTTTTTAGCTTTTTTTAGTGTTTAGGGTTTAGGGTTTAGGTTTAGGTTTAGGTTTAGGATTTTGGGTTTTAGGTTTAGGGTTTAAGTTTTATTTTAGGGTTTTAGGTTTTTTTTAAGTGAGAACAAATTAAAATTCAACATTTCTTTTGATTTCATTCAAGTAGCACCCCAAGTTTTATGACATTGATGTAATGGGCACCATAGAGTTAATCAAAACCCTAGATAAGTTGAACTTTCTCTACTTAGACAGTTCCATAAGCGGGTCGGATAACCATTCTTATTTCTCTAGTTCCCATTAGAACCACCCAACCTCTCGAGTAGCGGATCGCCATCATATCCACGATCTCTGTTCCACCACAGTAACCTCCATCGCTCCTCTTACCCCCATAACCACCACTTCTCGACCTCCATATTCACTTACCTCCATCCCTCACCACTGCGATAAGCCTCCTCCTTGCCTCCACCATAGGATCTAGTTGAGCTAGATGGTGTCAAGGTTCTTCACATTATTAGGGTTTAGGGTTAGTTTAGTGTTTAGGGTTTAGGGGTTTTTTTAATAAGGGAAATTTTATTACCACAAAGAAAAGGTACAAAGTCCTTAGAGGGGGAAAATCTCTAAGAATATGCTTAAAGAGCTACAAAAGATCCTAAAGAGATAAGCCCTAACTATAGTTACAAGCAAGGAAAAAACAAAAATAGTAATCAACAAATGAAAATCCATGTAAGCGACAAACTCAATTTGATCCTTTTAAAACAACATGATCCACCATGAGTAGTCTCCAAACCTATAAAAGATATCTACAAAATGCTTTTAAAGGATGAGTACAATTAATCAAGTAATTAATCAAGCATAAAGAGTGAGAGCAGATAAAAGGAATAAGATAAAGAAAAGGCTCAGGCTCAGTTACAATCATTTCAAGGAGCAACACTCTATGTAAGCATCCAAACTTCAGGTTAAGGGTTACAATTACATATAGCGCTACTAACCAAAAGAAGAAAGAGTGGAAAACATCAAAGCCATCATTGCCAACATACCTCTTGTAGCACCTTATCCAAGGACAATCATTAGTGCAAAATCCTCCAAAAGCAAAATAGCCTCCAAACACCTAGATATGAGATATCAAGCTCAATATGATATAGAGGTAATCCACCAGGATAGTAGCAAAAAAGGGGACCACCAAAGCCACACCAAGAATGGATAATAAAAATCAATAGGAGCAAACCTCATAATATGAGAAAAGCACTATAGAGACAATCCAAAGAAAAAAAAAACACATAAGTGTTAGGATCCTCCATCAAAAGGATAGGCAAAGATCAAATAGTAATAAAATCAACAATAAGCCTAATAGCAGAGGTGGGCGAGGCTAGGAGGAAAGAAGAAGAGAGTAGAAGATAAGTAGCGGTTTCCCAAAGACGGTCACCAAAGGAGCAAATTTTGCCAAAATAAAGACTCCATCAACTAGCAGTTCAACTAATTCAAACACTAGCCAAGAAAGCCTCAAAGCAAACCACCTCAAGAAAGATCAAATCATCAATCCTAGAACCATCAGTATAAAGTCCAACAATAATCATTAAGCCACAAACATCAAAGATACTTAGGGAGATAGAAATAGATACCAACCGCTAATCCCAATCAAAGGAAAGGAAATTCAAATCTAGAAAGCTAGAGACAATAGCCAAAGATAGAATAATAGAGGTAAAAAAATAAATGATAAAATAGTAGTTTTGACATAACCACCATCACCAAGGTAATAATAGCCAACCAAGAGTCATTAGCCGGTTGGAACAAAACCCACAACCAAAACCTCTAATAGAGGAGGACCAACTCATAACTAGAGGATACAATAAACCAAAGACATATCCTCAAAACAAACCAAAGTAGAAACAAAGTGTAAAATAGCGAAAAAAAATGTTCTCCAAGCAGAAAGCATTAAACACCCTCAAAGTCACCAAACCCATCATAGCGGTAGGAGCGTAGCCATAAAACACGTACCAAAACCACTATCAGATGAGCAATCCCCACCCAAGAATGCCACCCAAATAATAGAAGTGGGAAGGATCAATCTTGAGAGGGGAAGCCAAAGCACGGAAGATCCACCCTAAATAGTAAATAAGTAGTGACAGAGCCATCCAATGACAAAGTAACCACCTAGAAAACTCAATAAAATAACCACCAAAGAGAAGAGAATAAAGGTAGATAATAATTCTAGAAAGAACAACACAACTAGGAAGGGATAATACCCACATCTAGATATTTTTAACTCAAAACCCAAACCAAACAAATTAGAAAACCCAACCATTAATTAACCAAAGCTAGAAAAAAAAGGAGAATAATACAAAACCCATAACATTCCACCATAATAAGGAACAAATAGGAAGAGATTTAGCGTTACTTTGTAAACTCATTAGGAGATAAAATAATTTATAGAAGAAAACTAAAGGAATGAAAAATAACCCCAATCTAAAAAAAAGAAGATTTCATACTTAGATCAAAAGGTTTAGGAGAGAGAAAACTCAAATCCAAACCATGAAATATACTAAACCATCCATAGAGTAATCCAAAACTCCCAAGAAGGAAGGAAGTTTATTAACCTAGTTTTATCTGATTAATAAGACACCTTAATAAAATGAAGATCTTCATTTGGTTTTTATTTTATGGTGATGTTTAGGTTTAGATTCTTAGAGTTTAGGCTAATTTAGAGTTTAGTTTATGGTTTATTTAGGTTTAGCGTTTTATGGTTTAAGTTTTAGGTTTTTTAGGGTTTGGGGTTTAGGGTTTATGTTTTAGGTTTTAGGGTTTAGGTTATAGGTTTTTAGGTTTTAGTTTAGGGTTTAGGGTTTAGTTTAGGTTAGTGTTGTAGGTTTAGGTTTAGGTTTAGGTTTAGTTTAGATTTTAGGGTTTATTTAGGGCTTAGGGTTTTAGGGTTTAGGTTTAGGGTTTAGGTTTAAGTTTTGGGTTTAGGTTTAGTGTTTTTTAGGATTTAGGGTTTAGGGTTTAGTTTATTTTTTAGTTTAGGTTTTAAAAAAAAGTATATTAGTAGGTTTATGTTTACTAAGTTAATTTAGTATATTATTTATTTGTGTTTATTTTTTAGTTTATTTTATTTTATTTAGTTTAGATTATTTATTAGTTTAGGTTTTATTTTAGTTTATTTTAGGTTTAGGTTTATTTTTATTTAGTTTTATTTTATTTTTTCAAGCTTTATTTTATTTTTATTTTTTTTTTGGTTTATTTTATTTTATTTTATTTTTTGTTTAATTTTTATTTATTTTATTTATTTTAGGTTTTATTTTTTAGTTTTGGTTTAGGTTTATTTTATTTTATTTATTTTATTTTAGTTTAGGTTTAGTTTATTTTAGGTTTAGGTTTTTATTTTATTTTAGTTTAGTTTATTTTATTTTATGTTTAGGTTTTTTATTTACTTTATTTTATTTTATTTTAGCTTTAGGTTTAGGTTTTATTTATTTTAGTTTTATATTTTATTTTAATTTATTGAGTTTAGGTTTTTATTTAGTTTTTTTATTTTATTTTAGGTTTATTTTATTTTTATTATACGTTTAGTTATTATTTTATTTAGGTTTCTTATTCTTAGGTTTATTTTATCTTTTTTTATTTAGTTTATATTTTTATTTATTTTATTTTTATTTTTTAATTTATTTTATTTTTAGATTTAGGTTTAGTTTTTAGTTTACATTTTTATTTTATTTTATTTTATTTATTTAGGTGTAGGTTTTTTTATTTTATTATTAGGTTTTATTTAGTTTAGGTAGAGGCTTCTAGGGTTTAGGGTTTAGGGTTTAAGGTTTAGGATTTAGGGTTTTAGCGTTTAGGGTTTAGGGTTTAGGTTGGAGTTTTAGGTTTAGTTTAGTGTTTCTTTAGGTTTTAAGTTTGAAGTTTAAGTTTTAGGTTTAGAATTTAAGTTTATTAGTTTGGATAGTTTAGGTTTATTTAGTTTAAGTTTTATTTAAGTTTATAGTTTAGGGTTTAGAGTTTAGTTTAGGTTTAGGTTTAGTTTATAGGTTGAGTTAGGGTTAGGAGTTTAGTATGAGTTTATAGTTTAGTTTAAGTTTAGGTGGTTTAGTCCCAGGAGTTTTAGGTTTAAGTTTTTAAAATAAGTAATATATGTATTTTGTTTATTTATTTAGTTTATTTTATTATTTATTATTTACTTGATTTATTTTTAAATTTATTTAGGTTTATTATTTTTTTTGTATTTTTTTAAATTTATTTTATCTTTTAGGTTTAGGTTTAGGTTTAGGTTTATTATTTAGTTGAGTTTTATTTTTATTTATTTTATGTTTAGGTTTTATTTAAAGGTTTAGTAGGTTTATTATTTTTTTGGTAGTTTAGTTTATTTTTTATCATTTTAGTTTTTTTTAGTTTAGTGTAGTTTTATTTAGGTTTAGGTTTATATTTTATTTTATTATTATTTTATTTATTTATTTTTTTATATGTATATATTTATTTATCTAGTTTAGTTTATTTATCTTTTATTTTAAATTATTTTATTTGGGTTTAGGTTTAGTAGTTTTATTATATATATTTATAGTAGGTATTATTATTTATTTTATTAGGTTTAATTTTTTGTAGCATTATTTTTCTTGGTATTGTGGTTTAGGATCAGGGTATGGTAATGAGTATGGAGTTTAGGTGATTTAATCTAGTAGGTTAGTATGAGATGTAGGGTTTATGGTATGAGTGAGTTTTATTAGAGTTTAGGGTTACTGAGGTTAGGTAGGGCCCAGGGTAGGGTTTAGTTTAGGTTTTAGTTTTAGGTTTTATTATTTAGTAGTTTAGGTTTAGTTTTGGTTTAGTAATTTATTTTTTGTTAAGTTTAGTTTTTTATTTTATTTTATTTTTATTTTTATTTAGGTTAATTTTTATTATTTATTTAGTATTTATTTATCTTTTTCTTTCTTTTAGTTTATTTTTAGGTTTTATTTATGTTTATTTTTAGTTTTATTTATTTTTATTTTATTTTAGGTTTATGTTTTATTTTATATATTGTTTATGATTAGGTTTCTAATTTTAGGTTTTATAGGTTTTAATTTAGGTTTAATTTTAAATTTTATTTTATTTTAGGTTTAGTTTCTTTAGTTTATTTTATTTTATTTAGTTTAAGTTTAGGTTTAATTTATTTAGTTTAAGTTTTATTTATTTTAGTTTAGTTCTTTAGTTTAGTGTTTTATTTTATTTTATTTATTTTATAGTTTTTTGTGTTTTATTTATTTTTAATTTATTTTAGGTTTATTTTTTTGGTTTATTTTTATTTAAGTTATTATTTTTTTTTATTTTATTTACATTTATTTTTAGGTTTAGTTTTATTTTATTAGTTTTATTTTCTATTTTATTTTAATTCTCATTTAGGTTTAGATTTAGGTTTAGGTTTTAGTTTAGGTTTTATTTTATTATTATTTTATTTTACTTAGGTTTAGTTTTTTATTTATTTTTTAAGTTTATGTTTAGGCTTTTAGGTTTAGGGTTTAGTAGGTTTTTAGGGTTTAGGTTTGTTTAGTGTTTTAGGATTTAGTAGGTTTAGGTTTAGGGTTTAGGTTTTAGAGGTTTAGTTTAGCATGATTTTTTTATTTTTTTTGTAAATTAAGTAAACAGGTTTAGGTTTATTTTGTTTATATTTAATTTATTTATTTATTTTACTTTATTTTAATTTAATTTTATTTATTTAGTTTTATTTTATTTATTTTTTTATTTTTGTTTATTTATATTTAAGTTTAGTTGTTTTTTATTTTATTTAGTTTTTTTTTTATTTTTTTAGTTTAAGTTTTATTTTTATTTAGGTTTAGGTTTATTTTTTTGGGTTTAGGTTTTATTTTTTTAGATTTTAGGCTTATTTAGCTATTTTATTTATTATTTTATTTAGAGGTTTAGATTTATTTATTTAGTAGTGGGTTTTTTATTAGTTTATTTAGGTTTAATTTAGGTTTAGATTTTATTTATTTAGGTATTTTATTTTTATTAGTCATTTTTATTTTATTTACATTTTGTTTTATTTTAGTTTTAGTTTATATTTTTTATATTTTAGTTCACTTTAGGTGCTCATTTTATTTATTGATAGTTTTATTTATTTTTTAGTTTAGGTTTAGTTTAGTTTAGTTTACATTTTATTTATTAGTTTAGGTTTTATTTATTTTTTAGGTTTATTTGGGTTTATTTTAGTTAGGTTTAGTTTAGATTTTAGAGTTAGTTTAGGCAAAGAGTGGGTTTAGGTTTAGGGTTTAAGTTTAGGGTTTAGCTTAGGGTTTAGGATTTAGTTTGTTTAGATTTTGATTTAGGGTTTTTAGGTTTAGGGTTTAGGTTTAGGGTTTAGTTTTAGTCTAGGGTTCAAGTTTTAGTTTAGGTTTTAAGGTTTTGGTGTTTTATTAGAGAAAAATTCATATTCTATTTTTTTTTATTTCATCAGTAACACCCCAAGTTTTCTAGATTATTTTAATAGATAAAATTTTTAGAGCAAATCAAAACCCTAGTTAGAACTGTCTACTATTTTTTTTAGATCACATATTTTAGTATATAAGCCTCTTTAGTTTTTATTTTATTAGTTTTAGTCATTCCATCCATAGATCCCCTTATTTATTTTATCCACCATTAGATTATCTTAATTGATGGTGATTTATGTTTGGGTTTAAGTTTATTTTAGTTTGTTTAATTACTTTAGGTTTAGATTTGGGTTTGGGGTTTTAGCTTTACTTTAGGGTTTAGGGTTTTAGGGTTTGGTTAGGTTTTTTTTTTTTTAAAGGAAGCCCATGTAGGTATTTTATTGCACGTGGGTTACAAAGTCCTTAAAGGGGATAAACTTATCACAAAGAGCTACAATCAGCCCTAAGGAGTAACCCCATATAAGTACATCCGCAAGACATCTAAAGAATCAAAAGATACAAGTAGATAAACATAATAAGCCAAAGGTTATTCTCAAGAACTGAGAATGCATTTATGGAGCAAACTTGCAAGAGAATCACCCAAATTAAGACAAGAGTCCATATCAATAGATTAGATTAAGATAATCAGCAATAGGATGAATGAAGGTTTTAGGGTTGGTTTAGGTTTTAGTAAGGTGTTATTTAGGGAGATTTAGAGTGTTTAGTTATAAGGACAGGGTTGGTAGTTTAGTTGTGCTTTGGAGTGGTTTGTGGTTAGTTTAGGTTTAGTGGTTTAGGGTTTAGGGAAGGGGTTTAGTGGTTTAGGAGAGAGTATTTAGGATTAGGCAAGTTTAGGATTTGGGGGTTTAGGTTTGGAGGTTTAGGATTATGGGAGTGGGTTAGTTAAAGTTTAGGGATTTAGTAGTGGTGGGTTTAGAGTTTTTATTTTAAATTACAAATAGATTTAGATTTATTTAACAAATTTTGTTTATTTTTTATTTATTTTAGTTTATTTGATTTTTTATTTAATTTATTTTATGTTTATTTTAGTTTATTTTATTATTTACTTTTATTTAGGTTTATTTTTTATTTTTATTTAATTTAGTTTATTTATTTTAGGTTTATTTATTTTAGTTTAAGTTTTTATTTTAGTTTATTTTTTAGGTTTAGGTTTAGGTTTATGCAAACTTTTTAGTTTAGTTTTATTTTTATTTTATTTTTTAGGTTTAGGTTTTATTTTTTATTTTTAAGTTTAGGTTTAGGTTTTATGTTTTTATTCTAGGTTTACTTTTAAGTTTTATTTTTTAGTTTAGGTTTACATTTATTTTAGTTTATTTTATTTTATTTAATTTAGGAATAGGTTTAGGTTTAGTTTATTTTATGATTAGTTTTAGGTTTTATTTATTTTAACTTAGTTTATTTTAGTTTAGGTTTAGGTCTATTTTATTTTGTTTATTTTATTTTTATTATAGGCTTAAGTTTTTTTAGTTTAGGGATTAGGTTTTATTTTTTTTATTTATTTATATTTTGTTTATTTATATTTATTTTATTTTATTTTTATTTTACTTTTAGTTATTATTTTATTTAGGTTATTATTCATAAGTTTATTTTATTTTTTAGTTTAGTTTAGGTTTTATTTATCATATTTATTTTATTTTATTTTATTTATTTTATTTTTTAGGTTTAGGTTTAGGTTTTAGTTTAGGTTTTATTTTATTTTATTTAGTTAGGTTTATATATTTTATTATCAAGATTTAGTAGGTTAGGGTTTTGGGCTCAGTGGTATATTTAGGGCATTAGGTCAGTTAGGTTAGGAGTTTAGTGTTTAGGGTTTAAGGTGGGTTTAGGGTTGGATATAGGAGTTAGGTTTAGGTAGGGTTTAGTGTTTGGGTTGATTTATGGTTAGGTGGGTTTTATGGTTTATGGTTTAGTTTTAGGGAGGCTTAGGTAGGGTTTAAGTTTTTTTGGTTAGGTTTAGTGTTTAGGGTTTAGGATTTAGGGTTTAGATTTAGTTTTATTTTAGTTTAGGGTTTAGAGTTTTAAAAAATAATGTCAGAGTTTTAGTTTATTTTTATTTAGTTTATTTTAATTTATTTTAGTTTTATTTTTTATTTTATTTAGGTTTATTTTTAATTTTATTTAGTTTAGTTTAATTATTTAAGGTTTATTTATTTTAGTTTTTTTTATTTTAGTTTATTATTTAGGTTTATGCTTATTTTTTAGTGTAGTTTTATTTTTGTTTATTTTTTAAGTTTTAGTTTTATTTTTATTTTTAGGTTTAGGTTTAGGCATTTATTTTATTTTTTTAGGTTTAGGATTATTTTTATTTTATTTTATTTCATTTAGGGTTTAGGTTTAGGTTTTATTTTTTTTAGTTTAGTTTATTTTAGATTAGGTTTAGGTTTACTTTAATTTATTTTTTTAGGTTTTTTGAGTGGAGTTTAGGTTTTAATTTTATTTGAGAGAATTTGGTTTAGGAGTTAGTGGAGGTTTAGGGTTTAGTTTGGGATTAGCATTTATGTGTTTTGGGTGGTGATTATATGATTTAGGTTAGAGTTTATTTTAGGTTTAGGTTTAGAGTTTAAGGTTTGTGGGATTTGTGGTTTAGGATTTAGGGTTTTGGGTAGAGTGGTTTACTTTGTAGCATTTAGGGTTTAGGGTTTAGAGGTTTTTTTAACTTAACTAAATCGATAGATTTAGGTTTATTAAGTTTATTTAGTTTATTTTTTATTTATTTTAGTTCACTTTATTTTTTATTTCTATTTAGGTTTATTTTTAATTTTTATTTAGTTTAGTTTAATTATTTAAGTTTTATTTATTTTAGTTTATTTTTTAGATTTAGGTTTAGGGTTTTAGTGTAGTTTTATTTTTGTTTATTTTTTAAGTTTAGGTTTTATTTTTTATTTATATGTTTAGGTGTAGGTTTTTATTTAATTTTTTTAGGTTTAGAATTATTTTTAGTTTATTTTATTTTATTTAGGGTTTAGGTTTTGGTTTAGGTTTAGTTTATTTTAGGTATTCTTTTTTACTTTAATTTATTTTAATTTATTTTAGTTTAGGTTTAGGTTTATTTTATTTTATTTTAAGTTTAAGTTTTTTTTTTTGAGTTTAGGTTTTATTTTTTATTTATTTTTAGGTTTCATTTTTAGGTTTATTTTTTAAGTTTAAGTTTTTATTTGGTTTTTATTTTATTTTTATTTTAGGTTTATTTTACTTTATTCTATGTTTAGTTTTTATCTTATTTAGGTTTTTTATTTTTAGGTTAGTTTTATTTTTTAGTTTAGTTTAAGTTTTTATTTAGTTTATTTTAGTTTAGTTTTTACTTTATTATTACTTTTTTATTTTAGGTTTATTTTAGGCTTAGGTTTTCATTTTATTTTATTTTATTTATTTTATTTAGGCTTAGGTTTTTCTATTTATTTTATTTTTTAGTTTCATTTAGTTTTAGGTTTTTAGGTTTTTAGGGTTTAAGGTTTATGGTTTAGGGTTTAGGGTTTTTGGTTTTGGGTTTTGGGTTTTGGGTTGTAGGTTTTGGGTTGTAAGTTTAGGGTTTAGGGTTTAGGGTTTAGGGTTTAGGGTTAGGGTTTAGCATTTAGGGTTTAGGATTTTGGGTTTTGGGTTTAATGTTTTTTAGCATTTAGGGTTTAGGGTTATAGGTTTAGGGTTTAGGGTTTAGGGTTAGTTTTAGGGTTTAAGGTTTGGGGTTTAGAGTTTAGGATTTAGGGTTTAGGGTTTAGGGTTTAGGGTCTAGGGTATTTTTTTTTAATCAAGTAAACCGGTAAGTTTAGGTTATTTTAGTTTATTTTTTATTTATAATTTATTTAGGTATATTATTTATTTATTTTAGTTTAGTTTCTTTAGTTTAGTTTTATTTATTTTAGTTTTGGTTTTTTATTTTAGTTTATTTTTTAGATTTATGTTTATGCTTATTTTTTGTTTAGTATGCTTTTTATTTTATTTTTTAAGTTTAGGTTTTATTTTTCATTTTTAGGTTTATGTTTAGGTTATTATTTTATTTTTTTAGGTTTAGGTTTTTATTTTAGGTTTAATTTTAGGTTTTATTTTTTAAGTTATGTTTAGGTTTATTTTTAGTTTATTTTATCCTATTTAATTTATGGTTTAGGTTCAGTTTATTTTAGGTTTTCATTTAGGTTTTAATTATTTTAGTTTAGTTTAGTTTTGTTTAAGTTTTGGTTTATTTTATTTTGTTTATTTTAGGTTTAGTTTTTTTTAGTTTAGGGTTTAGGTTTTATTTTTTATGTGTTTTTATTTTGGTTTATTTTATTTTATTTTAGTTTAGTTTAGGTTTTATTTAATTTATTTTAGTTTATACTTTTATTTTAATTTATCTCAGTTAGTCAGGTTTATGTTTAGTTTAGGTTTTATTTTATTTAGGTTTAGATTTATATTTTATCAATCATTTAGTTTAGGTTTAGGTTTTATGTTTTAATGTGGTTGTGGCCCAGCTCAGGTCTTGGGGGGCCTAGGGCCTGTGGGTTTTGGGCCAAAGCTCAGGTTTAGGGCCTGCCCAGCCTGGGGTTTGATTAGTAGGGCTCAGGCCCAGTTAGAGCCTCAGAGCCTGTGGCCCAGGGCCCAGTGGCCCAGATTTAGGGTAGGCTCAGTTAGTTTGTATCTTTAAAAAAAAGCAAACCCAGGTTTAGTTATTTAGTTATTTTATTTATCTTAGTTTATTTTTCCATGTATTTTTATTTTATTTTAGTTTATTTATTTATTTTAGGTTTAATTATTTAGTTTCATTTTATTATTTTTTTTGTTTAGTTTATGCTTATTTTAGTCTTTTATTTTTTTTTTTTCAGTTTAGTTATATTTTATTTTAAGTTTATGTTGAAGTTTTATTTTATTTTAGGTTTAGTTTTAGATTTTATTTTAGGTTTATTTATATGTTTAATATTTCAATTTAGTTTATTTTTTTTTTAGTTTATTTTATTTTATTTAGTTTTTAGTTTATTTATTTTTTGTAAGTTTTAGGTTTTATTTAATTTATTTATTTTAGTTCAAGTTTAGGTTTATTTTATTTTGTTTTATTTTAGGTTTAGGTTTTTTTTTGTTTAGGGTTTAGATATTTTATTTATTTTAGGTTTGTTTCTTTTTTTAGGTTTTATTTATTTATTATTTAGTTAATTTTATTTTATTACATTTAGTTTTATTTTATTTTGGTGTTTATTTTAGGTTTATTTTATTTAGTTTACTTTAGATTTTATTTTATTTAATCTTAGTTTAGTTTATTTTATTTTATCTTTTATGTTTAGTTTAGATTTAGCTTTAGCTTTATATTTTATTTATATGTTTACATTTTATTTTATTATTTATAGTTTAGTTAGTATTTTTTTTATGGCTCAGTTTAGGGCCTAGGTCAAGGCCTAAGGCTCAGGGCCTGTGACTAGGGCTCAAGGTCTGGGGGCTCAGGCCTTGGCCTGGCCCAGTCTTAGGCTCTGTGGTCTTGGGTTTAGGATCAGGTCTGGGGTTTTATGATTTAGTAGTGGCCTGGCCGAGGTCATAGGCCTAGAGTCAGGATTTGGCTAGATTGAGAGTTTAGGTTTTCTTAGAAAAAAAACCCGACAGTTTAGATTTAATTTTATTTTAACTTAGTTTATTTTATTATTTATGTTATTTTTTTATTTATTTTATTTAGTATTTATTTTAGTTTTATTTATAGTTTTATTTTATTTTATTTTAGTTTTATGCTTATTTTTAGTTGAGTTTTATTTTAGTTTATTTTTTTAGGTTGAGATTTTATTTTATTTTAGTTTTTTTGAAGTTTTTTTTTTTTTTCACGCTTTAGATTTTTATAGGATTATTTTATTTAGTTTTTATTTAGCTTTAGGTTTATTTTATTGTTTTTCTTTTATTTAGTTTGGTTTAGTTTAGTTTAATTTTTTGTTTAGGTTTTATTTTATTTAGTTTAGTTTATTTAGTTTAGTAGTTAATTATTTTGTTTATTAGTTTATTTTTTTCTTTTAGTAGTTTATGTTTTATTTTATTTATTTTAAGTTTATTTTAGTCCTTGTTTTAGGTTTAAGTTTTATTTAGTTTTATTTTATTTTATCTTTAGGTATTATATTTTATTTTATGTTTTTTTATTTTATTAGGTTTTATTTTTATTTATTTATATTTAGTAGATTTTATTTTATTTTATCTTAGTTTATTATTTTTTTATTTTAACTTATATTTATGTTTTAGCTCAGCTCAGTTTAGTTTAAGTTTGCTTTAGTTTTAGGTTTTATTTTATCTTATTTTATCTTATTTAGTTTGGTCGAGGTTTAGTTTTTTAAGATCAGTCTCAGTCTTGGGTCTTGGGCCTAGCTCAGTGAGGGCCTGCAGGTCTTGGCCTGTGTCAGGCCCAGCTCAGTGTGGGCTTAGGGCCTGTGGCTAGGATTATGGTTTTGTCCTTATGGTAGTGCTCAGTGGTGTCCTTCCTTTAATTAAGCAACCCAGTCTCGAATTTAATATTTTTAGTTTATTTTATTTATTTTAGTTTATTTTATTTTATTTTATTTAGGTTTGTTTTATTTAGTTTATTTATTTATAGGTTTTATTTTAGTTTAGTTTTATTTTAGTTCTTTGGTTTAGATTTAGCTTAGTTTATTTTCTTAGTTTAGTATTATTTTATTTTTTTTTAGGTTTAAGTTTTATTTTATTTTAGGTTTAGGTTTAGATTTGTATTTTATAGTATTTAGTTTTTTATTTTAGGTTTATTTTTTAGGTTTTATTTTTTTAAGTTGGGTTTAGTTTATTTTAGTTTAGTTTATTATTTAGTTTGTTTAGGTCTAGCTTAGGTTTAGGTTTATGATTTATTTATTTTATTTTAGTTTATTTTTTTTTGGTAAATTTATTTTATCTATTTATTTTTAGGTTTTTTTTAGTTTAGGGTCCATTTAATTTTATTTTAAAGTTTTAGTTTTAGATTTATTTTAGGTTTAGATTTTATTTAGTATTTATTTTATTTTATTTTAGGTTTATTATATTTTAGTTTAGTTTAGGTTTTATTTATTTTATTTTATTTTAGTTTTATTTTTTTATTTTATTATTTTAGGTTTTAGGTTTAGGTTTAGGTTTATTAGTTTAGTTTTATTTTATTTAGGTTTTGGTTTTTATTTATTTATTTTCAATTTTATTTAGTTTAAATAGTTAAGGCCTAGGGTCAGGGTTTGTGGTAGGTCAGGCCAAAAGTGGGTTTAGGATTAGTTTAGGGTTTAATTAAGCAAACCGACAGTTTTTTATTTTAGTTTTTTTCTTTTAATTTAGTTTAATTTATTCATTTTAGTTTATTTATTATAATTTAGGATTTTATTTTAGTTTATTTTAGGTTTAGATTTATGCTATTTTTTTTAGTTTAGTTATTTTTTTTATGTTTAGGTTTTATTTATTATTTTAGGTTTAGCTGACATTTTATTTTATTTTATTAGGTTTTTAGGTTTATATTTTAGGTTTATTTTAGGTTTTATTTTTAGTTAGCTTTAGGTTTACTCTTATTTATTTTATTTTAGTTTAGGATCCAAGTTTTTAATTTAAGTTTAGGTTTAGGTATTTATTTATAGTTTATTTTTAGTTTATTTTATTTTGTTTATTTTAGGTTTAGGTTTTAGTTTAGGGTTTTAGGTTTTTTTTATTTATTTTTAGGTTTAGGTTTTATTTAGTTTTATTTTATTTTATTTTAGGTTTATTTTATTTTAATTTATGTTTAGTTTTTATTTTATTTAGTTTTATTTTATTTTTAGTTTAGTTTAGGTTTTTATTTATTTTATTTTAGTTTAACTTTTATTTTTTTTCATTTATTTTATTTTTACATTTATGTTTAAGTTTAGGTTTTATTTAGGTTTTATTTTATTTTATTTTTATTATTTTTAGGTTTATTTATTTTATTTTCTTTAGTTTTGGGTTTTGGTTTATGGTTTAGTATAGTTTGATTTTAGGTTTAGAGTCTTTACTGGTATGGTCTTAAGGTTTAGGGTTTGGTGTCCGTGTCACCGCCCAAGGTTAGGGTTTAGTGGTTTAGGGTCGAGGGTTAAGATTCTTTTAATAAAATTAAGTAAACCCACAGTTTAGGTTTATTTAATTTATCTAGTTTATTTTATTTATTTTATTTATTTTATTTTATATCTATATTTATTTAGTTTATTTTATTTTAGGTTTATTTATTTTATTTTAAGTGTTTAGTTTAGGTTTAGGTTTATTTTATTTTCTTTTTAAGTTTAGGTTTTAATTTTATTTTAGGTTTAGGTTTAGTATTTATTTTATTTTATAGTTTGGGTTTAGAATTTTATTTTAGTTTTATTCTTAGGTTTTATTTTCTAGTTTAAGTTTAGCTTTTTTTTTTTTAGTTTATTTTATTATATTTATGGTTTAGGTTTAGTTTATTTTAGTTTAGTTTTGGTTTTATTTATTTTAGTATAGTTTATTTTAGTTTAGGTTTTAAGTTTATTTTATTTTTATTTTAGGTTAAGGTATTATTTTTTATTTATTTTTAGGTTTAGTTTTTAGGTTATGTTTTTATTTAGTTTTTATTTTATTTTATTTTAGGTTTATTTTATTCTTATTTTAGGTTTAGTTTTTATTTTATTTATGTAAAACTTGTTGAAATAATCATGGCATGAATCCTTTAAAACATTATAAGTTAGGCATCCCCTAGAAATGATGCTCAGATGGCTAATACAATGAAAAATGTGGTCAAGTGCATGTCCAGTGTGGGTTAAATAAGCAAGGGTTACCATATTATGGATGGATGCGAGCAATGAAGTTAGTCCATGAAATTAGAATTAGGTTAGAACATGGATTATATTCTACAAGTTAACTAATGGAATGAATAGATATTATGGTTCATAGAAAGATAAATATTTTATGTGTTCAAGAAACTAAATTGGTTGGGGAGAAAGCAAAAGAGATTGATAGTTTAGATTTTAAACTTTGGTATTCGTGTAGAAGTCGAATTAGAAATGATGGTGTGATTATAGATAAAAGTTTGAAGGATAATGTTATAAATATTAACATGAGATAGAATTATAGGTTTAAAGATTATTGTTGATACTAAGATTATTAATGTTATAAGTGTTTATGCTCCTCAAGTAGGTTTGGATGTAAGCTCAAAAAAATTTTGGAATGAATTAGAAGGATTAATACAAGATACCTCTTGAAGAAAAAATATTTATTGAGGAGATTTAAATGGACATGTTGTGAAGAGTGGAGAAGATTTTAAAAGTATTCATGGTGATTATGGATTTGGAGTGCCTAATGAAGAAGGTAGGACTATATTAGATTTTACTTTAGCCTATGATTTTGTAGTTGCTAATACTTTATTTAAGAAAAGAGATGAGCATATTATTACTTATAAAAATGAATCTAGTAAAACACATATTGATTATTTTCTTATAAGAAAAATAGATTTTTTAGATTGTAAAGATTGTAAGATCATTCCAAGTGAAAGTTTAAATACCCAACATCGATTATTAGTCTTAAATTTTAAGATGAAAGATTGGAAGATCAAACATAAATCAAATTATTGTCCTAGATTAGATGGGGACACTTAAAAACACTAATAAAAATATTTTAAGAGCAAGCTACAAAAGATTAGAATTTGGGATGTTCATAAGGAAGCTAATGTTATGTGGGAAAAGTAGCAAGTGGCTAAAAATGTGTTTGGAGAATCAAAAGAAAAGCTTCTTAATAAAAATACTTGGTGGTGGAGTCAAAATATGCAAGAAAAGATAAAAAATAAGACGTTGTTATAAAACTTGGTTTAGATGTAAAACTTAGAGAATTGGGAAAATATAAAGTGGCATGTAGAGACTAAGAAGAAAGCAATATAATGCAAAAATTTTAGCTTTAGTGATTTAAATAATAGATTAGATACCAAAGAAAGTGAAAGATGTATGTATAAGTTAGCTAACCAAAGAGATAGAAGAAGTTTTCTTATAAAAGGATATTGAAAATAGGTGGATGAGGTATTTTGACAAACTTTTCAATGAAGGATATGAAAATATGATTGATTTTGCAACCTTAATACCTAAACAAAAAATAAAAAATGTTATTTTTATCATCATATTAGTAAATCTTAAGTTAGAGAAGCTTTAAAGAAAATGAAATGTGGAAAAAATAGTAGGACCTAATGATATTCCAATAAATGTGTGAAAATGTTTAGGAGATCAAGGAATTTCTTAGCTTACAAATCTTTTTAATGTTATTTTAAAGACTAAAAATATGCTAGATGAGTGGAGAAAGAGTTTGTTGATTCCTATATTTAGGAATAAAGGTGGTGCACAAGAGTGTGCAAATCATATAAGAATTAAGTTAATGTGTCACACATTAAAATTATGGGAGAGTGTAATAGTGATGATGTGATATAAAATTTTCTCACAATCACTTGGTTTTGTGCCGTAAATCTACTATAGATGTTAAACATTTGTTAAGAGGTTTGATGGAGAAGTATAGAGAAAGCAAAGAGGATCTACATATGATATTTATTTATTTAGAAAAAGCTTATGACAAAGTTTCAAGAGATGTTCTTTGGAGAGTTATAGAAAATAGGTGTTAACATTGGTTATATTCAAGTCATTAAGGATATGTAAACTAAAGTTGTCACATGTGTCCAAACATAAGGACGATTGACAAAATATTTTCCTATTTTAGTTGGATTACATCAAAGATTAGCTTTAAGCCCTTATCCTTTTGTTTTAGTTATGAATGTTCTTACTAGAATTTACAAGATGTACCTTGGTGTATGCTTTTGTCGATGACATTCTTATTATTGATAAGACTGAGAGGGAGTCCAAGAGAAACTTGAATTATGAAGGTCAACAAAGAGTCTAAAGGTTTTCGTTTAAGTATATCTAAAACTGAATATATGGAGTGTAATTTTAGTTGTAGAAGTTCTAGTGGTAGTGTTGTGACATTTGGTGAACAACTCATTAAAAAAGAGTGAGGATTCAAATTTTAGGCTATATTATTCAAAATGATGGTGAAATAGATGGAGATGTTATTAGTAAAATTCAAGTTGGATGGTTGAAGTGGAGGAATATCCGGCTTGTGTGATAGAAAAGTCACTTAAACTTAAGGGAAAATTTTATAAGATGGTGGTAACACCTATAATGATTATTTAAAAGTTGGCCAATAAAAGAGAAGCATGAGACCAAGTTAAGTGTTTCAGAGATTAGAATGCTCAGGTGGATGAGTTATTTTATAATTAGAAATAAAAGGAGAAATGATATGTTCGAGAAAAAGCAAGAGTAGCTCTAGTGGCAAATAAGATTAGAGAGAGTTGCTTTAGATGGTTTGGCCAAATAAAGTGTCAGCCGTCCAATGACCCGATTAAGAGAGTAGATGCATTAGATTTGTCTTATGTTAAGAAAGGTAGAGGTAGACCAAAAATGACATGGTTAATATGTATAAAAATTGACCATAGTATACTTGAATTAAATGAGAATTTGACACATAATAGAACATAATGGAGATGAAGGATTCATGTAGCCAACCCCACGTAGTGGGTTAAGGGATTATTATTGTTGTTGTTGTTGTAGGTTTCTTATTTTTTAGTTTATTTTAGGTTTTTATTTAGTATATCTTAATTTAGTTCTTATTTTTTATTTTATTTTCTTTTTAGGATTAGGTTTAGGTTTTAGGTTTATTTTTATTTTTTATTTTATTATTTTTTTTTATTTTATTTTATTTAGGTTTTTTTATTTATTTTATTTTAGGTTTTATTTAGTTTAGGTTTTTTAGCTTTAAGGGTTTAAGATTTAGGGTTTAGTGTTTAGGGTTAATTGAGGGTAGGGTTTAGGTTTAAGGTTTAGTGAGGGTTTTAAGTTTTGGGGTCGTTTCAGTTTAGTAGGTTTAGGTATTTGGTTTTATTTTTAATAGAGAAATTCATATTCAACATTTCTTTTGATTTCATCAACCAAGTAACACACCAAGTTTTCAAAGACATGTTGACATAGATAAAAAAGAGCATAGAGTAAATCAAAACCCTAGATAACTAGAACTGCCTTTACTATCAGAAGACATAGTTACATTGGCAATGATCGGATTGGCCATTCTAGTATCTCCTCCCATTAGAATCACCTCGCCTCTCGAGTAGTAGATCCACCATCATATCCTCGATCTCTTCCTCCCCCCCACCACCACAACCTTCACTTCTTTTCCACCACACCTCAACCACCACCTCCATCCATCTACCTGGGGGTGGTTTAGTGGTTTAGATTTAGGGACGGGTTTAGGTTAGTTTAAGTTTAGGGTTTGGGTTTAGGGTTTTGGGTTTTGGGGTTTTTTTTAATTAAAAAGTAGGTTTAGTTAATTTATTTTATTTTATTTATTTAGTTTATTTTTATTTTACTTAATTATATTGTTTATTTTAGTATTATTTATTTTAGTTTATTTATTTTGTTTATTTTGTAGGTTTATGTTTATTTTTAATTAAATTTTATTTTATTTTAAGTTTAGTTTATTTTTTTGTTTTAGGTTTAGTTTAGTTTTATTTTAGTTTAGTTTTAGGTTTTATTTAGGTTTAAGTTTTATTTTATTTATTTTAGGTTTTAATTTTAGGTTTTAGGTTTAGGTTTTATTTTATTATAGGTATTTATTTTTTATTTATTAGTTTATCTAGTAGTTTTATCCATAGGTTTATTTTATTTTAGTCATTTAGGTTTTATTTATTTTATCTTAGTTTATTTTATTTTTATTTTATCATTAGGTTAAGGTTTTAGCTCAGTCTTATTCTTTTATTTTATTTAGGTTTAGGTTTTATATATCTATTTTGTCATTTATCTTTATCAGTTGTGGCTCAGGCTCAGTGGCCCAGGGCTTGGCCCAGGGTTTAGGGCCCAGGGCTAGCCCAGGACTGAAGGCTAGTGGCCCAGGGTCTTTTGGCTCAGTAGTGGCCTATTTGGGCTCAGGGTTTAGTGGCCCAGGTGGTCATGGAAGGCCTGTGAGTCATTAGTGGTTTTTAAATAAGCAAACCCAGAAGGGTCTTATCTATTTAGGGTTTTACTTAGTTTAGGTTTAGATCTTTATTTTATTTTAGTTTATTTTAGTTTAGATTTATTTTATTTTACTTTAGTTTTTTTATTTAATTTAGGCTTTTTATTTTTATTTATTTATTTTTTATTTTATCTTAGGTTTATTTTAGTTTTATTTTATGTTTTATTTTATTTTTATTTTATTTTATTTTAGGTTTATTTTATTATTTTGTTTAGTTTTAGGTTATTATTTCTTTTTATCTTTAATTTATTTTATTATTTTGTTTTATTTTTTTTAGGTTCTCGATTTTACATTTTAGTTTAGGTTTTTAATTTATTTTATTCTTCATCTTTATTTAGGTTTATATTATTTTTTTATTTTATTTATTTAGCTCTTAGGTTTAGGATCTTGGTCGTTTCCCATTTCAGATCCTGCCTGGGCTTTAGTTTCATGTGGGCTTTTTAGTATTTTTAGGGCTAGGCTCACTTCATAGTTTAGAGTTGGCCTAGGCTTGTTTAGGCCTGTGGCTTTAGTCAGTGGCCCAGGTCATATTTATTTAGTCAGGTTTAGAGTTAGGGCTGGGGCTTATGGTTGTCCAAGGTTTAAGAGGCAGGTGGGTTTAGGTTTTGGTGAGGGTTTAGTGGTTTAGTATGGTTTATGGTTTAAGGAATAGGGTTTTAATGATTTAGCATTTTGGGTGGTTGATTTAAGGTTTTTTAGGTGGTAAGGTTTAGGGTTTTAGTTTAGTTTAGGTTTTAGTTTAGGGTTTTGGGGTTCTTTTAACATAGAATAAATTCATATTCAACATTTCTTTTCTTTGATTTTCAACCAAGTGACACACCAAGTTTTCTATGACACAAGAAATGACATAGATAAAAATGAGCACTCATAGTGCAAACCAAAACTCCTAGATAACTAGAATCGTCTCTACTATAATGGCATAGTTCCACAAGTAGTAGATCGAAATGGCCATTCTCCAGCTTCTCTAGTTTCCATCAGAACCACCTCGGCTTCTCGAGTAGTGGGATCCACCATCATATCATCGATCTCTCCCTCCATCACCACCATGGCTGTAACCTCTATCCCTCCTCCCGCCTCCATAATCACCGCTACTCGGATTAGCACCACCATATCTAGCAAAGACTCCTAGATCCCCCACCACCACTATGACAATGCCCCTTGCCTTCATCTCCACGCCAAATCTAGAGCCCGGTTGATGGTGATGTTCCCACCAAGGTTCACCCATTCTGGGTTTAGTTTATTAGTTTTAGGGTTTTAGTTTATTTTTTTAATTTATTTAGTTACTTTAGGTTTGGGGTTTAGGGTTTAGGGGGTGGTGGTTTAGGGTTTAGGTTTATGGTTTAGGTATTTAGGTTTGGGTGGTGGATTTAGGGTCAGTCAGGTTGTGTGGTTGTGGGGTTAGTGGGTTTAGCTTTAGCTTTAGGGTTATGGTAGGGTTTATTTTGTAGTTTAGTTTAGTTTTTATTTTATTTTTAAGTTTTATTTTTATTTTAGTTTAGTTTAGGTTTTAATTTAATTTTTTTAGGTTTAGGTTTTAAGTTTATATTATAGTTTTATTTTTTGGTTTTATTTTTTAGTTTATTTTATTTTATTTAGTTTAGGTTTAGGTTTATGTTTAGTTTATTTTAGATTTAGATTTAGGTTTTATTTAGTTTATTTTTTTAGGTTGATTTCCCAGCTCGGCGTGCTACCCGTGCCGACCATACTGATAGCATTCTTCTCACTAGAACCAGCCACCACAGGAGGGAAGTTCCTATGCACAAAGAGTCGGTGGTGTTTCCACCCCACCGCTCTACCCATTGCTCACCTTCGCAAGTGCAGGTTTTAGCATCTCCCATTCCATCTAAGGCCATGAAGGCCGCATCCGAGGAAAAGTGCACCCCTGCTAGTGATCCCATGGCCAAGGATCCTCTCCTACACCACCCATTGTGGTAAAGCTCGCCGACCTTCACCCTAGTGGTGTGTAAGGAGTGGAAACCAGAATCGTGGTCATTCCTTTACCAACTCCACCCATACCAATGCGAGATGGTGAGCTATCACGATATTCCAAATGACATTTCGCTAGAAGGGTAGAGGATCATCTAAGATTGTTGCCCCTATCACAGCCAGTATCAATTAGGATTATCATTCATCTAGTGAGTAAAGTCCGATTGACTCCCAGACAGATAGGTCCAAGTTTCTCTGCATGATAACGATCATACCCATGAGCCTAAACTATTTATACCTGCTCACATTGACCGTTCTTTAGATGAGATAGTTGCACATTATTTCATGGAGAAGAAGGACATCTTGGGGTTTCTTGGTTAGATGAGGAGAAGGTCGCTTTGACCGACGAGGATGACTTGTTAGAGATTCACTGAGTCCGCATGGTCAACACTAGAGGATCTCTCCTGGGAACAACAAGCCATGGAAGGTGATGAGGTTGATCGAGAGGATAACGTAGAATCGCCAACACCTCCGACTTGGTAGAAGGACAAGCATATTGATAAGATGGCACATCGCCATGTGGACTTGTTAGCGCAGTGTCGCTTTAGAAACAAGCCCTCCAGCTCATCCTATTATAGTCAATGTCACTGAAGTTAGTGCATGTCTTGGACCTAGCCAAGACTATACCTCCCATTGACCAAGGCACTAGCTTGTATAGGAAGGTAGTGAAAGTTCCTCCATACAAGAAAAAGATCTAAAATTCATGGTTGAGCAATTGAAGGAAGGAAGCTTTGGCTCAAGCCCGTGAGGATCATCAGCCCAAGGGTTGACCCTACCTGAGGAATTGATGCTATCCAATATCCCAAGGGTTTCATGCCTCCTTCAAGAGCTTCATGGCGTGGGAATTGGCAGATATAGCTCACTTCAAGGCTAGTTGTTGCAACGTAGTGGTATAGTGATGCTTTACTCTTTAGACTCGAGCATAATAGTATTGCTTTTGATCAAGATATCAATGTCAAACATTTCGCTTAAGACATTTGTTGAGTTAGAGAAACTCATCAAGAGGTTTGTTGGAGCTGAAAGGGTTATTGTAGGTGATCTCTTATCAAACAACAACACGATGAGTCACTTGTTGATTATATTCTCCGATGATCCCGAGTATGAAGTGTGAACCGGTTATTCAACAAAGATGCCATTGAGATTCTCTTGAAGAATATCCATGCCCGGGTTGCCTTCATGCTTAAGGGCTTCACTATCTATCCATTTGAGAAGTTAATCAATAAGATGGCTAGTCTACAAGGAGAGGACAAATAGTTACCTTCTCAAGATCAGTTCCCTAAATAGAAGCTGCAGAAGGTTTATGAAAAGAAGCTAGGAGCAGTAGCAGTGGTTGACAAGGGGTAGCGGCCAGCCAGAGATCAGTCCGAGATACCATGATCTCAATAGCCTCCACCTCCTTTTCCACCACCGAGGCAACCGTACTGGCCTCCACTGCAGCCTCCACAGTTAGCACAGCCACCGCCTCAGCCAAACCACCAGCAGTAGTGACATGCATATCCACCGCCAAGTAGCTATAGTCCACTTACTCTTTTAAATAAGTTAAAAAAACCTTCTTTTAAGAGGGAGGTAATCGAAGATCTTTAAGAATCTCTTAAAGAAGCCTATTTTTAGCTAGAAGCCTAGGAGACTGAGGAAGTAGACAAAATTCATGATCCAAAATTTTGCTCTACCACCGAGGGCCATTTTTAGAGGATTGCTTCACATTCAAGGACCGGCTTGAACATAATATCAAGACCGTTATAGTTATCCAAAGGAATACCTGGAATAACCTTCCGCCCATTAAGGTAATCCTTGGGGAAACAAGTGATCCTACCAAAACCAAAGAAGGTTGGGACATTTCTTTGTCTAAAACCTCTAAGAAAATAATTCGTAAGATCAAGAAACTTTCCAAGATGCCGAGTCACTCAAACCTCCAACACCAATGAAGGTTTGCAAGGTGCCGTGCCAACTCTAAGAAAGGGGAGCTCAAGCTAGTAGAAGAAGTGTTGGCCCAGATAGCCCTTTAGCTTAGCCAATCGTCCACCCTCTAGCCTTCTGCACCACTAACTTCTACCATTTCTAGCTTTTTTATTTCTTCTACTGTATCAGAATCTGGATAAGGGCATCAAACTTACCCACTCACCCTACTTTACTTCTACTTTGTAACCCCAAATACTTTCAATAAATTGAAGAATAAAGCTGATTTGAATTATATCTATGTCTCTTTTGATGAGTTGTCTTCTTCTATTTCTAACGATAACTCTTCAAGTCTAATTAGCTATAATAATTCTAATCTTCCTCTTTATGATTCAAAGTTGGACTTTCTAATTCTGAATACTACAAGTTCACCTCTTGAGATATACATCGAATCATTCAATTCCAAGGATCCCGTAGGAGAAGCTGTAGGTGAGCCTGATGTGCAGGTAGAACTTTCCACCACCTTGCCTCAAGAGATTACCGAAGTCAACCTCCATAGTGGAAAGGTTCTACCTCCTAGGGAAGCACCTCTAGATAGAGGGAAATAAGTCATTGGTACTGAAGATCGAGAAGCCCTTCCATAGGACACTTCACCCTTGGATATGCTTATGGAAGACCAATCGAAGGTGGACTACAATGTCCTTTCACATCTAAGAAAGTTGCCATCTCGCTAAGCATATAATGATGCCCTTGTCTTATCCAAAGAGATGAGGGAGTCACTAATCAAGGCCCTCTTTGATCCTAAAATATGCTTAGCTCAGCTGACCGCTATTGGTGAGGAAGCACATTATGAAAAACAAGCCTAAGGGATCACCTTCACAGATGAAGACCTTCTTCTGGGGGGACTTGGAGGAAAAGCGTCCCCTCTACATCACATTCAACATGGATAGTTTAGACTTACTAGAGTTCTCATTGTGGTGCATTGGTGAACATTATGAGTCTAAGACCCTTGCCTATTTGAGGATCGACATCTCCACACTGAGAGACCGGATAATGCCGAGAGGATTCAATGATCAAGGCGAGGGGGCTTTAAGTTCCATTGTGTTGCTTTTGGAGATAGGTGACTGGAAGACTAAAGCCAAGTTCTACATCATCGATTTAAAACTTCATTCACTACTTTTCTTGGTATGCCTTGGATACATCAGAATAAGATCATTCTGTCCTCCCTTCATTAGTGCATCAAATTCAGAAAAGATGGAATTGAATACCATGTCAACGGGAATGAAAAGCTTTTTTCAATTAGAGAGGTTGAGATTTATGAGGATGTGACCTAATATCTTCCTCAACACACCCTTTCTCATGAACTTGGACAAAATTCAAATGCAAAATCAAAAAAAAAAGAAAATGAAGAAAAAGAAAAAATAAAAGAAAATGAAAAGAAAAAGGAAAGTCCAAGTACACAAGAGAGGGGAATAGAAGAAGAATTAGATTTGTGTATCACATTCCACCCACAATTCATTCCATCATATGGATATGTGGGTAGGATAGCTCAACCTCTAACAGCAGGTGAGGCGTAAAACAGAGGCAATTTTAGAGGTGAGAGACCCCCTAGTTGGCCTTCAACCAATAAAGGTCGTGTTTCAGTTCATAGGAGTACCCCTACTATCCACATAGACATGGAATCCAGCTTGGAGGATGAGTCTAATGTGATTAGTATACTAGTCAACCCCTGGTTCCATTGAGGTGACTTTTGACTGCATGAGACAAAGACCAGACCTCCAAGCAAAGCAAAGTGTTCAATCTAGTTTATGTGAAACTATTAGCTGGGTACCTTAGCTCTTACCTCACTTACATCTCAAAAGTTGAAGGTTTAGTGGTTAAAGAAGTTCCCAAGTCTTCCAAAGGACATGAGGCGTAAGAGGTTCTTTTATCATCATCCTCAAGTCCAGAGCTTGATGTAGGACTTGAGGAGGATACTTTTAAAGAATTAATGGAATTACCTTTTGATTTTTACTCTCCTTGTGTACAAAATCTTATACAGAAAGGTTTGGTTCCTCACACATGGTCCAAGCACAAGTTACAGTACTTTGAGAAGTTATGGAACAGTACAGGCAGGGAAGCATAATTAAGAGCAGGACTAGGATACGGTACAGTGGGTCCAGATGATGATGATTATTGTCTAGTTGTTACCAATCATTTAGAATCTGATAGGTTCTTCTCACACATCCCCAACTCTTATGGGAATGTGTGTTTAGAAACTTCAGATGATCTAGATGATCTCCAAGTAAAAGAGGCACCGCTAGAGTTTAAGGAGGATATTCATTCAATAATCGACATGCTTAAAAAAATCAACCTCAGGATAGAAGAAAATCCTTCGACATACATCGCTCATTGTCGAATGAAGAAGAAACCAATAACTTAGTTAGGTTATTGACTAAGTTTAAAGATTGCTTCACATGAAGTTATGAAGGGATGCTAGGATTATCTCTTAGCGTAGCAGTCGATAACTTAGCAATTGACCCTAACGTTGCCCCTATTAAGCAAGCTCTTAGACATATGCGATTAGAAATTGAACAATAGGTCATTTCTAAAGTCAAGAAACTTATCAATATTGGTTTCATCAAGGAAGAAAAATATCCTACCTGGTTAGCTAGTGTCAACCCAATTAAGAAGAAGAATGGCCAAATTCATATTTGCATTGATTTTAGGGACTTAAATAAGGCATGCCATAAAGATGAGTTCCTCTTCCTATACAAGAATTAATGGTGGACATTGCCTCATCTCATGCAATCTTCTCTTTCATGGATGGATCATCTAGCTATAACCAAATCAAGATGCCTCCTAAAGATGAAAGAAGCACTACTTTTTGAACCCCGATCTAAATTTTTTATTATAGGTTCATGCCTTTTGGCCTTTAAATTGCTAGTGCTACATACCAATGGGCCAAGACTCAAATCTTCAATGAACTCATCAATCATCAGGTTGAGTGCTACATTGATGATCTCGTAATCAAGAGTAGAGAAAAGGAAGACCACCTCTTTAACTTGAGAGTAGTTTTTGAATGGTTAAGATAATATAAACTCAAAATGAATCACCTAAAGTGTGCATTTGGAGTCACTTCAAGGAAATTTCTTGGGTTTGTTGTTCGACATCGGGGAATAGAAATAGATCCTAAAAAGATCAAAGCTATCTTAGAAATGCCACCTCTTAAGAGTTTAATGCAGCTCAGATCCTTTCAAGGATGGCTGGCATATCTAAGATGCTTTATCTCAAACTTATCGGGGAGATGCAAGCCATTCACTTGTAAAAAAGGATGCCAAGTTCAAGTGAGATGACAAGTGTTAGCACGCATTTGAAGACATTAAAGAGTACTTGGTGAAGTCGCCAGTTCTACCAGCCCCTATCCTCGGCAAGCCACTCATCATTTACACTGCTGCATTGGATGACTCCCTTGATGCTCTGTTGGCCTAAGCCAATGACAAAGGGAAGGAGAGTGCTCTCTACTACCTCATCCATCATCTGATCCCCGGTGAAGCAAACTATCCACCTATTGAGAAACATTGTCTAGCTTTGATCTTTGCATCTCAAAAGCTATGCCACTACATTCTTTCTCATAAGGTGAACTTGATCTGTCGAATAAATCTATTGCAGTACCTCATGACACGGCAAATGCTTTCTGGACATTTGGCTCATTGGTCTATGATACTGTCACAGTTTGATATCACATGCACACCCCCTCTGTGCAGTAAAAGGATCAGCACTAGCGAATTTCTTAGCAGCACACCCACTTTCTGCTAATTTTTCATTTAATGATGATCTCCCCGATGAACAAATCATGAACTTAGGGGAGGCCGACAACCATTATTGGGTGATGTATTCTGATGGTGCTGCTTCTTTTCTTAAACGTGAAGAACCATAATTTATTCTCCCAAGAAAGGCATGGGTAGGAATAGTTCTTCTAACTCTAAACCACGATGTGATGAGATTCTCATACTATATTTCCAACCCCTACACCAACAACAAAGCCGAGTATGAGGCATTGATTGTCAGTCTGGAGTTAGCCATCACTATCGTCAAGAGCATCAACATCTTTGGGGATTCTCGGTCATCAACCGATCGGGTCCTACCAAAATCCTAAAGCCTAAGCTCATTACTATGAGTATACCATGAAGTCTTCTGCATTCCCAAAGTCACTATCTACAAGGTTCCCAGAGAAGAGAATGTAGTAGCAATGGTCAAACTTGCCAAAGAGTTGGCATGTCTGGAAGATGAGTCCATTTCAATAAGGGTCTAAAATAGACAAGTTTTATATGTTGTGAGATCAGTTTTTGAATTGGATAGCTTGGTATATTTATGAGAGATTTATTTTATCAAAATTTATTGTTTTATATTTTCTTTTTATGTTGTAAAATTTATATTGGGGTTGTACTCATCCCTTTCTAGGAGAGTACATATTATTGTAGGGGTTATAATCGCCCCATTATAGGAGAGTACTATTTATAAGCTATTTTATATTTAGTGGATTCCTAGCTAGGGGTGGTTAGGCGTGGATGTGGATCAGTTTTTGGGTTTGGCTAAACCACATAAAAATTGTGTGCCTATTGTCTCTCTTTACTTGACAGTACTTTTATTTTTGCTGCATTATGAATTGTATCTTGTCATTATAAAATATAAAATTAATTTTATACTAAAACTCAAAATTTAAGAATTTCACTTTAAAAGTTTTAATATCACACAAGTATTTTTTATCTTTAAGGTTTATTTTATTTATCTTTATGGGTTTATTTAGGGTTTTATATTGTAACCAGATTTTTGGTTTATTTAGTTTATTTTTTTATTTTTTTTTATGTTTATTTATATTTAGTTGATTTATTTTAGGATAATTTATTTTAGTTTAGGTTTTTTTTATTTTTTATTTTATAGGTTTTAGGTTTAGGAGTGGTTTTCTTGGTTGGGTTTAATTTTTTATTTAATTTTTTTGTTTTTTTATTTTTTAGGTTTATTTTTTTGATTTTATGACTTATTTTTAGGTTTATTTTTATTTTAGGTTTAAATTTAATTTTAGTTTATTTTATTTATTTACTTTAATTAGGTTTAGGTTTAGTTTAGTTTATTTTAGTATTAGGTTTTAGTTTTATTTATTTTATTTTAGTTTATTTATTTAGTTTATTAGGTTTATTTTCTTTTGTTTATTTTATTTTTATATTAGGTTTAGTTTTTATTTTAGTTTAGGTTTATTTTATTTTTTATTTATTTTAGTTTACTTTTAGGTTAATTTTTTAGTTTTAGATTTTATTTGGTTTTATTTATTTTATTTTAGGTTTATTTTATTTTATTTTACATTTAGTTTTATTTTATTTAAATTTTATGCTTAGTTTATTTTATTTTTTTGGTTTAGTTTAATTATTTATTTATTTTTAATTTAGTTTATTTTATTTTTTATTTTGTTTTATTTTAGGTTTAGTTTAGGTTTAGTTTATTTTTATTTTTTTTAATTTTATTTAGGTTTAGGTTTATTTATTTTTTTTTATTTTATTTTATTTACATTAGGTTTAGTTTTTTTTTTTTGGTTTTATTTAAGGTTTATTTATTTATTTATTTATTTAGGTTTTATTTAATTAGTTTATTTTATTTTAGGTTTAGGTTTATTTTTTATTTTTTATTTTAGGTTTATTTTTTTTAGTTTACTTAGGTTTTATTTATTTATTTATTTTTATGTTTTACTTTTAGGTTTTATTTTTTAGGTTTAGATTTTTATTTAATTTTTATTTTATTTTATTTTGTTTTATTTTATTTTAAGTTTAGTTTTTTTATTTATTTAGGTTTATTATTTTTTAATTTAGCTTAAGTTTTTATTTATTTTATTTTAGTTTAGTTTTTATTTTTTATTTTATTTTTTTAGGTTAAAGTTTAGGTTTAGGTTTTAGTTTAGGTTTTTATTTTATTATTTTATTTTAGTTTAAGTTTTTTATTTATTTTACTTTTAGGTTTTATTTAGTTTAGGTTTAGGTTTTTAGCATTTTAGATGTTAGGGTTTAAAGTTAATTGAGGGTTTAGGTTTAGGTTTCGGGGTTTAGGGTTTAGTCAGGTTATACTATTTAGGGGTTTATGGTTTAGGGTTTAGGGTTTAGGGTTTTTAGGGTTTATGGTTTAAGGTTTGTTTAGGTTTAGGTAAGGTTGGGTGTTAGTTTGGGGTTTAGGGTTTTTGGTTTCATTTTAATAGATAATAAATTAAGATTGACATTTTTCTTTACAATTTCATCAAGTAACTAAGTTTTTTAAGACACAGGCGACAGCATAGATAAAATATGAGCATGCATAGAGCAAATAATAAACCCTAGATAACTAGAATTGTCTCTACTATAATGACATAGTTCCATAAGCAGTAGATCAGATTAGCCATTCTTCAGTATCTCCAGTTCTCATCAGAACCACCTCGACCTCTCAAATAATGGGATCCACCATCATATCCCTAATTTCTCCCTCCGCCACCACCACAGTTGTAACCTCTGTCCCTCCTCCTACCTCTATAACCACCACTACTCATACCACCACCTATATCCACCAACATCTCAGATCCCCACCACCACTATGATAACCGCCACCTCCCTTCACCTCCACCACAGATCTAGGTGAGAGTTGATGGTGATGTTGCCATCAGGTTACGCATTCTTAGGGATTAGGTTTTAGGTTTAGTTTATTTTTAATTTAGTTACTTTAGGTTTATATGTAGGGTTTGCGGTGTAGGGTTTAGGGTTTAGGGTTTAGGGTTTAGGGTTTTGGGTTTAGGGTGTAGGGTTTAGGGTTTAGGATTTAGGGTTTAGGATTTTAGGGTTTATGCTTTTAGGGTTTATGGTTTAGGATTAGGGTTTAGGGTTTAAGGTTTAGGGTTTTTGGATTTTTAGAGTTTCGGGTATAGAGTTGTAGGTTTAGGGTTTATGGTTTAGGGATAATTTTTGGGTTTTGGGTTCAGGGATTATGGTTTAGGGTTTCAGATTTAAGGTTTAGGGTTTTTTATTTTTAAAATTAAGTAAACCGGTAGGTTTAGGTTTATTCAGTTTATTTAGTTTATTTTTTATTTATTTTAGGTTATTATATATTTTTATTTAGGTTTATTTTTATTTTTATTTAGTTTTATTTTTATTTATTTTAGGTTTACTTTTTTTAGTTTAGGTTTTTTATTTTAATTTATTTTCTAGGTATAAGTTTAGGTTTAGGTTAATTTTTAGTTGTTTTATTTTATTTTATTTTTTAGGTTTAGGTTTTGTTTTTTTTTTTTAGGTTTAGTTTTAGGTTTTATTTTATTTTTCAAGTTTAGGTTTTGGATTTTATTTTAGGTTTATTTTTATGTATTATTTTTTTAGTTTTGGTTTAGCTTTATTTAAAGTTTATTTTATTTTATTTAGTTTAAGTTTAGGTCTAAGTTTAGTTTATTTTTGGTAACGTTTAAGTTTAGGTTTAAGTTTAGGTTTTATTTATTTTAGTTTAGGTTTAGGCTTATTTTATTTTATTTATTTTATTTTTATTTTAGGTTTAAGTCTTTTTTAGTTTAGGGTTTAGTTTTATTTTAGGTTTATTTTTAGGTTTATATTTTATTTAGTTTTATTATATTTTATTTTATGTTTATTTTATTTTTATTTTACATTTAGTTTTATTTTTTTAAGGTTTTATTCTTAGTTTATTTTAATTTATTTTAGTTTAGGTTTTCCTTTATTTTATTTTAATTTAGTTTAAATTTTTTTAAAGGTTTAGGTTTAGGTTCAACTTTAGGTTTTATTTAGTTTAGGTTTAAGTTTTTAGGTTTTTAGGGTTTAGGGTTTAGGATTTTAGGGTTTAGGGTTACAGAGTTTAGGGTTTAGTATTTTGGGTTTTGGGTTTAGTGTTTAGGGTTTTTAGGGTTTAGGGTTTAGGGTTTAGGGTTAGCTTAGGGTTTAGGGTTAGTTTAGGGTTTTGGGTTTAGGCTCTAAGGTTTAAGGTTTTTAAGGTTTAGATTAGTTTAGGTTTTTTTAGGTTTAAGTTTAGGTTAGAAGTAGTTTAGTTTTAGGTTTTAGGTAGGTTTTTATATTATAAATTTAGGTTTAATAGGTTTAGTTTAAAAATTTTTAGTTAATTTTATTATTTTATTTATTGTATTTTTTATTTTTATTTAGGTTTAGTTTTTATTTTTATTTAATTTATTTTATTTATTTTAGTTGTATTTATTTTAATTTTGGTTTTTTATTTTAGTATATTTTTTAGAGTTTGGCATAGGTTTAGGTTTATTTTTTAGTTTATTTTTATTTTTATTTTATTTTTTTAGGTTTAGGTTTTAAGTTTATTTTTAGGATTTATCTTTTTAGTTTAGGTTTAGGTTTATTTTTAGTTTATTTGATTGTATTTAGTTTAGGGTTTAAGCTTTATTTATTTTAATTTAGCTTATTTTAGTTTTGGTTTAGGTTTATTTTACTTTGTTTATTTTATATTTATTTTAGGTTTAGTTTTTAATTTTAGTTTAAGGTTTGGGTTTATTTATTTATTTATTTATTTTAGGTTTAGTTTTTTTTATTTAATTTTATTTTATTTATTTTAGGTTTTTTTATGTTTTCTATTTATATGTATATTTTATCTTATAGTTTAATTTAGGTTTTTGTTTATTTTATTTTTATTTAGTTTTAATATTTTATTTTAAGGTTTAAGTTTAGGGTTTAGTTTAGTTTTTTTTTAATTTTCTATTTTATTTAAGTTTACATTTTAAAATTATTTTATTTTAAAGTTTTATTTAGTTTAGGTATAGGTTTTTCAGTTTTTGATTTTTAGGTTTTCAAGGTTTAGGGTTTAAGTTTTAGGGTTTAGGGTTTAGGTTTTAAGTTTTAGGGTTTAGGGTTTAGGTTTTGGGGTTTATGTTTTAGGGTTTAGGGTTTAGGGTTTAGGGTTTAGGCTTTAGGGTTTAGGGTTTTAGAGTTTATGATTTAGGGTTTAGGGTTTAGGGTTTTTTTTTAATTTTTTTAATTTTTTTCAATTAAGTAAACTCATAGGATTTTGTTTATTTAGTTTATTATTTTTATTTTTTTTAGTTTATTTTTTTTTTTATTTTTATTTAATTTAGTTCATTTATTTAAATTTATTTTTTACATTTGAGTTTAAGTTAAGGATTATTTTTTAGTTTAGTTTTATTTTTACTTTATTTTTTAGGTTTAGGTTTAGGTTTAGGTTCTTTTTTAAGTTTAGGTTTTAGGTTTTATTTTTTATGTTTATTTTAGGTATTATTTTTTTAGTTTAGGTTTAGGTTTATTATAAATTTATCTTATATTTAGTTTAAGTTTAGTTTAGGTTTAGTTTACTTTAGGTTTAAATTTAGGTTTTATTTATTTTAGTTTAGTTTATCTTACTTTAGGTTTAGGTTTAGGTTTTTAACATTTTAGGGTTTAGGGTTTAGGGATTAAGTTTTAGGTTGTTATTTTGGGTTTATTTTGAGGTTTTATTTTTTAGTTTAGGTTTAGGTTTACTTTTAGTTTATTTTATTTTATTTTGTTTAGGATTTTGTTAATGTTTATTTTAGGTTTAGGTTTAGGTTTTATTTATTTTAATTTAGTTTATTTTAAGTTTAGGTTTAAGTTTATTTTATTTTGTTTATTTTATTTTTATTTTAGGTTTAGTTTTTATTTTTAGTTAAGGGTTTGGGTTTTATTTTTTATTTATTTCTAGGTTTTATTTTTTAGGTTTAGATTTTTATTTAATTTTTATTTTATTTTATTTTAAATCTATTTTAATTTTATTTTACGTTTAGTTTTAATTTTATTTAGGTTTTTTATTCTTAGGTTTATTTTCTTTCTTTTAGTTTAGGTTTTTATTTATTTTATTTTATTTTATTTTATTTTTATGTTTAGGTTTAAGTTTTAGTTTAGGTTTATTTTATTTTATTTTATTTATGTTAGGTTTATTTATTTTATTTTATGTTTAGTTTTTATTTTATTTAGGTTTTTGATTCTTAGTTTTATTTTATTTTTTTGTTTAGTTTAGTTTTTTATTTATTTTATTTTAGGTTTTTTTTTATTTTTTTATTTTGTTTAGGTTTTTTACTTTAGGTTTATTTATTATTTTATTTTATTTATGTTTAGGGTTTTAATTATTTTATTTTTAAGGTTTATTTAATTTAGGTTTAAGTTTTTTTTTTTAGGTTTTAGGATTTAGGGTTTAGCATTTAGTGTTTTAAGGTTTAGGATTTTGGGGTTTAGTTTTTAGGGTTAAGGTTTAGGGTTTAGGGTTTAGGGTTTGGGGTTTAGTGTTTAGGCTTTACGGTTTAGTTTTATTAAAGTTTAGGGTTTAATGTTTAGGGTTTAGGGTTAGCTTAGAGTTTATGGTTAGTTTAGGGTTTAGGGTTTAGGCTTTTTAAGGTTTAGGGTTTAGGCTTTAGGATTTAGGGTTTAAGGTTTAGGGTTGTTAGGTTTAGGGTTTAAGGTTTAGGGTTTAATTTAGGTTTAGTTTATGATTTAGGTTGTAGGATAAGGTTTTGGGTTGTAGGTTTTAGGTTTAGGTTTACTTTATTATTTTAGGTTTAGGTTTATTTTAGTTTAATTTATTTTAGTTGAGTTTAGGTTTATTTTATTTTATTTTAGGTTTAGGTTTAGGTTTAGGTTTTATTTATTTTAGTTTAGGTTTAGGTTTATTTTATTTTGTTTATTTAATTTTGATTTTAGGTTTAGGTTTTTTTTAGGTTAGGGTTTAATTTTAATTTTTTATTTATTTTATGTTTTATTTTAGGTGTATTTTTATTTTGGTTTTATTAGTTTTATTTTATTTTATTTTACATTTATTATATTTTATTTTCATTTAGTTTTATTTTATTTAGGTACTTTATTTTTAAGTTTTTTATTTTTTAGTTTAGTTTAGTTTTATTTAATTTGTTTTGTTCTTTTATTTTATATTTTTTTTTAGGTTAAAGTTTAGTTTTAGTTTTGGTTTTATTTTATTTTATTTTTTAAATTCTTTTAGGTTTAAGTTTTTTATTTTTTTTCATTATTTTATTTTATTAAGTTTAGGTTTAGGTTTTTAGGTTTTTAGGGATTAGAGTTTAGGGTTTAGGGTTTAGTGTTTTTGGGTTTAAGGTTTTAGTTTAGGGTTTAGGCTTTAGGGTTTAGGGTTTTCTGTTTAGGATTTATAATTTAGGTTTAGTGTTAGTTTTAGTGTTTAGGGTTTAGGGTTAGGGTTTTATTTATTTATTTTATTTTATTTTTTATAAATTAAGTAAAGTAGGCTTATGTTTATTTAGTTAATTTTTTATATATTTTAGTTTTCATATTTTTATTTTTATTTAGATTTATTTTCATTTTTATTTAATTAGTTTATTTATTTTAGGTTTATTTATTTTAGTTTAGGTTTTTTTAGTTTAGTTTATTTTTTACATTTAGGTTTAGGTTTAGGTTTTATTTTTTATTTTTAGGTTTAGGTTTAGGATTTTATTTTATTTTTCTACGATTAGGTTTTAGGTTTTTATTTAGGTCTATTTGAGGATTTATTTTTTAGTTTAGGTTTATGTTTATTTTTAGTTTATTTTATTTATTTAGTTTAGGCTTAGGTTTGGTTTAATTTATTTTAGTTTAGGTTTAGGTTTATTTTATTTTTATTTTAGGTTTAGGTTTGGTTTTAGGTTTATGTTTAAGTTTTATTTATTTTAATTTAGGTTTAGGTATATTTTATTTTATTTTAGGTTTATGTTTTGTTTTTTTTAGTTTAGGGTTTAGGTTTTATTTTTTGATTATTTTTTGGTTTTATTTTTAGGGTTATTTTTTAGTTTTAGGCTTTTATTTAGTTTTATTATATTTTATTTTGGTTTATTTTACTTTTTTGTTTAGTTTTATTTTATTTAGGTTTTTTATTGTTAAGTTTATTTTGTTTTTTTTAGTTTAGTTTAGGTTTTTATTAATTTTATTTTAGTTTTTTTTTATATTTTATATTTTATTTTATTTTTAGGTTTAGGTTTTAGTTTAGGTTTTTATTTTATTTTACTTTTATATTTTATTTAGGTGTAGGTTTATTTATTTATTTTATTTTTAGGTTTTATTAAGTTTATATTTAGGTTTTTAAGTTTTTAGGGCTTAGGGTTTAGGGTTTGGGTTTAGGGTTTTAGGGTTTAGGGTTTCAGAGTTTAGGATTTAGGGTAGGGTTTAGGGTTTAGAGTTTTGGGTTTAGTGTTTAGGCTTTAGGGTTTAGGGTTTTTAGGGTTTAGGTTTAGGGTTTTAGTGTTTAGGTTTTTTTTTGGGAAACCTATATGGGAATTTTATTGCCACAAAAAGAGGGTTACAAGATCTTAAAGGGGATAAACTCAGAACTCTGCTCAAAGAGCTACAATCACCTAGGAGTAAATTACCTATCTAGTACAGCAAAAAAGAAAAATAAAGCAAGCAAAAGATACAAATTGATTAACATAAGAAGCCAATGGAAGATTAGGGCCAATGCTCTACGGATGTGAGAACGCATGACACTATGGAGCAAACCTACAAGAGGACAGAGAGAAGCACACACAGAAGAATTTGAAGCGGTTAAGGTCTGAGATAAAATGATAATTGATAGATAGAAGGCTCAAGCTGTCACACCAAGTTGGGGCGGATGCAATATGAGCATCCAAACTTCAAAAGGGTTACATCACAAGCTACTACCAAACCAAAGGGGTGAAATCATCACAACCATCATAGCCAACAAACTGTATAGCGACCATTTGAAGATGATCTTTTGAGCTTTATTACACATAAACATAAGCAAAGTCATATCTGAGTAGAAGAAAAAAAGAAAGAGCGAGAATGGATAAGAGGATCCCATGCAAAATATATGTCATCATATTAGGCCCCATGGCATGATAATCCCAACACAAATGAAAGAAAGCCATCATTTTAGGTTAACCATATTTTAACTAGATCTAAGGGTTTAATGAGACCAGCAAGAAGACCCACCATAGGGAAATAATAGAAAATGTCATGCAAAGCTAAGAAGCAATATAAGATAAGATGAAATACTTGTTGAAAACTAGCCATGCAAATACAAAAACATGGTATTAACTCCATCCCAAATGTATATGACAATAATAAATATACAGTCTTGGTAAACAGCCCAGCAAACAACCTATAGATATTTCCCAAAAAAGGAAGTCCAATGAATGTAAGTAATGTAGATGTTAACAACCTCCTTGTTGCAGAAGTTAGAAACTAGCAAGTGTAAAGGAAGACAGCATACCCCCAGCCCAAATTATCGTAGGAATTGTAGAAGTCTATCAGAGAAGAGATGGGAATACAACAAGAGATTATAAGAAATAGGTAAAGGGCTGCTCCCCACCACAAATAATTCCAATAAAAGATAATTAAAGATAACACCCGAGCGACTTGCAATAGAACTTAATAGTCAGTTCGCCCAGCAGGTCATATAGGGCCATAAGTCCATCCTTTTAGAGTAAACAATACATAGGTTAAAATCAAGTAAAGCAAAAGCATAATCACAATGATCGCACAATTCTAACAGGAGGGATAAAATAGCGGCGAGATGGTCAGATGTTAATAGCAAAATAATCAAAATTAAAAGGCAAGAAATAGCCAACAACCACAAAGATAACCTACTGGAGAAAGGACCTAAAAATCCAAAAGCCAATAGTGGAAATAAAAATACAATTATTACACCCACAATATAAAACTCCATTAAAAAGCATAGTTATAAAATAGAATCAAAATGGGTTCAAAAGATAATCAACAGAAAATCCTTCCAGATAAAGATGATCAGGCTAGAAGCTAAACCCACATCCTCAGTAAAGGCAAACTGATAAGCCATTAAGTAAGTCCAAACCTGCAATGAAATAATAGAATTGAATAGGAAATTATAGTTTCTCTCTTGGCAGGTTGGGTATATGAGGTTAGCCAAAATAATCAATAAAACAACTCAAAAAGCACCCTGCTGAACATGAGACTCAATGAACCAGATCAGCCAACAACCAAGAAAGAAAATAATAGCAAGTTGGCCATAAAACCACCCATTCAAAATAGACAATGCATAAGTTAATTCCCAAATAGAATGGCCAAGACTAGCTGAATGGGGATGGAAAAAAATAGCGGTGAAGTTGACAACAGATGTTAACAGCACAAACATGAATAAAATTGAAAGGCTGAGGTTAGCTTAGGGTTTAGGGTTACTTCATGGTTTAGGCTATAGGCTTTAGGCTTTAGGCTTTAGGGTTACTTCAGAGTTTAGGGTTTAGGGTTTAGGGTTCATTTAGGGCTTAAGCTTTAGGGTTTTAGGTTTAGGTCAGGTTTAGGGATTAGGGGGTTAGGGTTTAGTTTAGGGTTTATGGTTTATTTAGGGTTGAGTTTAGGCTTTAGGGTCTAGGCTTTAGGTTTTATGTTTTAGGGTTGTAGGTGTAGGGTTTATAACATAAGGTTAGTTTTAGGGTTTAGGGTTTTTTTTAAGCGGTAGGTTTAGGTTTATTTAGTTTATTTGATATTTTTATTTAAGTTTATTTTTATTTTTATTTTTATTTAGTTTAGTCTAATTTTTTTATTAGGTTTTTTTATTTATTTTTTAGGTTTAGACTTAGGTTTATATTTATTTTAGTTTAGTTTTATTTTATTTTATTTTATTTTTATTAGGTTTAGGTTTATTTTATTTCTTTTGGTTTAGGTTTTAGGTTTATTTTATTTATTTTAGTTTATTTATTTTAGTTTAGGTTTAGGATTTATTTTATTTTTTTATTTTAGGTTTAAGTTTTTTTTAATTTAGGTTTAGGTTTTATTTCTTATTTATTTTCAATTTATTTTTTTAGGTTTAGGTTTTATTTTGTTTTTATTTTATTTTACTTTATGTTTAATTTATTTTATTTTACGTTTAGGTTTTATTTTATTTAGGTTTTTTATTTTTAGGTTGATATATTTTTTTAGTTTAATTTAGGTTTTTATTTATTTTACTTTAGTTTAATTTTTATTTTTTATTTAATTATATTTTTAGGTTATGGTTTAGGTTTAGTTTTAGGTTTTAGTTTAGGTTTTCTATTTTACTTTATTTTATTTTATTTTATTTTATTTAGGTTTAAGTCTTTTTATTTATTTTATTTTTATGATTTATATAGTTTAGGTTTAGGTTTTTAGGGTTTAGGTTTTAAGGTTTAGGATTTGGAGTTTAGAGTTTAGAGTTTAGGGTTTAGGGTTGTAGCATTTAGGATTTAGGGTTTAGAGTATATGGTTTAGGGTTTGGGGTTTAGATTTTAGCTTTAGGGTTTATGGTTTTAGGGTTTGGGTTTTTTTAGGGTTTTGGGTTTAAGGTTTAGAATTTAGGGTTTAGGGTTTAGTGTTTAGGTTTTAGGGTTTAGGATTTATGGTTTAAGGTTTTTTATTAAAAAAAATTAAGTAAACCAATAGGTTTAGGTTTATTTAGTATATTTAGTTTTTTATTTATTTATTTTAGTTTACTTTAGTTTTTATTTCTATTTAGCTTAGTTTATTTATTTTAGGTTTATTTATTTTTATTTCAATTTTTAATTTTACTTTATTTTGAAGGTTTAGGTATAGGTATAGGTTTATTTTTTTAGTTTTTTTTTTATTTTATTTTTAGGTTTAGGTTTTATTTTTTTTTATTTTTAGGTTTAAGTTTTTATTTTATTTTTTAAGCTTAGATTTTAGGATTTTATTTTAGGTTTTATTTTTTAGTTTAGGTTTAAATTTATTTTTTGTTTATTCTATTTTATTTAGTTTTGGTTTAGGTTTAGGTTTAGGTTTAGTTTATTTTAGCTTTAGGTTTAAGTTTGATTTATTTCAGTTTAGTTTATTTCACTTTTTGTTTATGTTTATTTTATTTTTATTTTAGGTTTAGGTTGTTTTTAATTTAGTGTTTAGGTTTTATTTTTTCTTTATGTTTTTATTTTTATTAAGTTTTTATTTTATTTTATTTTATTTTAGGATTATTTTTTATTTTACATTTAGTTTTTATTTTATTTAGGTTTTTTATTCTTAGGTTTATTTTATTTTTTTAGTTTAGTTTAGGTTTTTATTTAGTTTATTTTGAGTATTTATGATTTTTTATTTTATTTTATTTTTAGGTTTAAGTTTAGATTTTAGTTTATGTTTTTATTTTATTTTTTATTTAGGTTTAGGTTTATTTATTATTATTTTTTTAGGTTTTATTAAGTTTAGGCTAAGGTTTTTAGGTTTTTAGGGTTTAGGGTTTAGGGTTTAGGGTTTAAGGTTTAGGGTTTAGGGTTTTAGGGTTTAGGCTTTAGGGTTTAGGGTCTTTAGGGTTTAGGTTTTAAGGTTTAGGGTTTTTTTAGGTTTATGCTTTTAGGGCTCGGGGTTTTGATTAGGGTTTAGTGTTTTTTTGGTTTAGGGTTTAGGGTTTTAGGTTTAGGATTTAGGGTTTAACATTTTTAAAAAAAATTAAACCATAGTTTAGGTTTATTTAGTGTATTTAGTTTATTTTTTATTTATTTTAGTTTACTTTATTTTTATTTTATTTATTTTTATTTTAATTTTATTTAGCTTAGATTATTTATGTTAGTTTATTTTTTAGGTTTAGGTTAAGTTTATTTTATAGTTTAGTTTTATTTTATTTTATTTTTTTAGGATTATGTTTTATTTCATATTTTAGGTTTAGATTTTTTTTTTTTTTTTGGTTTAGGGTTTAGATTTTTTATTTTCAATTTATTTTTTAGTTTGTAATTTTTTTAGTTTAGGTTTAGTTTTTTTTAGTTTATTTTATTTTAGTTAGGGTTTAGGTTTAGGTTTATGTTTAGGTTTTTTTATTTTGTTTATTTTATTTTTATTTTAGGTTTAGGTTTTTTTTAGTTTAGGATTTAGGTTTTATTTTTTATTTATTTTTAGGTTTATTTTCTCTTTATTTTACATTTAGTTATTATTATTATTTTATTCTTAGGTTTATTTTTTAGTTTAAATTTTTTTATTTATTTTATTTTAGTTTTTGTTTTATTTTTTTTATTTTATATATTTTTTGGTTTAGGTTTAGGTTTTAGTTTTGGTTTTATTTTATTTTATTATTTATTATATTATTGTTTATTTTATTTATTTATTTTTTAGGTTTCATAAAGTTTAGGTTAGGTTTTATGTTTTTTAGGGTTTAGGGTTTACGATTTAGGGTTTAGGGTTTAAGGTTTTAGGGTTTAGGGTTTTAAGGTTTAGGGTTTTAGGGGTTATGTTTTATCATTTGGGTTTTGGTTTTAGGGTTTAGGGTTGTAAGTTTATGGTTTAGGGTTTAGGATTTAGGGTTAGTGTTTTATTTATTTATTATTTATTTATTTTTTTTAAATTAAGTAAACTAATATGTTTATGTTTATTTAGTATATTTTTTATTTATTTTAGTTTATTTTATTTTAATTTTTATTTAGATTTATTTCTATTTTTATTAAGTTTTGCTTATTTATTTTAGGTTTTTTTATTTTAGTTTATCTTTTAGGTTTAGGTATAGGTTTATTTTTTAATTTAGTTTTATTTTTATTTTATTTTTTAGGTTTACATTTTATTTTTTATTTCTCAGTTTAAGTTTGGGTTTTTATTTTATTTATTTTAGGTTTAGGTTTTAGGTATTTATTTTAGGTTTATTTTTAGGTTTTATTATTTAGTTTAGGTTTATTTTTAGTTTATTTTATTTTATTTAGTTTAGGTTTATGTATAGGTTTAATTTATTTTATTTTTAGGTTTAGTTTTTATTTATTTATTTTAGTTATTTAAGTTTAGATTTAGGTTTATTTTAGTTTTATTTTAGGTTTAGGTTTTTATTTAGTTTAGTGTTAAATTTTATTTTTTATTTATTTTAGGTTTTATTTTTATGTTAATTTTTTAGGTGTGGGATTTTATTTATTTTTTATTTTAGATTTAGTTAATTTTTATTTAAGTTTAATTTTTATTTTATTTAGGTATTTTATTTTGTAGTTTAGTTTAGGTTTTTATTTTATTTTAGTTTTTATTTATAATAAAAAATCCTAGATAATTAAAACCTCTCTATTCTGATTTCCATAAGCGGCTTGGATCAAGTTCTTGATTTCTCCAGTTCCCATCAGAACCACCCTGGCATCTTGAGTAGCGGGATCCACAATCATATCCCCGATCTCTCCCTCCACCACCACCACGGTTGTAACCTCCATCACTCCTCCCCTCCATAACCACCACTGCTACAACCACCACCTCCATATCCACTAGCACCTCTAGATCTCCCACCACCACTACAATAACCAATGCCTTCGCCTTCACCTCCATCGTGATCTCTAAGCTTATTTAACGGTGATGTTCTGTCAAGGTTCTACCCATTCTTAGGGTTTAGGTTTATTTTTTTAATTTATCTAGTTACTTTATGCTTTGGTTTAGGGTTTGAGGTTTAGGGTTTAGGGTTTATGGATAGAGTTTAGGGTTTAGGGTTTACGGTTTAGGGTTTAAGGTTTTAGGGTTTAGGATTTATGGTTATGGTTTAGGGTTTTTGAGGGTTTTGGGTTCAATGATTAGGGTTTCGATTTTATGGTTTCTTTTTTAAAAAAAAATTAAGTAAATCGATAGGTTTAGGTTTATTTAGTTTATTTTTTTAATTTAGTTTATTTTATTTTTTTTATTTTTATTTAGTTTGTTTAATTTGTTTTAGGTTCATTTATTTTAGATTAGGTTTTTTATTTCACTTTATTTTTTAGGTTTAGGTTTAGGTTTAAGTTTATTTTTTAGTTTAGTTTTATTTTTATTTTATTTATTAGGTTTAAGTTTAATTTTTTATTTTTCAATTTAGGTTTAGGTTTTTATTTTATATTTTTATGTTTAGGTTTTTTGTTTTTATTTTAGGTTTATTTTTAGGTTTTTTTTAACTTAGGTTTATGTTTATTTTTAGTTTATTTTAATTCATTTAGTTTAGGGTTTAGGTTTAGGTTTTATTTATTTTAGATTAGTTTATTTTAGTTTAGGTTTAGGTTTATTTTATTTTGTTTATTTTAGGTTTAAGTTTTTTTTCTTAGTTTATAATTTAGGTTTTATTTTTTTATTTATGTTTAGGATTTATTTTTTTTTGTTTAGATTTTTGTTTAGTTTTTATTTTCTTTTATTTTAGGTTGATTTTAGTTTTATTTTACATTTAGTTTTTATTTACTTTAGGTTTTAAATTTTTAGGTTTATTTTATTTTTTAGTTTAGTTTAGGTTATTATTTATTTTATTTTAGTTTAGTTTTTAATTTTTATATAATTTTATTTTTAGGTTTAAGTTCAAGTTTAGGTTTAGGTTTTGGTTTTTATATTATTTTATATTATTTTATTTTATTTAGGTATAAGTTTTTTTTTATTTTGTTTTAAGGTTTTATTTAGTTTAGGTTTAAGTTTTTTAGATTTTTAGGGTTTAGGGTTTAGGGTTAACTTAGGGTTTAGAGTTAGGCTTTAGGATTTAGGGTTTAGGGTTTAGGGATTAGGATTTTAGGGTTTAGGGTTGTAGGCTTAGGGATTAGGGTTTTTCTTTTAAATTAAGGAAACCGGTATGTTTAGGTTTATTTAGTTTATTTTTTATTTATTTAAGTTTTTGTTTATTTTTAGTTTGGTTTATTTTTTAATATTATTTAGTTTAGTTTATTTATTTTAGTTTATGTTTTTTATTTTGGTTTATGTTTTAGGTTTATTTTTATTTTTTAGTTTAGTTTTATTTTTATTTTATTCATTTAGGTTTAGGTTTTATTTTTTATTTTTAGGTTTAGGTTTAGGTTTTTATTTTATTTTTTAGGTTTATCTTTTAGGTTTTTTATTTTAGGTTTATTTTATTTTTTATTTTAGGTTTAGGTTTATTTTTAGTTTATTTTACTTTATTTAGTTTAGGGTTTAGATTAAGTTTATTTTAGGTTTAGGTTTAGATTTTATTTATTTTAGTTTAGTTTATTTTTTTCTTTTCTTTTATTTATTTTATGTTTAGGTTTTTTTTATAGTTTATGGTTTAGGTTTTATTTTTTATTTTTGTTTAGGTTTTATTTTTAGGTTTATTTTTTGGGTATAGGTTTTAATTTAGTTTTTATTTTATTTTATTTTAGGTTTATTTTATTTTTATTTTACATTTAGATTTTATTTTATTTAGGTTTTTTCATTTTTGGTTTTATTTTATTTTATAGTTTAGTTTAGGTTTTTAGTTATTTTATTTTGGTTTAGTTTTTAATTTTTATATTATTTTATTTTTAGGTTTAGGTTTAGGTTTTAGTTTAGGTTTTTTTTATTTTTACTTAGGTTTAGGTTTTTTCATTTTTTTTTTAGGTTTTATTTAGTTTAGGTTTAGGTTTTTAGGCTTTAAGGTTTTGAGTTTAGGGTTTAGGGTTTAGGTTTTTAGGGTTTAGGTTTTTAGGGTTTAGGGTTTAGGGTTGTAGGTTTTAGGGTTTAGGGTTAGGTTTTTTTTAAATTATGTAAACTGGTAGGCTTAGGTATCTTTAGTTTATTTTTTATTTATTTTAGTTTATTTTATTTTTTATTTCTATTTAGGTTTATTTTTATATTCATTTTTATTTAGGTTTTTATTTTGTTTTTATTTTATCTTATTTTAGGTTTATTTTTTATTTTATGTTTAGTTTTTATTTTATTTAGTGTTTTAATTTTTTTAGTTTAGTTTAGGTTTTTATTTATTTTATTTTAGTTTAGTTTTTATATTTTTATTTTATTTTCTTCTTAGGTTTAGGTTAAGGTTTAGGTTTTAGTTTATGTTTTTATTTTATTTTGCTTTTTTTTATTTTTTTTGGTTTTCATTTAGTTTTTAGGTTTTATTTAGTTTAGGTTTAGGTTTTTAGGGTTTAGGGTTTAGGTTTTAGGGTTGTAGGTTTTAGGGTTTAGGTTTTAGGGTTGTAGGTTTAGGGTTTAGGGTTTAGGGTTAATTTTAGGATTTAGGGTTTAGGATTTACGATTTAGGATTTAGCGTTTAGGGTTTAGGGTTTTTTTTAATTAAGTAAATCGTTAGGTTTAGCTTTATTTAGTTTATTTAGATTATTTTATAGTTTTTAATAGTTTTATTTTATATTTTTAATTTATTTAGTTTATTTATTTTGTGTTTATTTTTTTTAGTTTAGGTTTTATATTTTAGTTTATTTTTAGGTTTAGGTTTATATTTAACTTTTAGTTTAGTTTTATATTTATTTTATTTTTTATGTTTAGGTTTTATTTTCTATTTTTAGGTTTTGGTTTAGGTTTTAATTTTATTTTTTTTAGGTTTAGGTTTTAGGTTTTTATTTTAGGTTTATTTTTTAGGTTTTATTTTTTAGTTTAGGTTTAGGTTTATTTTTAGTTTATTTTATTTTATTTAGTTTAGGTTTAGGTTTAAGTTTAGTTTATTTTAAGTTTAGGTTTAGGTTTTATTTATTTTAGTTTATTTTAGTTTAGGGTTAGGTTTATTTTATTTTTATTTTAGGTTTAGGTTTTCTTTTTTAGTTTAGAGTTTAGGTTTTATTATTTATTTCTTTTAGGTTTCATTTTTTAGGTTTATTTTTTAGGTTTAAGTTTTTATTTAATTTTTATTTTAATTTGTTTTAAGTTTATTTTATTTTATTTTAGGTTTAGTTTTATTCTATTTAGGTTTTTTATTTTTAGTTTTGTTTAGGTTTTTATTTATTTTATTTTAGTTTAGTTTTAGTTTTTATTTTATTTGCTTTTTTAGGTTTAGGTTTTAGTTTATGTTTATTTTATTTTGGTTTACTTTTTATTTATTTTATTTTAGGTTTTATTTAATTTAGGTTTAGGTTTTCAATTTTTTGGGGTTTTGGGTCTATGGTTTAGGGTTTAGGGTTAATTTAGGGTTAGGGTTTTTTTTAAGAAACCCATAGTGGGGAGAATTTTATTGCCACAAAGAAAGGAGTACAACATCCTTAAGAGGGTTAATTCTCTCTTAGCAAAAGCTACATTCACCTAGAGAAAATCCTATCTATTACAACAAAATAGGGAAATAAAACCTAAACAAAAGAAATAAAAGACCAAAAACACAACAAAGCAATAACACAAGAAATAGGAGGATCAGCCAAAGCCCACTACTAGAAATAGAAGTCTTTCAAGAGTTGCACAATCCACATCCAGGATTCAAACATGAAAAAAACCTGTAAAAGAATCCTACAAGAAACTAGAAGACATAATTAGCACACTTAGAGGATATCAAGCTTAAGCACATAATAAAGAGCAATATAAGAGACAATTTCAAATAAGGCTGCTCAATCTTAAGGGGCAACCACAAATGTGAGCATCCGGACTTCAAAAGAAGGGTTAGTCACATATGTACTAGCCAAAAGATAATAGGAAATCATCCATCATTCCCACTTACCTCGAGCAATCCTCCAAGAGTGAAAGTCAACAATTCTCTAGTACTTGTAGCCTGCAATAGAAATACACAAATCACTCATAAAGGCCAAAGAAAAGCATCAACAAAACCACCACAGTAGAAATAAAAGAGAAGCTGCCAAGATTTCATCCAAAAAGCAAAGCCACCATGGAGTGCAACCAAACCCGCTAGTGTCACTAGACAACCATAAGCAACGACCCAAAACCAAAATAGCAACCTACAAGCACCAAGAAACCAATTCCAAACCTTCAAAGAACAAGACACTAATAGCAACAAATAATCCAACCTAGATAATAGAGGCAAGAAATAAAATCGTTAATACCTCCATCAAATAGAAAGATAGCCATAGGAAAATAGAAAGAGGAAAAAGAACCCATGAGGGGACCAAAAGGGCATCCAGAAAACACTAGAAAATCACCAAGAGTAGTGACAACAAGCCCACCCTACCAAACCAAGAGGCAAAACACAGAAAATAAAGGGTGCGAGAAACCAAAAGTAGTCCAAATCCTTGCCAAATATAACCAACCAACAACACTCAAGGCAACAGCCACCCAAGCAGCAATGTACCAACAAACAACCACTCGACCTCATTTTTAGGATGAGCTCTCAACCCCTCCATCTTAGACATAAGACTCCTCTTAGACCTTAAGAATTCTTTAGTCTTAAGACACATCTAGTGATTAGGTGGACACTCAACCTACCCTTAGAAGAGTTAGCCATAGGAATAGGTCATGCCTTGGGGTGTTAGGAAAACTTCCTACCCTTAGATTCAAGTCAAACTCCAAATCAATTCTATTTTGATTTGCTCCAAACTCAAATCAAATCCATGATTGAAATCTATGATTGAAACCCATGACCAAAATTCATCAAAAATTCCTAAGTCCAAATTTTGCCCAAGTCCTTAATCTTCCCTTAAGAACTTAACCAAAATCATGATCAAAACCAATCAAACCTTTGAGATTTTCTCATAATTCATTTATATTGTTATTTTTATTCACATATATAAATGAAATATAAATTCAAATCAATTAAAATAAACTCAAAATTCTAAATTTATTCATGAAATTTTCTTAAGTCCCTTAATTTTTCATTAATGGACTTAGCCTAAACATTGATCAAATCAATTCAAACTCATGAAATTTTCTCAAAAATCATTTATATAATCATTTATATTTACATATATAAATGAAATATAAATATAAATCAATCAAATCAAACCATCAAATTAAATTTTCAATTAAAATTACCTTAAGTCCTTAATTTTCCATTAATGGACTTAGCCTAAACCTTGATCAAACCATCTCAAAGTCATAAGATTTTCTCATAATTCTTTTATATTCTCATTTATATTTACATATATAAATGAAATATAAATTTTAATTAGTCAAACCAAATTCAAAATTGCAAACTCTAAACTCCAAAATTTTCCTAAGTCTCTTAAATCCTTTTTAATGGACGTAGCCTACATCATGATTAAACCACTTCAAATAATTGAAATTTTCTCATGATCAATTTATATTCTCATTTATATTCACATATATAAATGAAATATAAATTCAAAATTCAAAACCTATTCCAAAATCAAACTCAAATTCAACTCAAAATCCAATCTAAGGCTTTCAAGTCAAAATCTTGAACTTAGCCAAATCAATTTCAAATCAAGCCAAAATCTTGATTTTCTCTCATGATTCAATCAACCCTACAATCATGAACTCATATAAATCCAAACTTCAATCACTCAATCAAAATATAAGTCAAAAATCAAACCCAAAACCCTTTCATATTCTTCCTTTGAAAATGAAATTATCAAATGGATCAATGGATTTGATTTCAATCAGTCCATATACAAGATCAATCAAGTCAAATCAAATGACTCAAATATTTGACCACATAGGCTCACTTGACCCATAGTGACCTAAAGTACCCTTATGAACCAAATTTTAATCCTAACCAAATTGGATTGAACCAAACTCATATTTACCTCTCATCATGATCAACAATCATCATGGGATGATCAATCAATCAAATTGGGTCAAACTAAGTCAAACCTAAGGGTTGACCAAGTCAACACTTAGTCCAAAATGACACCTAACATAGCCAAATTCTACCATAGGCCAAATTGATTGAAACCATTGATCTAAGTTCACTCGTGACCTATGTTTGAACTTGACCAAGCCAACACTTGAGCCTAACCTAGCCCAATTGGCCACTTGACCCAAGTTGACCCATTTTGACCTAAAGAGACAAAATGTGTCAAACTCTATCTAAGCCAAATTGATCCAAACCAATGGGTCAAGTTCATTCCAAACCACTTTTTAAACTTAACCAAAGCCTCAATTGGCCAACTAGACCCAACCTAGCCTAATTGACCTTAGACCCAACTTGACCTAAAGGGGTCATGTTGAGCCAAATTTGAACTTAACCAAAATTGATTGGAAACAAAGATACCAATCACTCCATATGACTAACCTAACCTAAACCTACACTTGACTCAAATAGGTCAGATGGGTCAAATAGGTCAACTTGACCCATTTGACCTAAATGAAGTCATATGAGCTAAATTTAAAACTATACCAAATTGAATCAAACCAAGCAACAAAACATTTCAAATGGTCATATGAACTTGACCCACCCATGGTTTGACCCAATTTGACCAATTGGTCAACTTGACCCATTTTGACCTAAATGAGTCAACATGAGCCAAACCATCAAATGAAATCCAGATTTCATGAAACTTGGCCAAACCTAATTTCTCCACATACCCAACATATCCAAAGTGAAAAATTAGCAAAATGATTATCCTACCCCTAGGTCATAGAACAAATTTTTGCTTAATCCATGGGTAATTTTGTCATACCCTCTTCACATTCACTTGAGGCTCTACTAAAACTCAAGGGGCCTAATGAAGAGTGGTGCATCCAACCTAATGGGTTTGGGTCAAAAGACCAAACCCAACCCATGGGTCAAAATTCCAAATTCAAACTCCCTCTCCCACTCAAATTCAAGCACATGGGAGGTTGGAAATCCACTCTTTGGCTCAAATGACCATGTGCACACTGAAAATAGCCAAAACAAACTGCCTAATATGATCAATTGGATCAAAATGGCAAGAGGGTGGACGGTCATCCGATCCTGCAAGGGGAAGATATACTCCCCTTAATTCATTTCAATTCTAACTTCCCCTCTATTCATTAGAGCTAACAAACTCAGAGCAATCCTTAGAGAGTATTGCCAAGCTTCTTAGAGAGGATTTGAAAACTCCATTTCTCAATTTATAGAGTTTGAAAATACGGGAGGTCTATTGAAGAGCAAACTTCCTCTTTACTCAATTTCTATCCAATTGCTCTTACATCAAGGAGCTAGTCGAGTGCACTCAAGCTTCCTTTGAGTTCCCACAAGGAAGAGTTGAATTGGATCAAGGCCACAAGCTAGCTAAGGAGGTGGTCCATATACCAATCCACTCAACCTCAAGTGCTCTCTCTCAACACTTTGTCTCAACCAGACGAAGCTTCTCCAAGGGAATTGAGTGCCGGTGATCACCTCCAATGAGGTATGGGATTTTTCAACCATTAAACTCAATGTGGTGTGGAGCTTTGTGAAAGAAATTTTAATCCCATGGATTTTTCACTATTGGATGTGTTGCTCTTTAGCTTTAGATGGTGTGGGTTGAGTTTGGTTTGAATCCAAGCTTGATTGAGCTCAAATCTTCCCCTTGATCATGGACGGTCTCTACTGATCAAGGGGAAGAACTTGGGAGATCTCAGCCTTCCATCCGCACATTTTGGATGGATGGTCATCCAATCTTTGATCGGATGGAAGAGATCAAACCGTGTCCACTACCAAATGCCATTTTGGATTTTACATTTAAGAAAATCTCTCACAGCACGACGCGTGTAAAGTGAGCTGACCATCACCAGCATGTGTCACTCCGTGAGCTATAGGATTAGTTAAAAATGTTTTAATTAATTCTAATTAACCTAGGGATCTTCTAAAATTCATAAACAAAATTAAAATAATTATGAAATAAAATCTTATGGAAAGATAATTTAACCTAGAATATTTTAAAATTAATTTTAATGGGTTTTGAATTATGATTTTCTCTAATTTAGGATTTTATGGAAACTTCATTTTGCTAATTACTAATTAATTAGGGTTTGATTAATCCAAAATTTTTTTGGGTATGTTTTAGGGGATGACTTATGCCTCCGCTAATTTTCTTCGGATTTATTGAAGGTTTGATTAGAAGAATTGCATATGGATTTCTTCATTACCATCCTTATGTAATTAAGTATAATTAAGTTAATTAGTGATTTTAATTCATGATTAGGGTTGATTAATGGATCAGTAAGTAGGAGGTTTATGGAATATTTTTGGGGCATTTCCCCTAAGCTATTCCCTAAACCCCTTTTTCTCTTCTTAATCTCCTCTTAATTAAGGGTTAATTCATTAATTATCCCCTTAATTAATTTCTAAAAATTCTAAAAAGTTTGAGAACTTAATTAATCTACTTTGGGTAGATGCTTGGGTGTCTAATAGCCTAAGTTTAGTTAAAGAAATCAAAACCCAATTCATAAGTATGAAAGGGTGTTTTGAAATTACTTAAGTTAAACCCCCTAGCTTAATTAATCTTTAATTGTGAGCAAAATTGCATTAGGCCTCTTTCTTATTAGGTGCATTGCAAATTTAATTTTTATGTCATCTCATTGGCTCATAATTATTTGGTTAATTATTCTAAGGTGGTGTAGGTAAGGGATTCATTAAATTACTTAATTCATACCTTAGCCTAATTAATGCATAAAAATGGATTTAATTATTTAAAAATTAAAAAAATATCAAACACATGTGGAAATGGGTTAGGTTCAGAATTAAATCAAACTCCAAACTAAAACAAAATCACATTGAATTAACTTTGATTTATTTTAAACTTTTTTATTCTATAAGAATGTCTTTAGGATTTAAGTGAAGTGAACTTGTTTACATGCCTTCATTTCTTTAAATCTTTCCCCAACATGTTAAAGTTATATGTCATGTGATTTCATGCATTCATAATTTTAAAATTCAAATTTTAAAATGAAATTGTTTACTTTATGTCAAATTTGCATGTGTTGGCTAAAGTAGAAATATGAATGGCTATTATCACTATTAAATCCAAATTATTTTCAAAAACATATAAATCAAATACCAAATATGAAAGTGTGCTACTCATACTTTAATTATAAGCTTGCATGTGAAAAAATATAAAGGTATGATTAGCATAGGTTTCCTTCTTATGTTGGTATAGTTTTGAATAAGAATTTGGTGAGGTGTATGATTCATTTGAAAGAACCTAACACTCACCTAATTCCATATCCTATTCATCTCTATGCTACCACTTAAGAAGGGTTACCTATACTAGCACACATAAATTGCATAAATAAAATGAATCCATTAATACAACTTTTGCATTCTCCTTTTCCATTTCATTTCTTTTATACATATGTTTGTATTTAAGGAAACTAGTATATTAGTGGACAACCACAGGTTGAGGCTTTAAGTAGCCCTAAGTAGGTCTTATACCATACACCTCTGGTTAACAATGGTGTTGTACTCACTTATGCCTTTCTTACATTCATGTGTGTATGTGAAAATTTTGATAAGGAAACACTTTTCTACTAATGAAAATCATGCATACCAAACTCCTAAATTTATTTAAATGAATTACTTAGCATGCATCATAAAGTATGTTAAATACTCTCATTTGTATATATAGATATGCTTAAGGTCCATCCATATGCATGTTATATATGTCGGACAAGAAAGAAAGTAATGTGTGTTATGAAAATTTTGATTCATTTTATTTAATCTTAAAATACATTCCTTTTGAATAGGTTTGTTTAGAGTTTATCTAAAATTAATTAAAAGATTTAATCAAAATATTCACCTAAACCAAACTAAAATGTGAACCTACTTTAGACATTATTTTGGTTAGGGAAGGAAAGAGAAGTTCTCTTCTCTTTCCCTTTCTTCATAACTTAGTAATTAATTATAGGATCCATTTAAACCAAATCAAAACATGAAATAAAATCAACCCAAAATAACAACTTAAATGAAACCCTCTAAATTGAACATGTTATTCACCCTTAGAAAATTTGAACCTAAAGCCATAGCTAAGCATACCACAAACCTTCAAAGCACACATTAGCCTAAGTCACCACTTCTAGACTTAGGTTAGGTTGGTGCATGGTTTGATGATTTTGTTTTGTGATATATGTTTTAGATGGGATGTTGCTCATAGAATGAATGGTAGGACTATTCTTTTCTACAGAGGATTATGCTTAAGGGGCCCTATCATAAATAAAAATATAAATGCTTTTTCTTGGAGGTGCTTATACCCCTAAGCATAATACAATAGGCCAGGTGGACTTAGTCACCCATTTGTGGGGTGATAAGTCTAATATACATGCTTGGGATTTGTGTGGTTTGTTTTAGTTAACCTTTATTTTGCAGGTGTTAATTAGATTTCCATTCTTTTCCTTTACATGTAAATTTGTGCAATTAGGATTTTGGAATGCTTGTTATGGGTATTAGGATGAGCATTGGTCATAATATCCTATGTTATGTACCATGTGAAGCCTTGGAGCATCTACCTTCCAACCATCCAAAAGAAGGAACCAAAGAAGAAAAGAAGAAAAGAAGAAGAAAGAAGAAATAAAGCTTGAAGGTCCCCATAATAATGAATTTCGTGCTTAATTGTAATTTAATTCATTTATAATTGGGGTTGAATAAGGGTAGAGATTGGCTACCCACATTTGATATTTTCGGTGCCCGACTATAACAGCCTTTTATTCTTTTTGTGATTAGCTTTATAAATTGGTTGTTGATTTGTATAGCTTGTGCATTAAATGGCATGTTTTTCCTAGTTTCTTCCTTGCTTTATGTATGCCCTAGATGTGGATTAGGCTCTTTAGGGAAAAATAAATCTTTTACCCAACTTAACAACTCAAAAATAAACATTAAAGCAATTCATAACCTCACCTAAACCTTAGGTTTAAAATCAAGATAAAAGAATTAGCAACCCCTTAGCTGGATGAGCATTTATTTTGTAATATCATGCATAAATGCATCTTATTTCACTCTTGATTGGAGGGCTTCCACCTTTGCCAAGGAAACTTGGCTTGATCTTTGAGAGCCATGGTGGAAACTCACCTCCCCCTTCTCACAGATTTTGGCCAAAAACTTTCTTTCTTATGCATTAGTCATATGAATCCTATTAGCTTAGTCAAAATAATTGTCCAAAATAAAAATAAAATGAAATTTGAATTGCATTAGATTTAGGTCATTTGAAGCATGCCCTTTACATGATCTAGTCCCTTTAGGGAGTGAGTTTAAAGACTTAGTCTATTTCTAAATAAATAACAGCCTAGCTATCTTGCATAAGCATAAAGACTTGCTTACATGTTTTTAAAATTGTAGGAGGAGTTAGTTGGCGCCACCCCAATGGTTGTAAGTCCAAGTCGGTGGTTTGTCCTCTCATGGGAGGCAAACCAATTACCCATTTTACCTTAGATTTAGGTTATGCTTTAGCCTCAAGCACCTAGATTTAGGTTACGAGATTGCTTTTCACCTTTGCGGGCCATAAGCATAATTCCTCACCTCTTAGGCATTTTTTTAATCTTGGGTTAAGGAATATTAAGTCCTAAATTTATAATGAAAAATTCAACTCAAATAAACTAAATTAATTTCAAAAATGTAAAGCCCAAATAGGATAGTTTGAGATACTCGCTTGGTTTCCTAGCATCGTGGGTATCTCCTACTTATCTCATTTTAGCTTTGATAATAACTCCATCTTTTGATCAATCCCATTTGACCTTTCAAAAATAAATCAATCGATTAATAGTCCTTCCTATTGAAATCTTCAAAGACAATGATCATTTACTTTAATCGAGTTTCCTTGAATCTCTTCCTTATGATGTAATAACTATGGGGCTTGCCCTTGAGAACTTAACAAACGATTTAAAATAAACCACTTTACTTTTCCATGTATAAAGTAGGGGAAGAATCTCTTTATGGACCCATCATCCTTAAGTCCTTATTGAGTGATTAGGTCCATTAAAGGTAGTGACTTTCTTTGAGATAGTATACTATTCCTTGATGATGTCGATCTAAGTACATCTACTGGATATGTGGCATCCTAAAAGATGAATTTCTATAGGTCTTGTCTCTTTCTCCCTGATTTGAAAGGTGACTCCCCATAGAATCACCATTTTTTCGACTCCAGGGATGGTTCCTCTCTCCATATTTGGTAAATGATCATTGTCTTTGACTATTGATAATGGGTTTGTACTTTGGTATGAATCCGAGACTATCTTTTTTTCTATTGGCACATAGCTCATTTCATTCTTGAGTTGAGTTAGCCAATATCTTTAGGTTTTGCATTCCTTGTTGGTCTTAAAACCCCATTGGTTCTCAATGGGTAAAATGAAAAGATCTAAATAAAAGAAACATCTTAAAGACTTCCTCATTATCATTTTCATGATAAGGAAAGGTTCATTCTAAAATAATAAAGACAAAAATAAATCTTCCATAACAACTTTTTTTCAAAAGCACCTTTCAAAATGCACTTAATAAAATATTTTCCACAAAATTTTGTCACCCTCATTTAATAATTCCCATAATTGTTACATGTAGATTTTTAAAATAACTAATTTTCCAAAAGCACAAATGAACATCTTCTTTCAATTCACTTTGATGATGTAAATTTCATTTTCAAAATAAAATGAACAATCATCTCAAAATCAAAATCATAATCATAAAGTTTTCAAAAAACACATGAATCTTTCTATATACACTCACACTTATTGAATGGAAAGATCATTTCAAACAAAATTAAACTTTTCAAAAGCACATGAATATCTTCATTTAATATATTCAAAACTATTAAATGAAGATTTGATTCCTAAAAATAAATATCATTTAGGAAATCCCACTTGAACATATCTCACATATGTTTTAAGTTGAATTCTCTCTTTCAAAAGCAACAATCACACACAAAACAAAATTTTACATTTCAAAAAAAAGATTGATCTCCATTCTACATACTTAAATTTGTTGATGGAAGTCCTCTTTTCAAAATATTAAAACTTTAACAATCATATTTCAAAATTTCAAACATTTTAGAACTTCATTTAACATATTCAAATTTTTTCTAAGTGAAGTTTCCAAATCAAAAATAAAAATTTTTCAAACACATTTTTGGAACTACATTTAGCATATTCAAAATTTGCTAAGTCAAGTTTCCAAATCCAAAACCAAAATTTTCAAACACATTTTGGAACTCCACTTATCATACTCAAATTTGTTGAAGTCTCCAAGTCCAAAATTCAAAATTCTAAACACATTTGGAATTTCATTTAACATAACCAAATTTGTTAAGTGAAATCTCCAAATCAAATCAAAAATTTTTAAACATATTTTGGAACATCATTTAACATACCCAAATTTTTTAAGTGAAGTTTCCAAATCCAAAATAAAAAATCAACATCAATCATACTTTCAAAATTCTAAACACATTTGGAATTTCATTTAACACACAAAAATTTGTTAAGTGAAATCTATAAATCCAAATTCCAAAAATTTTTTAAACACATTTTGGAACTTCATTTAACATACCCAAATTTGTTAAGTGAAGTGTCCAAATCAAAAATCAAAAATCAACAATCATACTTTCAAAATTCTAAACACATTTGGAATTTCATTTAACATACCCAAATTTGTTAAAGTGACATCTCCAAATCCAAAATCCAAAAAATTTCTAAAACCAATTTTGGAATTTCATTTAACATACCCAAATTTGTTAAGTGAAATCTCCAATCCAAAATCCAAAAATTTTCTAAAACACATTTTTGGAACTTCATTTAACATACCCAAATTTCTTAAGTGAAATCTCCAAATCCAAAATCCAAAAAATTTCTAAAACATATTTTTGGAACTTCATTTAACATACCCAAATTTGTTAAGTGAAGTCTCCAAATTCAAAATCAAAAAAAATTTCAAACACATTTGGAACTTCATTTAGAATACTCAAATTTGCTAAGTGAAGTTTCCAAATCAAAAATCAAACATTTTTCAAAACATATTTTGGAACTTCACCTAGCATATTCAAATTTGCTAAGTTCTCAAACACCTTTGGAACTTCTTCCCTTAGCATACAAAATTTTCTAAGGAGAAGTTTCAATTTTCAAAACAAAAAAAATCAAAATTTTGAACACATCCTTTGGAATTTCATTTAGCATACTCAAATTTATTGAAATTTCCATTTCACAAAATTAAGTGGGACTTCATCTTTAGCATACCAAACTTTCTAAATTTAAGTCTCCACGTTCAATCACATCAAAAAAAAATAAAACACTTAGGATTCCTTTAGTGTACCAAATTTGGTAAGGATCATACCCTTTTTAAAAATCAAAACATCAAAACAAAAATGAAACACTTAGGATTTCCTTAGCATACCTAAATTTGGTAAGTATCCTATTTTCAAAAATTAAACAAAACACACTTGGATTCTTCACTTAGCATACCTAAATTTGCTAAGTGAGAATTCTGAATTTTCCAAAATCAAAACAAAATTCATAGTCACTTTCTCAAACACTTCACTTAGCATACCTAAATTTGCTAAACAAGTAAAATTCCAAAATAATCAAACAAAATCAAAATCAACTTGACCCTTACTTTAACATACCCAAATTTGTTAAAGGAAAATGGTCAAATTCAAGACAAATATGAACTTGGAAGCATCCTTATCAAAAATTTGAATCCATATTTCAACATACCTAAATTTGTTGTAGTTGGATTCATATTCAAATTCTCTTTCAATCAATCTTCTCAAATCTATTTGAACCCCACTTAACACTTTCAAGTTGTTGGATGTGGGTTCAAATTTTCAAAATTCAAAAACTATGGAGGCAATCATACAAGTTCATTTCTCATTGCAGATCTTTACAGTCAGTGCAGTATTGTTTAGTTTCAGTCTATTATAATTATTAAAATGGTTGGTTCTTAGAAGTTTGTCTTAACCTTCCCCATATGGATCGGCTTTAGTTGACTTCCCATCGGACCATACTCTCGATTCACTTTGGTGGATTTGAGAGCCAAGATCACTTGTGAGGACTCCCCTCAGTTAAGGGGCCAAGGTGATGGTGAAATCCGGGATTAGCTTACCCTCGACTCGATGTCTCCTCCTGAGGGAAAAGTTGCGAGTTACAAACTTTGTTGTAGTGATCGGCACCAGCGGTTGTAGTTCATCTGAGTTGCTCATGTTGCCCGGTGCTAGTACCCTACCATCTATACCCTCTAAGGGTAAGACTCCCCTAGTCTCAGGGTTTGAATCCCACATTTGAGTATGGGTTTAGCTCACACTCCACCCATCCTACACAACATAAAAAAACATGATAAAAGATAGCTAGAGCTAGAAACATCATGAGTTTCTGTTATCACTTCACCACTTAGAAAACCAATTCCATCTCTCTCTAGATCAGATGGAGAGGATGTAGGATCACCTCCTCGTGTGTTTCACTTTTTTTTTTAGGAGTAGGAGGCCATCGTCACCTCGATCTATTTTTTATGCTAGGTAGGGATCATCTGGATGCTCATAGTCGTACAGTTTGATCTTCTGATCATTATCCCCATAGTGTGGGGTAGATTTGGAGAGGGCCCTGAGGCCCATACATGTTACTAGTAGGGAATGTTGGAGGTTCAGCTGTCAGTCGGCCACTTCTGCTTTGATTGATTGTCTAGCTCGGCGTGCTACCCACGTCGACCATACTCATAGTATTCTTCTCATTGGGACTAGCCACCATAGGAGGGTAGTTCCTATGCATAGAGAGTCAGTGGTGTCTCCACCCCACCCTCTCATCTCGCTGAGGTTGCATCTCCCATTCCATTTAAGACCATGAAGGCGTGTCGAGGAAAAGCACACCTGTTGGTGATCTAGCTATGGCCAAGGGATCCTACCCTTCTACACCACCCATTATGGTAGGGTGAGCTCTCATGCTCAACCTTACCCCCAGTGGTGATGCGAAGAGTGGACCAAAGCATCGTGGTCATCCCTTCACCAACTTGCTCTGATTGAGATGTGGAAATGGTGATTATTATAAATATTCTAGATGATAGTCCTACTCGGTGGTAGTAAACATTTTAGAATTGTTACCCCTCTTGCCAATAGAAGTCGAGTATCATTCATCTAGTGAGTACACTCCACACAGGATTGACTCTCCAGTGACAAATGAGGTCTGGTGCCTCTCAGTGCACGATAATGATCACACCAGTCAGCCTATACTTTTTGTACCTACTAAGTTGGATCATTCCTTAGATGAGATAGTTGCACATTATTTCATGGAGAATAAGGAGATCTTGGGGCTGCTTGCGATGAAGAGAGTCGACTTTGATCTCAATGAAGATGACTTGATGGGGGGATTCAGCTTGATTCTGCATGGATGACACTAGAGGATCTCTTCTTAGGGAGAAATAAGCTATGAAAGGTGATGAGGTCAATCAAGGAGACACCGTAGAATCATCCCAGCACCTCCGACATCAATTGAGCAGAAGGATGAGCAGATTGATAGGATGGAACAATAGTTATATGACTTATTAGTGATTGCTTGACAAGTCCATTTAGTTCATCCTACTATCAACATCGGTCATCACGTTGCATGTCTTGGACCAATCTACCTCCCATTGAGCAAGGTAGCACTAGTCTGTATAGAAAGGTAGTTTAAAGTACCTCCATACAAGAAAAAAATATAAAATCCATAATTGAGCAACAGGTGAAGGAAGCTTTGGCTCAAGCACGGGAAGGATCATCGGTTCCAAAGGGTAGACCCTACCTAGAGGAATTCGATGTTATCCAGTATCCCAAGGGTTTCATGCCTCCTTCTTTCAAAGCTTTGATGGTGTGGAAACTTGAGGCAAACACATATCACATTTCAACATTAGTTATTTACAACAGTGGCGGCTGCTACTTTTCCTTTTCATTAGTAGCTGGGTATTGCTTTTGATTGGTATGTTGAACTACCCAATGGTTCGATAAAGGCATTCTTGAGTTAGAGCAACTCTTCATCAGAGATTTCTTTGAGCTCAACAAAGGGTTCTTATAGGTGATCTCGTTGTAGCACATATCACCTGTGAGTCCTTTGTTGATTATATTCTTGATGACATAACTTGAGTATGAAGTGTGAACTGCAGCTATCAGAATAGCATGCCATTGAGATTCTCTTGAAGAATATCCATGGCCCAATCACCTTCATGCTTCAGGGCTTCACTATCAAGACATTTAAGAAGCTAATCAACAAGATAGCTAGTCTACAAGGAGGGGCAAAATAGTTGCTTTTTCAAGATCAATTGCTTAAGAAAAACCACAAAAGGTCTATGAGAAAAGAAGAGGCGATGGCGGTTGATAGGGACTAGAGATCAGTCAAGAGACCATGACCTCGGCGCCTCCACCTCCTTTGCCACCAGCCTTGCCTCCACCACGACCTCACAAGACATCCACCGCCTCCATACCACCAGCATGGCATGTTTACCCAGTAGCTATGGTCCACTACTCTTTTAGATAAGTTAAACAAACCTTATTCTTTTAAGAGGTAATCAAGAAAATCTTTAAGAATCTCTTAAAGAAACTTGATTTTCACTGCTAGGAGACCAGAGGAAGTAAAAATTCATGATCCAAACTTTTCACTTACCACCATATGCTTTCCACATTTTGGAGGATTACATTCAAGGAATGGCTTAAACAGTTTCAAGATCGGTGTTGTAGTTATCCCAAAGGAATACCTTGTGGAACAGTTCCATTAGGGTAATCCTTGGGGATACAGTGATCCTACCAAAACCAAAGAAGGTTGGGACATTTCTTTATCTAAAACCTCTAAGAAAATAATTGAGAAGATCAAGAAGCTTTCTTTGGGTGAGTCGCTCAAACCTCCAACAGGAAGGTTTGCAAGGTTGCCAACTCTAGGAAAGTGGGAGCTCGGCGTAGAAGCAACATGTGTCGCCCGAGATAGCCTTAGCAAACCACTAATCTCCAGCCTCATATTGACCTTCCACATGACTTCTTCCATTTAGCTCTTGTTTCTTCTACTAGTAGAACTCTTGTATCGGTGATAAGGCATCAAATCCCTTACTCCACTCACTTTACTTGACTTACTTTGTACCTCCAAATAATTCCAAAAAATTGAAGAATAAAGCTAGTTTGAATTACATCTATTTCACTTCTGATGGGTTATCTTCTTCTATTCCTAATGATAACTCTTCAAGTCTAATAACTATAATAATTTTGATCTTCCTCTTTCGATTGAGTTGGACTTTAACTCAATACTAGACATCTCTTGAGATAGACTTGGAATCATCGATTGAGAGTCCCATAGGAGAAGCTGTAGGTGAGCACGAGTGCACTTCCACCACCTTGCCTCAAGATTAGTCAACCTCCATGGTGCAAGGTTCTACCTCTAGGGCTCAAGATGAGGGAAATAAGTCATTGGTGGAAGATCAGAAGCCCTTCCACAGATGCTCCACCCTTGGATATGCTTGTGGAAGACCAGAAGGTGGACTACAACATCCTTTCTCATCTAAGAAAGTTGATCTAAGCTAAGCATATATGACTTGTCTTATCCAAAGAGATGAGGGAATCACTAATCAAGGCTCCTGATCTTGAAATATGCTTAGCTTGCCTATAGGTGAGGAAGCACATATGCAAGAAGCCCAAGGGATCACCTTCAGATGAAGACCTTCTTCTGGGGACTTGGAACATCCCCCTACATCACTTGACATGGACAAGTTCGCAGGTTCTCATGGATTAGGTGCATCATGAACATTATGAGTCTAAAGACCCTTTTATTTGATTGACATCTCTACACAGGAGATAGGATGATGTTGAAAGGATTCAATGATCAAGGTGAGCGAGCTTTAGGTTCTATAGTGTTACCTTTGGAGATGGGATTGGAAGGAAGCCAAGTTCTACATCATTGATTGAATACTTCATTCACTTTTTGCTTGGTAGGCCTTGGATACATCGAACAAGATCATTCCATCCTCCTTCCTTGGGAAAATATGGAATTGAATACCATGTCAATGGGATGAAAAGCCATTTTAGTTAGAGGTTGAGATTTATGAGGATGCAACCTACTATCTTCCTCAAAACACCCTTTCTGTGAACTTGGACAAAATTCAAATGCAAAACAAAAGAAAAGAAAATGAAGAAAATAAAATGAAAAGAAAATAAAGTCCAAATGAAAAAGAAAGGGGAATTGAAGAAGAAGAGATCCATCACATTCCACCCATAGTTCATTCCATCATATGGACATGTGGGTAGGATGGCTCAACCTCCACAGTAGAATAGAGGCGGTTCAGAGGTGGGAGACCCCTAGTTGGCCTTGACCAATAGAGGTCATGTTCAGTTCATAGAGTACCCCTATTCACATAGACTTGGAATCTGCTCAGAGGATGAGTCCAATGTGATTAGTATACCACAACCCTCTCTGGGTTCCATTGGAGGTGACTTTTGATCCGGAAGAGATGAACCAGCCTCCAAGCAAAGCAAAGTATTCAAATCTGGTTTATGTGAAACTATTAGGCAGTTGAGAACCTTAGCTCTTACCTCACTTACATCTCGTTGAAGGTTTAGTAGTTAAGAAGTCCCTAAGTCTTCCAGTGACATGAAGCGAAGAGTTCTTTTTTGGGATCATCATCCTCCACGAAGTTGATGTAGAGCTTGAGGAAGATACTTTAAAGGAATAATCTTTTGACTTTTACTCCTTGTGTTCAAAATCTTACAAAAGGTTTAGTTCCTCACATGGTCCAAGCAATTGAATACTTTGAAAAAACTATGGAATAATACAAGAGAAGCACAATCAAGAGCGGACTAGGATTAGGTAAGTGGGTGTCGATGATGAAGATTATTATAATTATTTTAGTCGATAGGTTCTTCTCACACATCCCCAACTCTATGAGAATGTGTGTTTAGAAACTTGATGATCTAGATGATCTAAGTCAGAGGCACCATAATTTGAAGAGGAGATTCATTCAATGGAAGCTTAAAGAAATCAACCTGGGAAAATCCTCGCATACATCATTGCTGAATGAAGAAGAAACCAATGACTTAATTTTGAGTTTAAAGGCTTGCCGCTGGAGTTATGAAGAAATGCATTATCTCTAGTAGCACATAAACTAGCAATAGATAATGTTACCCTTATTAAGAAGCTCCTAGACGCATACATTAAATTGAATAACATATCATTTTTGAAGTTAAAGAGAAAATCTTTTTATCGGAAGAAAAATATCTTAGTTAGCTAGTGTGTCCATTTAAGAAGAAGAATGGCCAAATTCATATTTGCATTGATTTTAGGGACTTAAACAAGGCATGTCCTAAGGATGAGTTTCCTCTTCCTATACCGAATTAATGGTGACATTGCCTCATCTCATGCGTCTTCTCTTTCATGGATGGGTCATCATATAACAAATCAAGATGTCTCTTGAAGATGAAAGAAACACTTACTTCAAGAATCTTTTTATAGGGTCATGCCTTTTGGCCTTAAAATGTTGGTGCTATACCAACGGGCCATGACTTAGATCTTCAACGAACTCATCCATCATCAGGTTGAATGCTACATTGATCTAGTAGTCAGAAAGTAGAGAAAAGGAAGACCACCTCTTTGACTTGAGAGTAGTTTTTGAAGATAAGATAATATAACCTCAAAATGAATCCCCCTAAAGTGTGCATTTGAGTCGAGAAATTCCTTGGGTTTGTTGTTCATGGAATAGAAATAGATCTTAAAAGATTAAAGCTATCTTAGAAATGACCTCCCAGAGTTTAACTCAACCGATCCTTTCAAGGATGGGTGTATCTAAGATGCTTTATCTCAAACCTTCAGGGATGCAAAACCATTCTAGCACTTGTCAAAAGGATGCCAAGTTTAGTGGGATGAGTGGCAACATGCTTGATGAAGACATCAAGCTAGTTCTAGCATATCCGGGCAAGCCACTCATCCTTTACACTGGTGCATTGGATGACTCTCTTGCTCTGTTGGCCCAAGCCAATGACGAAGGAAGGAGAGTGCACTCTACTACCTCACATCATATCTCACTAAAGCAAACTATCCACCTATTGAGAAACATTATCAGCTTTGATCTTTGCATCTCGAAAGCTATTACATGCTTTCTAAGGTGAACTTGATCTCGAACAAATCCATTGTAGTATCATGACGGCCAACTATCCGGATGTTTGGCACTTTGGTCCATGATTCTCATGATATCACATTTGTACCTCCATGTAAAAGGATAGGCAGATTTCTTAGTAGCACACCCACTTCTCGATTCTTAGTGATGATCTCCCCGATGAACAAATCATGAACTTAGGGAGGCAAATATGGGAGATGTATTTTGATGGTGTCTTCTTTTCTAAAGGTGAAGCACCGATCTATTCTCCCGGAAAGGTAAGGGTAGGAATAGTTCTTCTAACTCAAACATGATGTGATGAGATTCTCATACCTTTCCAACCCTACCAACAATGAAGCAGTATGAGGCTTTGATTGCATCAGTTACCCATCACTATCGGTCAAGAGCATCAACATCTTTGGGGATTCTCGGTTGTCATCAACATTGGTCCTACCGTCCTCAAACCCAAGCTTCATCATTACTGAGTATACCATGAAGTTGTTGGCCCAATTCAAGTCACCATCTATAAGGTTCCGGCAGAACACGATAGATGCTTTTGGCCAAACTTGCCAAAATAATTGGCATGTCGAAGATGAGTCCATTTCAATAAGGGTCCAAAATAGACAAGTCCTATCCTTATTGATGTTGAACTCATCGAGAGACTTTCTCTTGAAGGGAGGTTGTTGTTGCCAAAATGGACAAGGAGGAGAAACGTTCATAGATTACTTGAACACCAAAACTACCTCAAGAAAAGTCACAAACCCATCGGTGAAATAGAGCTCTCTCTATGCTCTTGTTGATGGCGCACTGCATCCTTTGACCAATATGGTTATGTTGTTTTGACAAACATGAAGCCTGTGGCATTATAACCGAGGTACATTTAGTCTATGCTCATCAATCGGTTTGAAGATGAAAGAAAAGATTAAGAGATTGGATATTATTATTGGCCTGGATGATGCGGATGCATGGATGTAGCGGTGTGGTCCTCCACCAACCACCCAACATTCTACACCCTACATTGGCTTCATGGCCATTTGAGTGTTGGGGTACCAACATTGTGGGTCCAATCGATCCTCCTTCTTCCAAGGGGCATCGATTCATCTTAGCTGCCATTGACTACTTTTCCAAGTGGGTGAAGCCATCCCACTCAGAGAGGTCACAACTCAGCATGTGCTTCAATTTTTAGAACCATATATATATTGGGGTGCCTTAATGAATTATATCGATAATGGTACCACATTCAAAAGCATGAAGATCAAGCTTTCAGAAGACATGGTATAGATTAGATACTCCACCTACCCCTAGAGCTACTTAGAGAAGCATTCAAAAACTCTCATCAGATTGAGAAGACTCTTGATGACAACAAATGATAGTGGAAGCAGTAGTTGGTTGAAGCCTTGTGGGCCTACCACCATATGAACCAACTCAATCTACCCCATTTTCCTTAGTGTATGGGTTGAAGTCATTCTTCTTTAGAAGTTCAACTCCACTAAGGATAGCATTGGGTAACAAGATCACTACAGAGAATGCAAAGTTATTAGAAGAGCTCAAGGTTTGGAGAGAGTCTACAGGGCATGCAGAACCTCGAGTTGTATAAGGCCAAAATGGTTCAAGCACACAACAAGCTAGTCTGCTCTAGGTCTTTCCGAGTAGGAGAACTTGTGTTAGTCCTAAGGAGACCAATTGTTGCCCATCAAAAGATGGGAGGCAAGTTTAAACCCACTAGGGAAGGCCCCTATGCCATAGAGAAGGCCTACCAAGGAGGATCTTATCAGCTGATTGATTGTAAAGGGGAACACTCAAAACTTCCAATTAATGGGTTCTATCTAAAGAAATATTACCCATGAAATAAATCATGTTTGAAATAATTATTAATAAAAAGAACAAATATGATTCATTCAAAATCTTCTCTTCTTTTGAAGTGTTGTTTGCTTTGTCTTGAATCCATGGTGATGTGTTTGGGTAGGTGTAAGAGTCCCCAGTGGCATCCTATCCCTTTTCACAAACATAATCTCAATGCTATTAGAATAGGTGTAAGAGAACCTGAGAGGCATCCTATTTTGATTAGCATAACTAAGTTAGGTGTGAGAACCCAAGCAGCATCCTTTCTTAGTGGGAATCCTTTTTTTCCATCCATGGCATCATTTCATCAAATTCTCAGTGTGTTTTAAGGTAGGTGTAAGAGTCCCCCAAAGGAATTCTATTCCTTTTAACACATGCACACAACAAACACAAATCTTTTTGTCTCGAGCTATTTTGATGTGAGCAAGCCCCATGGCACTCACTCATTAGGCTCTAGGTTTCTACATGCTACCTAGTATGTCACCCTGTGGTCATTTGTTGGAGGATGTGAGTCCCCTTTCTTCTAACTTGATCATTGCAAATGAACAAGCACCTTGTTAGTATGGTAGTCTTCACTACTCAGCCGGTAAGCTACCTCATGTTAACTTTGTTTAAGAAGATGTGAGTCCCGTGCTTTCTTCTTGAACTAGCCATCATGCTAACTAGGAGTATATTTGAGGTTTAGGATAAGTCTAGGCTCCTTTTCTTTTACTACTTTTGAGTTGATATAAGTCCCAGTGGCATTCACTCGGTAGTCACCTTGGGTAGGATAACACTATCAAGATGAAGATAGACTATCCTATCATTCGCTATAGAGGATGTGAGTCCCGAGCTTTCTTCCTAAGGCGATTATTGCAAACTGGGCACCTTAGGTTGGTTGATGTTTTTATGCTGTGACTCACGGTGAGTACACCACTCTTAGATATGAGTCCCATGCTTTCTCCTTGAGTTGGACAGAATACTATTGGATATATGACTAGCCATGTCATCTTCTCTCGAGTGTTGGATTAAGCCTTACGCCCCATCCCTATGGGCACTCTATTTGGATCAAGTCCTTTGCTTATTTAGACACTACCGTTACTTTGGTTTGGATAGTTCCCCTTTCCTAGTAGCCACCCATGGTTTAAAAATTTGTTGATGCACAATTTTTCCTTAGTTCATAAATCAGAGATAGGTCTAGGCGATATAAGCTCCTTCTTAGTTTGATCCCATGCAAACTAACAAGGTCCACGATAAAATAAACAAAATTAATTCACTTGTTGATTAGGAATTCAAGCCCCAAAGGGCCCCTTCTCCCAAGCAGGCATCCTATCTTTAGGGCAGTGTTCAGAACTCCCTATAAGAATTGCCTGACAACCTGAGTTGAGATAAATCCTTGGGTCGGTACTAACTCCGTAGTCACCCTTAGATTGGGTTCAATCTATTTTTCCACAGTTACCCGATAATCATTCACTTTGATGTAAGACTATGAGCATTCTTTCTAGCATGATTATCACAAAGCCAGCGACAGGTCGGGTTGATTTGTTGTCCAAAGCAACCAATCACCCTGATCTTTTTCTAGTGGAAGATGTGAGTCCCGAGCTTTCTTCCCTTCAATTGATCATTGCAAAAAAGGCACTCCTTTGGTGATAGTTCTCCCATCGGAAGCTACTCCCTTTGTTTTGTAAATGATTTGGTGTCTTCTATAAGCTCCTTCTCATTATGATCCATTACAAACCAACAAAATCCATCAAACAAATTAAAATGAAATAATTTTCACTATCTTGAGTTGATTTAAGTCCCTAATGGCATTCACTCAATAATTAGCCCTAGGTCGAGTTTGATTTGTTGCCCAAAGCAACCAATCACCCCAATGGTTCCTTTTTTTCTAGAAGATGTGAGTCCCCATACTTTCTTCTTAAGACTTGACCATTGTATACCAAAAGGTTTTCCCTTTGTTGGATAGTCTACCTTGTGGTTGGTAGACTACTCCCTTTGAATTGATAAATCGAGTTAGGTCTAGGCTTCCATGGCCCTACTGTGCGGTCATCAAACCCATGGGATCCATCATAATCAAAATAAACAAATCTAAAAATATAATCAATTTTGACTATCTTTGGGATGATTTAAGTCCCCCAGTGGCATTCACTCAATAGTCAGCCTTAGGTTGGGTTTAATCTGTTGTCTTGATAATAGATTACCCCAACAACTAGTCTCTACTTTGGAGGATGTAAGTCTACTATGCTTTCTTCCTAGTACAGCTCCTACATACTAGAAGGCATCCCTTTGGTTGGCTAGTCCTACTATGTGTTTAGTAGACTACCCCTTTGGATTGGTAAATCTGAGTTAGGTCTTGGCCTCCATGGCTTCTACTTAGTGTGATCCATTGCAAACCAACAAGGTTCATCTCAAAATTCAAACCTAACAAAATTAAAACAAATTCAACCCTCTTCCCTAGTGGAACAAATCAAATCTTTTTCTCCTTAGTGAGATTCAAATCAAATCAAACCTTTCATCCCTTGTGGATGACTTGAACCTGCTTCCCTAGTGGAAGGTTCACACTCTATCCCTTAGTGGATTCTTCCCTCTCTCTTATGTCTTAAACATAAGTAGAGCCACATTACACTAAGCTCTGGATTCTTTCTTTTCCTTGGGTTAAGGATAGATTATTTTTGTTAGTGCTTGTGATCTCTCGGTGTTGTTGATCTTTTGGGTCAACAAATCTTGTGTTCTTTTAGGTCACACACACTTTGGGCACCCTTTGTTGACCTCATTTTTAGGATGAGCTCTTAACCCCTCCATCTTAGACATAGGACTCCTCTTAGACTTTAAGAGTTCCTTAATCTTAAGACATATCTAGTGATTAGGTGGACACTCAACCTAACCCTAGAGACTTAGAAGAGTTAGCCATAGGAATAGGTCATGCCTTAGGGGTGTTAGGAAAACTTCCTATCCTTAGCTTAAACCATTCCTCACTTTCCTTGTTTCATGTCAAGCTCCAAATCAATACTATTTGATTTCCTCCAAACTCAAATCAAATACATGATTGAAATCTATGATTGAAACCCATGATCAAAATTCATCAAAAATTCCTAAGTCCAAATTTTGCCTAAGTTCTTAATCTTCCCATAAGGACTTAACCAAAATCATGATCAAAACTAATCAAATCTTTGAGATTTTCTCATAATTTATTTATATTCTCATTTATATTCACATATAATTTAAATATAAATTTAAATCAATCAAACTAAATTCAAAATTCCAAATCAATTCTTGAAATTTTCTCAAGTCCTTTAATTTTCCATTAATGGACTTAGCCTAAACCTTGATCAAATCAATTCAAACTCATGAGATTTTCTTAAAACTCATTTATATTCTCATTTATATTCACATATATAAATGAAATATAAATATAAATCAATCAAATCAAACCCTCAAATTAAATTCTCTATTTAAAATTTCTTTAAGTCCTTAATTTTCCATTAATGGACTTAGCTAAACCTTGATCAAACCATCTCAAAGTCATGGGATTTTTACATAATACTATATTCTCATTTACATTCACATATATAAATGAAATATAAATTTTAATTAGTCAAAACAAATTCAAAATTGCAAACTCTAAACTCCAAAATTCAAAATTGCAAACTCTAAACACCTATTGGTGATCCCCTCCAGTGAGGTATGGGATTTTTTGACCATTAAACTCAATGTGGTGTGGAGCTTTGTGAAAGAAATTTTAATCCCAGGGATTTTTGACTGTTGGATGTGCCTCACTTTAGCTTTAGATGGTGTGGGTTGAGTTCGGTTTGAATCTGAGCTCGATCAAGCTCGGATCCTCCCCTTGATCATGGACTGTCTCTATTGATCAAGGGGAAGAACTTGGGAGATCTCAGCCATCCATCCACATGTTTTGGATGGAAGACCAAGATAATTCCCCATGTTTAGATATCTGTTATCCATTTTAAAATTGTAGGGAGATCTCAGCCATCCGATCTTTGATCAAATGATAGAGATCAAACCGCATCCTCCGCTAGCCGCCATTTTGGATTTGACGTTTAAGTAAATCCCTCATGGGGATTAGTAAAAAATGTTTTAATTAATTCTAATTAACCTAGGGATTTTTTAAAATTCATAACTCCCTGTAGAAAATTTAGAAAATTATGACATAAAATCCTATGGAAAGATAATTGAGCTTAAAATATTTTAAAATTAATTTCAATGGGTTTTAAATTATGATTTTATCTGATTTTGGGTTTTCTTAGAAACTTCATTTTGCTAATTACTTTTAATTAAGCCTCTGATTAATCCCAAATTTCTTGGGTATGTTTTAGGGGATGACTTCTACCTCCCATAATTTTCTTGGGATTTATTGAAGGCTTGATTAGAAGAATTACATATGGATTTCTTAATTACCCTTCTTATGTACTTAAGGATAATTAAGGTGTAATTAGTGATTTTAATCCATGATTAGGGTTAATTAAGGCCAGATCTAGTAAGTAGGAGGTTTATATAATATTTTTGGGTAATTTCCCCTAAGCTATTCCCTAAACCTCCTTTTTCTCTCCTTAATCTCCTTTTAATTAAGGGTTAATTCATTAATTATCCCATTAATTAATTTCTAAAAATTTTAAGAAGTTCTAGAACTTAATTAATCTACTTTGAGTAGATGCTTGGGTGTTATGTACAATTAAGGAAATCAAAACCCAATTCATAAGTATGAAAGGGTGTTTTGAAATTACTTAAGCTAAACCCCTTAGCTTAATTAACCTTTAATTGTGAGCCAAATTGCATTAGGCCTCCTTCTTATTAGGTGCATTATAAATTTAAATTCCTTGTGAGTTTTATGTCATCTCATTGGCTCATAATTATTTAGTTAATTATTCAAAGGTGGTGTAGGTAAGGGATTAATTAAGTTACTTAATTCATACCTTAACCTAATTAATGCATAAAAATGGATCTAATTATCTAAAAGTTAAACAAAATTATCAAACACATGTGGGAATGGGCTAGGAATAGTAAACTCATCTCACCTATTCAAAATTAAATTAAACTCCAAACTAAACAAAAAATTACATTGAATTCACTTTAATTTATTTTAAACTTTCTTATTCTATAAGAATGTCTTTAGGATTTAAGTGAACTGAACTTGTTTACATGCTTTCATTATTTTAAATCTTTCCCCAACATATTAAAGCTGTATGCCATGTAATTTCATGCATTCATAATTTTAAAATTCAAATTTTAAAATGAAATTATTTACTTTATGTCAAATTTGCATGTGTTGGCTAAAGTAGAAATATGAATGACTATTATCACTATTAAATCCAAATTATTTTCAAAACATATAAATCAAATACCAAATCTAAAAGTGTGCTACTTATATTTTAATTATAGGCTTGCATGTGAAAGAATATAAAGGTATTCTTAGCATAGGTTTCCTTTATTTCTTATGTTGGTATAGTTTTGAATAGGAATTTGGTGAGGTGTATGATTCATTTGAAAAGAACCTAACACTCACCTAATTCCATATCTTTTACCACTTAAGAAGGGTTACCTATACTAGCACACATAAATTTCATAAATAAAATGAATCCATTAATACAACTTTTGCATTCTCCTTTTCCATTTCATTTCTTTTATACATATGTTTGTATTTATGGAAAGTGGTATATTAGTCTAGACAACCTCGAGGTTGTGAGGCTTAAAGTAGCCCTAAGTAGGTCTTGTACCTTACACCTCTGGTTAACAATGGCGTTGTACTCACTTATGCATTTCTTACTTTCATGTGTGTATGTGAAAATTATGATAAGGAAACACTTTTCTACTAATGAAAATCATGCATAGCAAACTCCTAAATTTATTTAAATGAATTGCTTAGTATGCATCATAAAGTATGTTAAATAATCTCATTTGTATGTATAGATATGCTTAGGGTCCATCCATGCATGTTATATATGTTGGGAAAGAAAGGAAGTAATGTGTGTTATGTAAATTTTGATTCATTTTATTTAATCTTAAAATGCCTTTCTTTTGAATAGGTTTGTTTAGAGTTTATCTAAACTTAGGATTAATTAAAATATTTAATCAAAACATTCACCTAAACAAAACTAAAATGTGAACCTACTTTAGAAATTACATAGTTAGGAAGGAAAGAGAAGTTTTCTCTCTTTCCTCTCTTCATAACTTAGTAATTAATTGTAGGATCCATTTAAACCAAATCAAAACATGAAATAAAATCAACCCAAAATAATTAAACAACTTAAATGAAACCCTCCTCTAAGTTTAACATGTTCTTCACACTTAGAAAATTTGAATCTAAAGCATAAGCATACCACACAAACCTTAAAAGCACACACATTAGCCTAAGTCTCCACTTCTAGCCTTAGGTTAGGTCGATGCATGGTTTGATGTTTATTTAGTTTTGTGATATATGTTTTAGAATGGATGTTAGGGTGTATGCTTGTAGAATGAATGGTAGGACATTCTTAGTCTAACTATTCTTTTCTATATGGGATTGTGCTTAAGGGGCGCTATCATAAATAAAAATATAAATGCTTTTGCTTGCAGGTGCTTATACCCTAAGCATAATCCAATAGGTCAGGTGGACTTAGTCACCCATATGTGGGGTGGTAAGTCCAATATACATGCTTGGATTTGTGTGGTTTATTTTAGCTAATGTTTATTTTTCAAATGTTAGTTAGATTTCCATTCTTTTTTTCATGTAAATTTGTGCAATTAGGATTTTGGAATAATTGTTATGGGGATTAGGATGAGCATTGGTCATAAGATCCTATCTTATGTACCATGTGAAGCCTTGGAGCATCTACCTTCCAACCATCCAAAAGAAAAAACCAAAGAAGAAAAGAAGAAAAGAAGAAGAAAGAATAAATAAAGCTTGAAGATCCCCATAATAATGAATTCCTTGCTTAATTGTAATTTAATTCATTTGTAATATGGGTTGTATAAGGGTAGAGCTCAACTACCCACATTTGATATTTTGGGTTTGTACGGTGGTACCCGACCACAATGGCCATTTATTCTTTTTATGATTAGCTTTATAAATTGGTTGTTGATTTGTTTTTCTTATGCATTAAGTGGCATGCTTTCCTAGTTTCATTCTTATTTTATGTGTAGCCTGGATGTGGATTAGGCTCTTTAGGGAAAAATAAATCTTTTACCCAACTTAACAACTCAAAAATAAAAATTAAAGCAATTCATAACCTCACCTAAAGCTTAGGTTTAAAATTAAGATAAAAGAATTAGCAAACCCTTAGCTGGATGAGCATTTCTTTTGTAATATCATGCACAAATGCATCTTATTTCACTCTTAATTGAGGGCTTCCACCTTTTCCAGAGAAACTTTCCTTGACCTTTGAGAGCCATGGTGGAAACTCACCTCCTCCCTTCTCGTCCATTTTGGCCAATAACCTTCTTTCACATCCATTAGTCATATGAATCTTATTAGCCTGAGTCAGAATAATTATCCAAAAATAAAAATAAAATAAAATTTGAATTACATTAGATTTAGGTCATTTGAAGCATGCCCTTTACATGATCTAGTCTCTTTAGGGAGTGAGTTTAAAGACTTAGTCTATTTCTAAATAAATAATAGCCTAGCTATCTTGCATAAGCATAAAGACTTGCCTACATGTATTTAAAATCATAGGAGGAGTTAGTTGGTGGCTACCCCCAAGCGGTTGTAAGTCCAAGCTGTTGGGGTGGTTTATCCTCTCATGTGAAGGCAAACCAATTACCCATTTTTGCCTTAGATTTAGGTTGTGCTTCTGGCCCTAGCTGAAGCTCCCTAGATTTAGGTTCTGAGATTGCTTCTCACCTTTGCGGGCCATAAGCATAATTTCTCACCTCTTAGGCATTTTTTTAATCTTGTGTTAATGAATATTAAGTCCTAAATTTCTAATGAAAAATGGAACTCAAATAAACCAAATTAACTTTGAAAATGTAAAGCCCAACCATAGGATAGTTTAGATACTCACTTGGTTTCCTAGCATCATGGGTATCTCCTACTTATCTCTCATTTTAGCTTCGATAATAACTCCCTATTTTGATCAATCCCATTTGACCTTTCAAAAATAAACCAATCGATTAATAGTCTTTCCTATTGAAATCTTCAAAGATAATGATCATTTACCTTAATCAAGAGTTTTCCTAAGGAATCCTCTTCCTTAGGATGTAATTAACTATGGCGGCTTGCCCCTATAGGGAACTTAACCCAGTTTAAAGTAAACCCTACTTTAATTTTCCATATAAAGTAGGGGAAGAATCTCTGGTACATATGCTGACACATTATCATTAGGTGTCCTTATTGAGGTGATTAGGTCCATTAAAGGGCAGTGACATCTATCTTTCAAGATAGTATACTATTCCTTACTGACGTACTCGATCACCTGTATAAGTACATCTATGGATCTATGTGGCATCCTAAAAAGATAATTTTCTATAGGACTTGTCTCTTTCATTTCTCCCCAAAAGATTTGAAAGGTGACTCCCTATAGGAATTTTTCACCACACCACCATAAGGCCAAAACCAAAATAAAGAAAAACCACCAAAGCTCCCTTCCAGCCACAAGGTAAAGGGAGAAACCAACAAACAAAAGCCACCAAGCCTAAAAAGGATGTGAAGAAAAAATCACCAAAAGGCCTAGTACAAAGTCAAGAGTAAAAGATCAACAATAGACCATAAAAAAATAGCCACCCAAGACAGCCAGGTAGAGGGTAGTAGTAAACAGCAGCACCCACCAAGCCAAAAATTAGTAGAAGAAAAACCATCCTAAGTAAAGGAAAGGCCAACCAAAACTAGAGGCAATACCAATGACAATTAAGAAAAGGGAAAAGTCAAAAGTGGTAGAGGCATAACACAAAAGGTGGCCACCATAAGTTCAAGGCAGCACTTGAAGAAACTATTGACATTCAGATCCCTAAATAAAATAGTCAGCCAATGAGAACACCTCTCCAACAATAGAGGCTGAACAGTTAGCAACCACCTCAAAGAGATCTCCTAAATATTACAACACAAACTAGACAAGAGAGTGAACTAGCTAGAGGAATGCAACAAAATGAAAATGTACACAAAGAAAAACATAGAAAACCTAAAAACACAAAGCAAAATTAATTTTTGAGATAAGGTAATCTGGTGTTATCCAGATTAACCAAGCCTCTCAATTGTCTAGGTAAATTAAGATGATCATAAGCTAGAAAATCTTCACAAGCATTTCCTTCATGCCAAATATGAGAAATTTTACTTGAGAGAGGAGTGTTCTAGTATGATTAAGAAGATAAAATAAATCGATCTTCCCCATCTTAGTGGAAGTCAACATGTCAATGAGTAAAAGAGCATCAACTTCAATCCAAAGATTACAAACCTTTTTGCAAACAAATGTCAATAGCTTTATTTACAACCATTAATTCAAAGATAGATAATAACAAGATTTAAGAGGATAAGCAAAAGCACAAATGACATTACCTTTAAATCCCTAAAAATACCACCATAACCAAATGTATTCGAGAGAGCCATCAAGATAATTTTAATAATATTATTATGAGGTTTTATCCAATATATTTTCAATCTTATTTACGTAAGGTGATCTCAGTAAAGACCCAATTTTTTGGCCATAAATTTGAAACCTCTAAAATGTGTGTTACTAATTAAATTAGCATTAAATAATGCATGAATTTTTTTCTTTAGTTCTAGTAATATTCCTTTTATGATTCATAGGAATACCACAATATTTAGCATCATTTCTATCCATCCATATGAACCAGATAAGGGTAATGGCAATTAAAACTTGGATATGACCTTTCATAATTTTTTGGAAATAGGCTTCAAGAAGTTGATATAAAAATAGAAAGCCATGGAAATGGTTAGTATTAAAAAGATCATCATACCAAACCCATAATTTGGAGGCAATAACACCATTGACATTAACATGATTAACATTTTTAATATGAACACAACAATAACATTTGGAAGGAAAATGTAATCTTTTATCCTAGAGCAAGGAATCAACAGGAATGAAGTTCTTTCGAATTCTCCAAAGACAAAATAAGAGATAGGGATGATATCATTCCAAAGTTTAATAAATACATTAGATGAAATATGAGCATCCCTAATATAATTCCAAGCCTCTTTAAGAATAAAATAACCATTATAAGACAACTTAAAAAGAATTTGATCAGGCTTATTGGAAAGGATATGAATATCACTAAATTTATCCAAAAGAAGATAGGAAAAACTTCGCTAAGTTTACTATCATTCCACTTGTTATTATGCCAAAAGGACTTAACTTTAGTAGGAGTAGAATGGGTAGATAAAAAAGAATCAATAAGACCACCACCAATCCAATTGTCTTGTTAAAAGAAAGAAGATCCTGAATTTATACCCCAAGATATCATAGCTTTAGCCTCCCATTTAATGGAGCAAAGCCTTTTCCAAATCGGGGAGTCACCAACTTTTTAAGTATAGAGTAGAGGGTGCTTACCCTGATAGTATTTAGCTATCATAAAATTAGCCCAGAGGCTATCTTTTTTTCTAAAATTCCACCAGAGTTTATGGGAGAAGGCAGTAATAGCTTCACAAATAAGTTTGCAGCCAAGCCCACCTTCACCCAAGGACCACAACATTTATGCCAAGAAGTCCAACGATCCTTTAACCAATTATTAGCGCCCCCAAAAATTTATTAAAAAGATGATCAATTCTATTTATGATAGAATTAGTAGGGATAATGGTTTAAATATGATATAAAGGCATCAAATTAAGAGTACTCTTAAGCAAAGTAAGCCTGCCACCAAAAGAAAGTAAGTGAAATTCACACACCAAAATTTTATTAGAAAATTTTTGGATAAGCTTGTCAAAAAGATGGGATCTTTCAACTGTTGGATTGATTAGCTATGGAGGATTCCTTAGATGTATTTGCTGCATTGCAATTTCTATGAAGTTAAGTTAACCAAATTGCTCATTCATCAGCCCATTTATTTCATTGAGTTGGTTATTATGCTGGCTGATTTCTTGGTCTCTTCTTTGGAGTTTAAAACCCATTTGTCATTGTAATCTTATTACAATGTCAGTTAGTTCTTGAGTTATTTCAACTTCTAGTTTCTTTACCTCCAAGTTCTAGATGATTTGGGATTTCCTAATGTTGTCCCTCATTTGACTGCTTGGGTTTCATGTTTCTATTTTGTAAATGTGTATCTACCATGTGAACAACTTTGACTTTTATACAATCAATATCTTCATTATTTTGGAAGGTCAAGATTTGTTGTTGTTCATTTATTAAGAAATCCTTATCTTCCTAAAAGAGTTTATTATCTATGTATCTGTGTCATCATCCACTAGCTAAGTTTTTTTAGACTAATGTATCTAGTTAATAATAGACATTTCAGCTTTTTCATCATTTGGTTTAGTTCACTTATATTGAGTCATTTTATCTTTGATGACTTGGGAATCTTTAGATACCCAAATTGATTGGGACTTTCTAGTGGTGGATCTCTAGAATGCATCTTAGATGTCACACTCTTCCTATTCACCGATAAATTATATTTCTTTTCATGGAGGTTGTTCTGACCTTTTAATAGTTGGCCACTTAGAAATTCTGTACTGAAGGGCTCATTATCAGTGTTTACCAAACATTAAATCCCCTATGTCTTGAGTTTCACTTAAAAAGAGCATTTCATTTTTTTAATATTTCCCTCTCACTTTAAGTAGAAATTTGTTAGGGTGACCAACCTCACAAAATTTTAATTCTTTTGAAGGTTTCTACTTTTAACAGTCTTCAATACTTTATAGATATTGGAGGAGATGGTTTCCTCTTTTTATGGTGTATTCTATGACATGGGATGTGTATGTTCATCCTAGAAAGACTTCTTTATAGCTCTTCTAGAGCTATTCCTTTTGACCCATCAGAGTGGCTTGAAGTTGTTATTGGTGGGTATGTTTACCTCCACTAGTGGTTCATACTAGTGTTCAAGATGAATGGGCAATCCAGTAGCTTTGTGACCAACATTATATTTGATTCAATCTCTTCTAGATATTTTGGTGCTCATGGAAGATGCTTCATGATCATGTTTGCATAAAGTAAAAGCAGCATTTTATAGGATAATATGTTCCCTTGATGTACTGCTAAGTGGATTAATGATGATAGATTTCAACATAGGCTTTTTAATGATTGTCTTATCCTTAGCAGGCATTGTCAGAATTATCTTTGAGAGCCTATCAAAAATAGAACTCCTCTTTGAGGTAAAGGATTTAGGCTTAGGCTCTTTAGGAATGATTGCATTGGTCTCCTTCCTTTATTAAATTTCGCATTCAAATGCCCTTAATGATATGCTATATGAAAGTAGATAGAAACTAGACACAAAAATCATTCTAAACCCAATAAAACCAGTTGATTATAGCCCTAGGAAATCTAAAAGTAGACCCCTTTACTAACTTGATAGTCATCGTGTTTATGAAATTTACCATTGAAAGGTTTCAAACTTGGTCATAGATCTAAACTTGTAAAATAATATAAATCAATATTTAAGTCTATAATGGCATGATAAATCTTAATTTTTCCAACTAGAGATGAAGAGAGAAGCAATCTTTAGTGGAGTCATCATAAATCTAACCGCTAAGGAAAAACATCTTTTTAGAAACTTTCCTTCATCTTTATTGAGATTGGTAGGATTATATTCTTTATGAGGTGAAGTAATATATATTCAACTAGATTTCTTAATATTATGTTAGGGTTTATTTAGATCTGGGTTTTACTTCTTTGAATGCAAGCATTCAAGTTAATTACCCCACTTACTACGGTAAGAGAGAACTTTTGATTAAGGTTAGAAACAAATATATCTTTGATATGAATTGATGTCTACTAGTGCTGTGACATAGTTTAAATGAATGTCTAAGGGAAATAAGAGGGTAGTCCTGATCAAGAACCCATGGTTCTATCATCCCAAGACTACCTTATTCTAGTTTGCCAACATCAAAGGGCTATTAGCCGTATTGTCTAGGGAGCCTGATTAGCAGCCATGGTTGCCTCATTTTATATATGTCGAGTAGACTAGGGTTTTAGTATAAGGGTTGTGGTATAGAGATGTTTGAATAGTGAATAGGTAGATAGACTTGGCTTACATTTATCGAAAAAACCATAATTTAGGGTTATTGGCATGGTGAAGCAATAGATTGGGCTTACATCCCATGGGAATGTCATATGGAATGTTCACATGGTAAATGGATAGATTGGGCTTACATCCCTTTAAAATGTTAGTATTTTATAGGTTGTTCACATGGCAAACATACATATTTGACTCACAACCCTTTGGAATGCCAGTATTTTATAGATTATTTGCTTGGCAAATGTATAAATTAGACTCATATCCCTTTAAGATTTTAGTATTTTTATAAATTGTTCACGTGGTGAACATATAAATTGGAGTTACATCCCATTGAAATGCTAATATTTTATAGATTATTCCCATGAAGAACAATCTATTAGACTTACTTCCCTTTGGAGTGCTAGTATTTTATAGATTGTTTGATGGTGAACATATAAATTTACATCCCTTTGGAATGCCAGTAGGGTGTTCACATGTAAAACAAGTAAATTAGTAGGATTAATTTATGGTTCAAAGGCTCAATGTTGAGGGGTTGGAGATATAACACCTAAGTGCTATGTTGGTGGCACCTCAATGCTATGAAAATGGCAATTTTTAATTGAGTAATTAACACTATAGCATTATAAGATAGGAATTCAACTCTTAAAAACATGAGGGTTTGGTGCTATAAGGCCGACGCTATAGTGCCTTGGCATTGAGTTTTGAATAATAAGATTAGGTTGACTAGTTGACTAACACCAAGGTGCTAATGATGTGGCATTACCACACTAATCAAAGGTTAGTTCAGAAAGGTTGGCAGACACATTTATAAAAAAGGATAAAACTTTTGACTAGCAACATGGTACTGAGTCATAACACTACGAAACTCCATCATTATTTGACACGCTTTTCAATTTTGGTCGGCTACATAATTAATAATAATATATAATAATAAGTGTTCATTTTGATTGGCATAGTAACCATTTTGACTAGGTGACCAGCCACATGTAGCGCACTACTACACTAGTCCTAAATCTCATAAATAAAGAAGCTAGTGCCTCATTATTGTCAAATCAGTGTTGTGATGTTGTGTCCAGTCTATAGATAACACCCCTAGGCTATAAATTTTTTATTCTAAAGCCTTGGTTCTTTTATTTGAGTTTTCTTACCCTTTCCCTTCTTAGATTGCATTCTACTTTAGGAAATCTAGTATGTCGGTGAAATATGTCAACAAGAGCAAGAAGAGGGTAGCTACCAGTGACACTAATATGTTCGTTAGTGTAGAGGTGGAAAAATGATACTGCTACACTCTTCTACACAAACATCTCATCCTAAAGAAGAGCTTCTATAATCCAAGTGGGGCGTGAAGAAAGTTATCAATGAATGAGGTTGGGAGAAGCTGGCCTATGATAATAGCTCTTGCATTTTTTTCATGGTGGTAGAATTCTCCGTTAATTTGAAAGAGCATCAAAATAAAAGAGTTTTTATTTGAAGAAAACTAGTAAGTTTTGATAGTATTGCTATTAACTGATACTATAATTTACATGATGTAGTGAATGATCACTATTTCTTTTGTTATAATGATAATCCCAATTTTGATGAAATCATTAATTTACTCAGTGTGAAAAATTCTAATGTTCAGAGGAAAAGTGGGGAGGATAATATTATTAATTTTTCTACCATTGACATGATTGTTGAGGCCAAATCTTGGCATTATTTTATTTCTACCAAGTTAATGACCACTATGGCATTACTATAGATGTAAGGAGGATCATTTATAATTCTATTTGTAATATGCTTAGAGGTAGTAATATTATAGGGTATGGTTATTCCTCTCTTATTTATTCTTAATGTGTTGTGGTGGGAGCTCAAGGGAAGTTTGATGAAGAAGTCCTAATTCAAGGCCTCGCCTAACTAAAAGAATAAGTAAAGAATTTGGCTCAATTGAGGTGTGAGAAAGCTCATGTGCTCCTTAGTCTAGACCCAAATCCTCTAAGACCTTAAATAAGCAACTCTAAGAAATTGGTGGACAAATATTAAATTTAAGGAAAAGGGTTAGTGAAACCACGATAGGAACTAGAGATGAAATTTGACCACCATATAGTTTAAAATCAACAAAATTTTCAAACATAGTTGAGTTTAACACAACACTTGTTCATAAGTTTAAAATTGGCTTTCACGGGCCTAGTCGCTTTTTTCTTACAACACCTCATTATCACCCTTATGTGAGCACCCTATCGAGAAGATAAAGAAGAAGAGAAGGAGAATGACAATGAATTTGAATATTAGTTTTCCCCTTCCCCTTTTTTTTTATTATTTATTTTTTCTTTATTCTTTTCTTTTATTTATTTATTATGAATTTTTTTGTAATAAATTTTTGTATTAATAAAATATCTTCATTTATATGCATTTTTTTTATCTCTATTATATGGAATGCTCTAGGATTTAAAAGCTTAATAATAATATTTTTAGTTCAAAATGAACAATATTGAGGGCTCAACATCTTCACTTTGCAAAACCAGTGCCTTGGCATTGTTAGTTAAAAGACATATGTTCAAAACCTAAGAACTCAACACCTCTATGCTACATGGATAGCACTACAACATCATAGATTTGACTTGGCTTAATATTAAAGAGATCAACACCTCGATGCTATAATATGAGTGCCTTGGAGCTATCATTTAGTGCCTAAGATTTAATACCATGAAAGTGCAATGCCTCGGTGTTGAGATATTAACATCATGGTGCTAACAGGTGAGTGACTAAAGTTTAATTTTCAAGAGGACTTAGCACCTCAGCTTTGAAACATCAGTGCCTTGGCATTATTAGATGCGCTCCTAAGGTTCAAGATTCTTGATGACTCGGCCTTAGTGCTATTTCATCAGTGTTTAAAATTTAATACTTTTGAGAAAATTTAAAATTTTGAAAATATAACACCTCAGGAATGCAAAGTTTCATAATATTTGCAAAACACACTTCACTCTTACCCCAAATCCAAGACCAATGGATGGAAGATTTTGTTTCACATGAGAACCAAGTTTGATAGTGGAATTTAGCACCTCAATACCAAAAAAGTAGTTCTATGATGCTATTTTAAATAGGTTTATTGGCTTTATAACTCAAGAGGGTAGCACTGTGGCATTGAAATATAGTACTGCAGTAATGCAAATAAGACACTAACTTGAGAATTGAGCATCGTGGCATTGGGTACTTGGCACTTTGGTGCTACGAGGTGGACCACCAAAGACATCATTCTCGAGGGCTCAACACCTTGGCATTGTGTAGCGAGAACTTTGTTCTTAAACTAGTTTCTTAGAGATTCAATAGTTTTTTTTAATTCGACAGCATAATACTTTAGTAATGTTAGATTTAATAGTGTTTTAGTGCAAGATAAACTCTTCTCTCTTGTTCCAGATCCAAGATCAACAAAGAGGATTTTATCACATGCCATAACCAAGTTCAATGGCGAAGGACTTTGAAATTCAAGATTCTTGAAATTTTTATGTTTTGGGACATTCTTTCTTACTTTGGATCCAAGATCAAAGAGCATTTTCAAGAATCTTTTAAATGGAGTTAACAATATTCAGCTTTATTTTTGTCTCGTATGAGAGGAAGACACCCTCATACAATGATAAGAAATGTACTATAAAGAGAAGAGAGTGTTGAAGAATACTTGAATGAGATTGGAGCAAGAAAGTGAATAGTGGAAGCTATAAAAAAAGCCTTCAAGAGTGGACAGTCCCTCCTATTTTTATAAAGATTTTGAATAATTTTTCTCGCTCTTTCTTGGGTAGTTTTATAACCACTAACCATTCCCCTACTTCCCCCTAGGCATTTATCACTATCGGGAAGCAGCAGTTGGTAGGAAAGGTTAATTTTTTTAGAAAACTAAACACCAACTCGACATCACTTAGGCACTAGGATTATAATGTTGTTGTGCTATCTTTCTTAAGTAAACAACTGTGGGTTGTTTGTATTTCTAGATTCTATAAGGTGATGATTTAGTAATGTGGCATCTCGAGACAATCTATTTATTTCATCATTTTCTTAGATGCATACAATAGTATGATTATGATGGTTGTAGGGATGATTATATCATGTAGCTTAAATAAATAAAAGAATATAGCGGTCTCTTTATACTAATTGTATAGTATGAAAAATGAATACATAGTATAAATTGGATGTTTTTTTAAAAATTAATTTTTTTATATTATATTCAACATTCTCCCTATAAATACTCCTTTGGGGAGCTTAACATTCCAACTTCCAACTTGAATGTTAGAGAGCTCTACGTAGGCTTAAGAAAGTGAGTTCTCTTAAAAAAAAGTGGGGAGAATTCTCTCTTCCACTTTCCATTAAAAATTACTTTATAAATTTTTTTTGATTAAGTTGCACTTTATTTTGGTTGCTCATTTTCATCCACCTTTTATTTGAGAGCTGAGCTTTAACTTGAGAACTTGTTCTTATTGTGATAACTTATGTCAAATTTGTTGTTAAGAGGAGTTTTTTACCTTATAGAGGGAGTGGTATTCTTCATTCCTTAAAAGACAAGGAGAGGAATGTAGGGTTTCTCCATCACCTATTTTGAAGAGAGGGATCTTTACTATGGCTTCTTGAGCCAAAGGATGAATATTGAAATTTTAGAGAAAATTTAGTGAGTGAATGTAGATCAATTGAATGAACCATTACATATCGATCTATGCCCCCTCTTTCTTTTATTTTTCTACTATTAATTTTTTGTGTTGGATTGTTAGTTACAATTTTGTATCAAATGTTTCTTGCTCACTAAATTTCAAAAGTTTACTTTAATTTCTTTTTTTTTAAATTTTTGAAATGACACACCTTCACTGCACTCTTGGTTGTGCCATCCTTACATTACCTTCATATTATGAACAATGGATCACATCCTAACCCTTTAAGCTAAATATCCATAATAATTTTAAACAATTAATTCTAATAAAAAAGCCCCCCTACAATTATATCTAATATTAAAACAAATCTTGCACCTAGTAAATTTGGTCAAAATATGTGGACAATGGAAGATATTTTTTGTGGTAGATATTCATAACTCCAAAATATTTGAATTTAGTGAATATTTTTTATGAAAAATTAATTTCATGTTAATATTAAGATATCAAGTATATTACTTATAAGTATTATGTGATTGCATAAAATTTAACTAGTGAGCTCTTCATAAAGCCTTGTGAATTCCCTTATGTGAATTTTTTTTTGTTAAACTTCTTCTTGAATAAAAACCTTAATAAAAGAAAACTCCACTTCAAGAAAACAAAACTTTGGTTCAAACACAACCTTATGTTATCTGCTTTATTATATATGTTAATTATTAGGTTTTTTTAGTTAAATTTTAAGCTAAAATAGTTTTTAGTTGATCCTAAGATATCTTAGGTAATTTAGACTTTCTTTGAAAAGTTCCTTGGAGCTTAATATATATCGCATTTTGAATTCATATATTATAAAGTACTTTTTTCACAAGCAAAACACATTTTTTTATATTAAAGTAAGAAGAAGTACAAAAGTTCAAGAAGACTTGACCAAAAGTTAATGAATAATACATTATCTAATGTAAGGTAAATTAATATTATCTCTGATTAAGAGGTTTTAGACCTGAGGTATTGGCTTGAAGAGGAAGAGTGTTCTATTAAGTTGAGATCCCAATTTTGCAAGCAAGTTTGTTGGTTGATTCCCTTTGTGGTGTATATGGCTAATTTTGAAGTTGAACATTCTCATAATAAGCTTGATTTACTTGAGAGTATGGATTAGGCACCAAGGGCCTTCATCCCCATCATTGATTAGCTTACACAAGGTAGTCGAGTTAGATTCAATCTATAATGATTTAAATGTAAAAGAGTTGACAATATTCAAAGTTATGTGACAAGCTATTGATTCCACATGTAAATCATTCCTATGATACCAAGGCAAAGAGAACAACAATAAACATTTTGTATTATGATTATTGAAAACACTTCCAATGTCAGTTGCTTGATTATTAATGGTAAATCTTCCATCAAATTTGTTGATAATGTAGTCTATTTTAGGTTTTCTCTATTTGATTAGTTGATGGCTGAAATTGTTGAGTTGGTTACTCCTTTTAGTTGGATCAATATAGATACCAACTATTGTAATTTTTCCAAGCTAGCTTCCACTGTGGAATAAGATGTCTCTACAATTCATTTTTTTTCCTTCATGCTTATTGGAGTTTCTAGTCATCTAGATGTACCATAAAATAATAAATAGAAATATGGTTGACTAGTGTTTTTTGTGTCTAGTTTGAACTGAATGCTTCCATTCTTTTAACTATTCCAATAAGGATTCCTCTTCCAGTTGAGAATTCTAGAACATAGACTCTATAACTATCCATATTTGGTTGCTATTTGGGCAAGTGATAAATAGATGGGTTATACATTCTTCCTCACTCCAATATAAGTACTAGTAGATAGAAAGAATCTTTGGCCTATAAGCTTTAGAATATCATCGATTAGTAGTAGATTGTGCATAAGCCTCCAATAAAAGGACATAGAAGGTTTGATTGCATTATGTCATAAAGTTCTACACCAATCAACTATTATATGAGGGATGTGAATTCTACCGAAATGGCTTTAGTAATTGAAATTGTTTTGCTAACCCATTTCAATAATATTTTGTTCTTATGAAAGGGAGTTATGGGTATATTAATCATTTCTTTGGTGATATTAGAGGGTGAGAGTTCATTGAGCTTTTCAACATCCCAATTTGTATTATTCCAGAAATCAGAGAAAATGGCATTATTTAGGCTGAAATGAGTATTGAAATCTATCATTAACCTATTAGGAAACTAGTAATCTAAGTTGAAGTTTAGGTTGCCTTAGACAAGGTCTCAATATACCAAGTTTTTTTCTATATCCCTACTATATTAGGTAGGTCCAATGTTGGGAATTAGCAAGTCTTAGAGTAGCCTTGATAGGATGTGTTCTATGGCAATTTTTTTGCTTTGTTGGAATGCAGCCCATAAAGAGTTATTTCATGTGAACTTAATCCAAATTTGATTTGATTGATCTTGATTGAATCTACTAGTGATTTAAGTCCAATCCACACATTTTTTTTTACAAAATTTCTTCTAGCTAACCCAATGAATTGAATTGTTTTTTTATGCTCCATATGAATTTGTTGAAAAGTCTTTCAAGCTAGATTTGTGACTTGCATGTCATGGAGATAGTTTTAACTGTGTAGAGTAAAATCAAATTGAGAACACTTTGCACTAAAGTGACTCTACCACCAAAGGATAAGAAAGTGTTTTCCCATGAGTTAGTATGATTTTGGATTTTCAAAGTGACTTCATCAAAATATTGTGCTTTTTGTATGCCTTTGCATATGTTGACACTAAGATAATTGAGAGGAAGATTAGATTTGGTGAAGCCAAATATACATACATCTGTCAGTTTGCATTGTTTACCAAGATATAAATACATTTTCTTTATTGAATGTCATGCTAGATATAGCCTTAAAAGTATTTATAATGTTTATAATCTTTTAAATGAGTTTTTTCTCCCATTGTAAAAATGTAAGATATCATTAGTAAAAGACAAATAAGAATTATTGATCTTCCCTCTAGTTTTATAGTTGATATATCTATGTTTTTCATGAGAGGTTTCAAGTAATCTAGAGAAATAGTCAAATGCAAGAATAAAGAGGGAAAGAGGGAAAGAGAGAAAGGATGACCTTGCTTGATGCCTCTATGTGCTTTAGGAAAACCATGTGATTACATATTGATAATAATAAAATAATGGTTATTAGGTAGCAGCCTCTCAAACAAGTTGAGAAATTATCATTAAAGCCTTAGCCTTAAGTGTGGCTATGATGAAGTTCCAATTTATGCTATGAAAGGCTTTTTTTATGTTAAGTTTAATAACTATGTTGTCACCCCTGCATTTCTTATCCAGATCTGTAAGCAGTTCTTGGGCGAGTAGTATATTATCAGAGATGCTTTTTCCTTTGAAAATGCAGTCTAATTTTTATTGATGAGCTTGAGTAGATGAGGTTGAAGCCTGATGGTAATGTTTTGCTTATGGGCTTTGTTAATAGTAGATGTTTAACTATTAGGTATGAAGTTGTCCTAAGTATATTTATCATTGGATTTAGGGATTATGGTGATAGTAGAGGAGCTAAAGTATTTGTGCATATCATGACTTTGGAAGAAATTTTAAATGGCCAAGATTACATCTTCTTTAATCTAATCCCAATAATGCTGATAGAAATTACAAGACAGTAATTGAAAAAAAAATACACCCGATGGATCCTATTAAATTTGAACTTCATCACAACCAACCATTATTACAGACATACGACAACTAGAAGTTGACATAAATGAAGACTGGATTCAAATAATGAGAGCTATAAGAGCAAGAGAACTCAAGGGATTGCTTAAAGACCATTCAATCAAAATAATAAGATCCATTAGTGCTAATAATCTATCAAATATTGATAATAGAATCTTATTTTAACCACCCCCATAAACTTTTTTAATTTGGAATGTTAGGGGGTATTGCTAAGACCAAATCAAAGCAAAACTAAGCCTACTCATTAATAACCACTAGTTGGGTATCATTGGGTTAATAAATGATTCTCAATTCAAACTCAACTATATTCAAGAGAATAATATGCATGGAATTGACATCAACTCCAACAACAAAATTTGGATATTATGGAAAACACTTTTCCACATAAATATTATATTTGACCGCTCTTAATTAAACTTGGCCAAAGTGACCCTTATTAATAATTTTGTCGATGCAATGGTTGTATATGTTGCATGCTCATAGTGAAAGAAAGAACTTTGAAATCAATTAATTCAAATTGAAAGCATAATTAACTTACCCTAGCTTGTTGGAGGAGACTTCAATATGTTGGATTCAACTGAGGAAAATAGTGGAGGATGACCATTGGCCTGAATTTGTGGATGAAATTCTCCAAGCTAACTTATTTGATGGAGGTTACATTATCAACAAATTTACATGGAGGAGAGGAAGAACACATAAGCGACTAGATAGAGCACTTCTTAATGTTTTCTAGAAACTACAAATGTAGTGCACTTGTATCTATCATTTTTTGAGAGCTACATTTGATCATTCACCTTTGCTAATACAAGTGGAAAGAACTCAACAAACAAATGCATCATATTTCAAAATTTATAATATGTGGTCCCTCTACAAGGACTACTTGTCTTCCTTAGAGAATGCTAAAATCGAGGACAAAGGAAGTGCATGGTACAAACTTCACAAACTTCATAACTACTAAGCTTTGAAGGTGAAATAAAGAATCTTATTTAATCTACAACCAACTAAAATAAGCAAAGGAAAATGTCAGATTATTAGAGGAGCAATTGATATCTAATTATAGTGAGGATATAAATAGGGCCCTCACAATAGCATTGGAGAATTTAAGCATAAAACTAAAGATGGAAGAGTTGTTATGGGCCCAAAAATCAGCAAGGAAAAACTTTGTTGAGAGGGAGAGAAATACTAAATACTTTCATGCATTGATAAAAAAATGAAAGAACAAGTCATAATTTTTAGAATCAAGAATGTTGAAAACAAGTGGCTCTGAAATCAGTTAGAAATACAAGCAGATGGGGTAAACTTTTATAAGCATTTATTAGCACCTAACATCACAACAACAAACCATATTAAAGAGAACCTCATTCCAAATGCTAGTCCATAAGCATTAACAAAATTCTAGGTGAAGATGAGATATAGCAGGTTGTATATTTTTTCCATTGATAAGACTCCTGGGGCAGATGATTTTAATGTAGGATTCTACCAAGCTTCATGGAATGTTTGTTAGAATTTTTTTATTTTGGAACACCACACACATCTTAGGGGTACTTATTTAGGTAATAAAATATGTCATTAAAAGATGAATATATTATCTCAAAGAAAACATATTTCTCATAATGAATTAGATTACTTAATAAGTACTCCTAAGGTAGGGTTTTTGATGTACCAAAGATTTTTTTCCCTAAACTACATGGAGAAGTTGAACATGTTTTTTTTTGTTGTAGGCTTCATAATTCCCTATAAGGGCAAGCCGCTAAAGTTAATTACATCTTAGGAATGAAGGATCTCTTCCTATGAATAGTCTTAATTAAAGAAATAGATTTTTATTTCTATCAATTTCAAAGCTTGTCTTAATAAAATGATAATTTAGAAATTCAATAAAGAATGCTCTCAAAGAGGAAAGAGATATTTTGGATACCAATTGAAATTAAGTAGGAAATATTTATAGATATTGGGATACATAGTAGGCATTTCAACTATCCTGCCATTGGGCTTTACAATTTTGAGATTGAATTTAGTAGTGTTTGAATGGACATTTTATTAGAAATCTAGAACTTAGATTCTAGCAACACAAGACTACAAAAATGTCTACGGTTGAAGACATATTCTTAGAAGGATTCTTTAGAACCTAAGTCTACAAGTGCTTTTAAAATAAGTCAAAAGCTCAACCAAGTTCAACTTTAGGGAATTATTGGCTCTTTTTCTCAGTTGAGAAAATGAAGCTATCCTTAACTCTTTTGGACTTATCACCCACTTCGAAGGGCTGCCCGCTAACACCATCTAAGCATTGACTAAATATCAACAAAATTAGAAGCATAAACTTGGAAGAGTTTGAGTTTGGTTTTGCTTTCTGATTTTATTTTGAGTTTGATTATGAAAGATAAGCAAAATATGCTTGAATTTATTTTAATTTGGAATGACTTATTCTTAGAAATTTAAATTTAATAATTTCTAAAAAGAATAGAGATAAATCTTTAAGGAAATACTCAATGAGGAATCTAATCCTAACATAAACTCGATAGAGATATTTCCTTAGAAAGTATGCCACTATGGATACTTACTCCTATCTGGAGGTAATAGTTGGAGAGGATGCCAATATGGATACTTACTTCTAACAAAACTATATGAATTTTAACCAGAGAAAGAAACCACTGGAGGATTTACTTTTATCTGGCTAGCAATTATGAAGGGTCTTTAAATACTTGATTCCAACCTAACTAGTTGAGCTAAGGAAGACGTCGCTTTCAACAGCTTAATTCCTAATCCTTATGATTTTGACTAATAGATAAGGGTCAAATGGACTTAATTCCTAACCTAAATAGTTCAAAGGAATGAGGCCTTCAATGACTTATTTTTAATCCTTAATTTCTTTTATTTTAAGAAACAGATGGGGTCATAAGAACTTCATTACTAATTTAGTGAAATTCAACTAATAGGAAGGGGCCTTCAATAGATTAATTTCAACTTGGATAGCTTGAAAAGGAATGGGATCATAATGACATAATCCTATTCCAATTTTTTTAATAGGATGCTAGCTAAGGGACTTACTCCTATAGGATTAGCTATAAAGAAGTGGCCTTCAATGGATTAATTCCTTAACTTAATTCTATACCTCAAATTTTTTACTAATAGGTCCTAACCTAAATAGTTTATTTGACAAGTAGTGGTCTTAGCCTATCCGTGTCTTTAAAAAAGAATGCCTACTAAGAGACTTACTTCTTTTTATGTATCTATTAGGAAGGGGCTTTCAATGGCTTAATCCAACCTAACTAGCTTAGGTTAAAGAAAGCGGTCTTGATGACTTAATCTAAACCTTAAATTTCAACTAGTAGGAAAAGGGGTCTTATTTGACTTAATTCCAACTATTCAAATATATATATAGAATTTTTATGATAGTGGGGTTTTTGATATAGTGAATCAAAAGATCAGCTACATTAAACTAAGTTTGAGTAATGTAAAAGTAGGCTACAATACAAAGGAGGGGTGTAATGTTCATACAATTATAAACTTTAGAGATGACATTATGCATAAGCATGTCTTGAATAACATGAACATTCATCACAAGTCCACTAATAAAAGATTAGTATTGGTGAATGTGTCTCTCTAATGATCACATTTATGGATGACAAAATATAGGTGGGATCATTAGAGATTCTATGCACAGACAAAATTGTGTTGAAGACATGTAGATATTCATGAAGATCTGTGTTAAAAATGGAAACTTCCCATCTATTGACTCAAGATTAAATAAGGGGTAGAGTTTATAATGAGATTTGCAAATAATTGAGAAAGAATATCAGAATGATAAGTGAAGGCTAATGAAACTAAAACTTAAAGAATCATGCTAGAAAAATAATAAGAATAGAGTAAGTTAACTTATCTTATAAAACAGGTCTTGATTTAGTAATGTCAGACTCTTTATACTTCAAGTAAGCTACATCTTCATCATTGGATCTAAAGTGATTGTCATGCCTATCTCATGGTCTTTTGCTTGCTATGAAAAAAGCTCGCATGCCACAAAAAACTCAAGAAAATATAATGAGAGGTTGTGAGTAAAAATGGAAAAAAAATGATGGGCTATTTATAGAATTTTGATTATGTGAGATTGTATAATAGAGATAGGGTTCATACAAAAAAAATTAGATCATCCCAATTGTAGTCTAAACATTTAGTTTGATCAATCAATCATACAATACAATTGGAAATCATACACTATGCTTATGTAATGTTAATCATCTCAACATTCAATTCAAACAACTAGTTGACTAGATTAATCATATTGTTCAAAACAAATTGTAATTTGATGTGTGTCTATTGTATGATCTATTTTCTTATTTATCATCCAATAATTTTTCTTTACCTCTATGGTGATCTAAATAGATCCATCATATGGTGTGATAATGAATAATACATATATTTATAATTTAATTTTATCCCATAATGAAAATAAATGACAGGCACAAAGTAATAAACTTAGTTGTAAATTTAAAAATACTTAATACTTGATTTTCGAATACATAATATAATATGACTCATAAATTTTCAAGTTCATACTTAATTTTAAAATTTGACAAAAAGTTAGTTGTAAATACAAAGCAATAAATTGAACCAAGTGAAAAAATTAAAATGCAAAAAAGTAAAAGACAACAAAAGTAAAAAGATAAGAGGTACAAAGATTTTTATTTGGTTTGACCAAATACAAATATCACATCCACATCACAATGAATTCACTAATCAAAACAAAATTATAGAGAATTTCACATACTTTCATATATCGAGAAAGTAAAATCCCAATAATGTACTTTCTTATAATAGGAAAGTACAACTCTAATGGCTCAAAATAATACCTTTGAGGATGCTTTCCACCATCTTTATTGAGATGGGTAGGAGTTGTGAGAAAAAATTAATATATACTTAACCAGATTTCCCATAATATTACATTAAGATTTATTTAGATCTTGGTTCCACTTCCTATGATGAGCGTAAGGCCTCATAATTAATTACCCTTCTTATTGCAATAAGAGAGCACACCTGAATAAGGTTGGAAAATAAACATATATATCTTATATGAGTTGGTATCTAGGGGTGTGTGTAATATGGCATAAATGACTATCATTCAATTTAAAATGAATATTTGAGAATGATGACATGCTCGATCAAGATCCCATGGTTTCATCAACTCGGGCTGTAGTGGTCCCTAGTCTACTTAGCTAAGGGAAATAGGTTTTGATTGAAGAATCTTTATCAATAGCCATTGGTTGCATCGTCCAAAGTGTTCTTGTAGGCTTGGGGTGACATTTGCCTAAAGTAATAAATTTAAGTCAACCATAGCTAACAAAAGGATTTTTACTTGTTTAAATATATTCCTTGATTCATCACTTAAAGAGCAAAAAACCATTAGCGAATATATGGGCAATTACTAACCAAAAGATAGTGTAGCTATATAGAAGCCAAGCCACCCGATCAAAGGGTTTTGTCATACTTCTATTTCATGTGGTGTCATTTGGCGAAAAATCATGAGAATAGAGGACATAGACTACTTCTTACTAGCATGAGATTATTTTAAGTATGAACATAGATATATTTCATTTGATTAGTTATTTGTGAGCAAAGATTTTTCTTATCTTATCATCCTTGATAAATAATGTTGGATGGGTGGATGAATGATTATTTTAATTTATCTTGAATGATGGGTCTCATTCATTTTAAACATCCACTCTAGATGAATTTTATAATCAACTGGCCTTCATCAGAGAATTATTAGGTTTTGTTAACTTCGAGTCACATAGGACCCAACCAAGAAATTAACCCATGCAACATCTTCAAACATTTAATTTAGACCCTTTTTTATGCATGTGTTGCACATGTGGTTAATTCATATCCATTTTATTAGTGCCATGACATTGAAAATATGTGTATTACCTTGGTGCTTGATAGCATTATGCTATTAAATTATATCTTGGTATTGAGTGCTTAGCATCAGAGCATCTGTAGTGTATGCATCTCTTGAAAAGATAAAGGATCAGCACCTTAGTGCTACAAGGACAGCACTGCAACACTTAATATTAGGTTTATTTAGCTTAGTTTATTAATGTTGACCAGCTGATTAGCACCTTGGCACTAACTATATGGCATCACAATGCCAGTAAAAAGGTGGTTCAGAAAAGTTCAAAGATGGATAAATGCTTTAAATGAAAAGAATAAACTTCTTGAGCAGTTCTATGATGCTACATCAATGTCTGACACAAATTTTATTAAATGATAATGAATATTCTTTTCACCAAAGAAATCACTTGACTAGATGACCAATGCTAAGGCACTATAGTGTTTTGCTACCATTTTAGAACCAAAGAGGTTAGCGCCTCGATGTTGAAATTATAGCATCGCAACTATAGGCCGAGTTTAAAAATTGACCCCTTGGGACTGCTCATTTATTTTTCATTTTGTATTTTCTATTTCTTAGAGATCTCTCTTATTCTATTAGCTTTCTCTCTACTAAGAAAGTAATCATGTTGCTAATAGGCTTGTTAATAAAGGAGGGTAGTGAGGCTAACATATTTGTTAGAGAAGAAGCTAAAGAGTGGTATCAACATGCCCTCACTCATAAACATCTCATCCTATAAAGGAGCTTGTACAATCTAAGTGATAGAGCAGAAGGTTTGATTAATGTGGTAGGCTATGCTAGCCTATGAAACCAACTCTTGTGTCATCCCCATGGTAGAGTTTTTGCCAAACATGAAGGACCACCAGAAAAATAAAGTTTTCATTCGAGGAAAACTAGTAAGTTTCGATAGCACTACCATAAATACATATTATAAATTTTCAAATGTAGCTTATGATCAATATCTTTCATACTATAATGAGCACCTAGATTTTTATGAAATTTTTTATTTTCTCACTGTAGAAATGTCAATGTCTAGTGAAATGGTGAGAGAAAGAATTATTAACTTTCTTGCCATTAGCCTAATGGCAGAATCAAAAGCATAGCACTATTTCATTTTTTTCCAAGTAGATGCCCACTTGTAATATCAGTAAAGTAAGCAAGAATAGGACCATTTTCAATTTTGCTATTCAAAAGGGCTTTACAATTATTATAGGGAAAATTATTTATAATTCTATTTATAATATGCTTAAGGGCAGTACTATTTTAGGGTATGGTCACCCCTCTTTTACCTATAATTTGTAAATTACAGTGAGTGTGTTAAGACGATGAAGAAGTTCTTATTGAAGGTTCCACTAACAAAAGGCTTATTGAGTTGAGATTCAAAGTGAGGGGAGAGCTCACGTGCTCCATTACCTTGACCCCAATCCTCTTAATCCTTAAATGAGTATGTCTTGAATTTAAGGAAGGAGAGGAGAGTAGTCTCAAGTAATGGGATTTAGAAATGAAATTTTATTATCATATTGATCAACATCAAAATAATTATTTATATCCTGCAAAGACTGGTCCATATGTTTGAAAAGTATGGTTTTGGGGATCCAAGTTAGGCTTCTTTTGCACCATAATATCTCTTATATAGATACTTTGCAGCTAGAAACAGAGGAGGAGAATGATTATGACTGCTAGTTTCTTTTTTTTTCTTTTTTATTCTTATTATTTTTATTTTTTATTTTTTATTTTTCTTTTTTTTCATTGTAATAATTTCTTTTATAATAAATTTCTCATTTAATAAATATGTGTCTTCTTTACTTCTATTCTCTTATGTTTGTTGTTGTAATGTAATGCTCGAGGATTTAAATTTTTTGAGATGAAAATTTTCTACTCAATAGGCTCGGCCTCATCATCTGAAACCAAGGCCTCAACACTATTAGGCTAAAACAATTGATTTAGAAACCTAAGAGCTGTCTCGATGATATATGTAACCTTAGATCGATACCTATGAGATGCACAAAGTTTAATTTCTCAGACTTAACACCTTAGAGCTATATTTATAGCTCCACAGTGCTCTGAGTATAATTTAAATCATAATATAAAAGCCTTAACATTGTCACTTAGGTTTTAATTTTGACATTACAATGCCTCGACATTGAGATACCAGTGCCATGACACTATGAGATGTCTACATAAGCTTAATTTTCAAGGACATAGCACATTGGTGTTACCTACATCTCTTTAATTAATATATAAGATTCAAAATTTTGGTGGCATAATGCTTTAGCTATGCTAGTTTATATAATTTTCATAATGCCTTTGCATTATTCTCCTGTATTCTAGATCTAAGATCAATGGAAGGAGGGTTTCATTTCGTTCAATGGTGGAAGCTATAGTACCTCGACATTGCATTAGAGATAAAGGAACCCAAAAACTTAGCACAATGACACTGAATGATGGCACCTGCTAATAGAATTGCACTATGCTTGAGAGTTTAGTGCCATGACACCCAATTTTTGGGTCGTAAATAGAGCTTTCAAGATTTCATTCTCGGGCTTGGCACTGCACTAGGCTTTGGTCCATATAGGATAGAAATGTCTATTGAATTCTTGAAGATTTTAATGGGTTCTTTATGAAAATTTAGAAGCATTTAGGCTTTTAACATATTTTAGTAGAAATGCACTCTTCTCCCTTATTTTGGATCCAAGATTAACAAAGGGAGGGTGTTCTTCTCATGCTAGAACCAAGTTCAACAATGGAGGTCTTCAATATTCAACATTCAAGATTTTGGAATATTTTAAGTTTTAAGGATCTTTCTTTTTACTCTAGATATTTCTCATTGGATCTAAGATTGATGGTAAAAATTTAGTTAAATTAAATTTTAAAGGATAAAATTACTTAAAAGAAATATTATTTCAAAAATCATTTACCTGGAGTAAATAAGAGATCATATCAGAGAGCATGCCTTTAGAAAGCACATCGAAGGAAGGAAACAGAGAGAGTAGGGGAAAGAGAGAGAGAGAGAGAGGGGTTGTTCTCCTTTTTTTGTAGACTATTCTCTAAGGGAGTTTTTTTTGTCTATAACCATTCACCACACCCTCACAGTTATTGTTGGGGGAGGGGGGGCTTCATTTCAAAAAAATAGAGGATTTATGATAGCTCTTCAGTGCTAAGGTATTTAATCAAGCAACCATCAGGGGTGGTTTGAAAGCAAACAAAATTACCCTAAAGCTAGGATGTGTAAATTTAATTTTCATTTCATTTGCATTCATTTCATTTATTTTTTAAAAGTAAACAAAATTACCCAATAATGAATGTGTCATCTAAATTGGACATGATGTACTTATTGCTTCTTTATTTATTTATTTGTGATTTTATTTAGTGTAATAAATAGATAAAAAATATGAACTTTAATCATTTTCATATATCATGTAAGAGAATGACATAATAGAAGTAACAACTGTAAGTAATTGGCTTGAATTTCTCTAATACTGACAAAGGCTATATAAGCTCTATAAGCCATAATAAACTACCTCTCTCTAGCTTCAAGAAGATTCTAACAACAACCTCCAAGTTGTGGACCAACAAGGAAAGGACCTGCTCTAGTTTAGTTACTTGTGCATCTTCGTGCGCCTCTTTTGTAGTTTGATACTGTTGATCATACTTCTTCTTTCTAATAGATACTATCACCTCATTTATAACTCTATTCAATTCATTCGAGCTTAATCTATGCTCTAGAAAGGTCTCTCTAATAGGATCTCAAAGCTCTAAGAGTGTGCTAGGTCTGGCCAACCAAACATTTTATGTAAAATGATGTCGAGTAAGGTCTTTGCAATACTAATTAAATCAAATAAGACCTTATGATAAGTACTACATAATTAAAATATTCTAAACTCAACATCTCGCATAATGATTCCCAAAGTTGTAGCTCTCCTGCTTCAATACCCAATCCAATAGTTTGTTTCCTCAGCTAAAAGCTTAGGCAAGACTTGGATCAATATTTAGAAGTAGATGGCAAATGATATTCTATATGGCATAGCTCTTTGAAGAGCTACCATGTAATGAGTCCGAGGCCTGTGTCATTATAGAGATGAAACATAAGATCTCTAGACTAGATAGCCTCTGAGTTATATCTTTTGAACTAGGAATAAGAAGACTCTCTGCACAAGAATCAATATATAGGGAATCATCTTGAGTCATGCTCACTATCACCCAAGTTGAATCTGACAAGCGTGTCTCATAGCTAGTCATCAGAGTGTCAAATTCTTTTGTGCATGGGTCTTCCTTAACATGCATATGTTCATAAGTAGATGTGAGGAAGTAGCTAGTGTGTCAATAATTCTAGTGTGACAACACTACATCTATCATATGGGTGGCTCACCGCCATCTGTGGAATCATCTATCCTTGCTACTATATTATGACCATTATGAGGCTATGAATATATCTATCTTCTCTTGAGTTGATGAAACCTTTCATCTTTGCTTCTTACTTACTACATCCGATGATCTCTTGGGAGCATGAGTTATGTATTGGGGAATGAAAATGTCACACCGGGTCTAGCTCCCCAACCCAACACATGTATATAAGTAAGCACCAAAAGGAAGAGTAATTATGATGAATCCACAAGTAGCCATAAAACTAACTCTTGTGTAAGTCTCATGTGAAGTTATACGAACCTAAACCGTCCCAAAATGAAGTAAGAAAGCCCATGCTATGGAAGTCGCTACTATTTGAATAGAGGGTGCATCCCTAGATAATGAGTATCTACTATGTCTAATTATGGTAGTCTATATATGGGTGTATCCTCAGTGAAACCATTTTTCTAGCCACTATTAGATTGTATCACTTTAATATGATAGACTCATGACATTATAGAAAAGCTAGATAGGTCTTAACCCGATGAGATATTCTACTATACATCAGATCTTTGATAATAGTAGGGATGTCTCTATGTCTATAAGAGAGTTTCTATCCCAAGCTCTAATTAGGAAAGCTATGAAAAGATGATATGTGGATGATCAAAGTCATATATCATGCATGGAGCTAACATGAAGGTTTAGATATGATCTCTATCTAAAGTGACTATAGCCCAATTACAAATCATGATCATGGCGAAGTTACTAGGATGGCATCTTAGGACAACTAAAAGCTCCTAAAGATGTTGATGAACCATTAAAGTAAGTGCTAAGAAACATCTACATTATAGCTCTATGAATTAGTCATCATGCTCACTCTGTCTAATCCATGGTATAGGTAAGCTAATGATGTTGGCACCAGTGCTATCCTCTCAACTTGAGTGAGCAAGCTAGCCATGAAAAGTGTAGAAGGATGGAAAAGTCTAATGTGTTTTGAAAATGTCAAATAACATAACCAAGTGGCAATAAAAGCTACTAGAGATAGCTCATCATCAATATCTCATGCTAAGATTCATCAAAAATTGACTCTTCCTTCTTGCTTGAATCTAACACTAAATGACTCTTCATCGAATGAAATCCCATCTCAAGATCTTCTAATCATGCAAAATGAGGTAAACATACTATTGCATTAAAGAAGCTCTGATCACGTGTCTATAGTAACTATGACCCATTCCCTATGATCTCTCTCTTTGAGCAATTTTTAGTAGTGATCTAAATCATGATGGAGACCTAAGGAATATACATGATGCCCTCTCCTATGCCCATCCGCTAACTCTAAAAGATCTCATGATCTTGAGGTACACATTCCTCATAGGGCCTACCTAGGAGACCTACTATATCATATATGTTTGGCTAAGTAAACATGATATCATGAAGACCAATCTAGTAAGTATTTGTGATCCTATCCCAATACTCTACTATACTCTAGATCCAAGTAAATGGGAGATAGTTATAATCAAAAAGTGATGCCTATATTGCATGTTATATGATAGCCTTCATGAGGGTGTCACCATGCATATACAAGTGATGACGTGCCCGATATACATAACCACTGACTGTTGACAAGGGTGTGCCAAACACTAACTTTAGGTTTCACCTCATATAATATATGATAACCCAAAAGTCTGACTATGCCTATAGACAGAGCAGTATCTATAATTGGCTAAAGCACATCTTGATCTCCAAAGCTAAAGCAATCTGTTACACTCTCTAAAAAAACATCATGACTATATCTCATCTTTAGATTGATTATCTAATTAGCAAGATCATGGTCTTGAGGATGCTTTGAATCAAAATATAGGATGCATGATGAATGAGCAAATGAATATTCAAACATATCCCTACCCATTAACATATCTTGATGCCATAAAAGTAACTCCTACTGACTATGCCATGTGGATCATGGGCTTCAATAGTGGCCCATACTCTTTCTTCAATAGGCTTTGTAGTAAGCATTATAAGAAAATTTTGTGACACCACATAGAGTTTAGGATTTTCTTATTTGGATGATCAAATATGGCATTAAGGAATAAACATATTATCCTGGAAGAAAAACATGCTATCTTATAATGGATTTAGTCATTTAATAAAAGACTCAGAAGGCTAATGGGCCTTTCGTGTACAAGAGATTTTTCCCATGAACTACATAAAAAAAGTAGAATAGAGTTTATTTCAAATTGGGTTCATGGTTCCTTATATAGGAAATCCCCTATAGTTAATTACATCTTAAGAAGGGTCTCTTCCTAAGAATACTCTCGATTAAAGAAATAAATTATTATTCATAAAGATTTCTAAGTTGGTTTTCAAAGTATTAATTTTTGGAATTTTCAATTGGGACTAGTTAAAACTAGAGAGAGTTATTTTGGAGGTCAAACGAGATGAAGTAGGAAATGTCTATTAATACTGGGATGCTTAGTAGACATTTTAACTATCCTACAATTGGGCGTTAAATTTTGGAATTTAATTTAGATTTTGCATTGACATTTTCTTAGAAGTCTAGGACTTTAACTCTAGTAGACAAGACTACAAAATGCCTAGGGTTGAAGACTTATTCTTGAAAAGGATGCTTTAGAACCTAGTCTATAGTGCTTTTAACACATGTCGATGCTCAACCTAACTTCATTCTAAGAATTATCATCCATTCTTCTCATTTAAGAGAACTAACCAATCCTCCGAATCTGGACATACAACCCACCTAGAGGGTTGTTAGTTAACACCATCTAAGTGCATTTTAAATTTATTATACCAAGTCTTATGAATGCAAGATGGTTTATTATATTTTATGAAAGGAATCTATGAATCTAGACTCACTCCATAATCCCTAAGATAATGTGGGTACAAAAATGCATCTAACTAATGCACATTTTTTAGAATTTTTATAAATTTTGTCTCGATAATCATTTTAGGCCATGGGTATGCAATTTAAGCCAACATGGTATGTAATTAGAAAGTCATGGGACAAATCAATAATAGAAGGTAGGCTTCCCAAGAAAGTCATCCTCATATATTAGATGCCCCTTATGTGTGTGAGAGATGTTGACCAATTCAAAGATTGCAATATGATGATGATTCAAGAGCTTTAAGATTTTAAATTATTATGGATTTATTTATATTTAGTTTTGAATTAGATTTTTTTTTTTTGGATTGATTAAATTTAACTTGGTAGAAAATTTGATTTTTTTTCTATGAGCCAATGTCCATGCATTCATCACAGAAAAGTACATCATAGAAAGAAACCTAAAAAATCAAGTTGATTCTATTACACATCAAAAATAAATCAAGACAAATTAAATTTATAAAATAGGCCAATGTGACCAAGTATCAATGTACACCCAATAAGAAAGGAAAATGGGTAGCCGAGCTCTGCCCTTATGTAGCCTGACTTAGAACTACAAGTCTAAATCTATGAGTCTTCTTTCGTGATCGCCTTCTTAGAGACTTCCATTGGGCATCATAGGGACCTCACACCATCTCAAGGGTCCTCCTACTAATCCTAGACATCATAGATCCAAACATAATTCTAAGCTTAAATTTGTATTTTAAATTAAAAATAAATTCTAAGCTCACAAAATGTTAGCAAAAAATACAAACATCACATAGTAGTTATATTTTTCAAACATATGGGGCTTAGCATTAGTTGCCAAGCTCACCTATCCAATGGACTATATTAAGGACTTTTAGCACAAGCAAATAATAATTCTATAATTTATTATAGAGTCCACATTCAAAGAAGATAATGATAGTTCTAGAAATAATGTCCTACCATCCAAATTATAATCAATCTAGCCATTCTAAAACAAGACACCATAAAATAATAAAATAATTCTCATCATAATGAAAATCACAAAAAATCATAGAACATCCTAACATAATTCTAGATCACTTATATTTCTAGTGAAGAAAAGGGTTTGTAAGAGACATTACTAAGCTTTATAATTTTAGTTTTTTATTTCCTTAGTTTTGAATGGTTTATTTACCTTTGGATGATTTCAATTCAAATTATTTAATAATTTATCTTAGGTAAAAGTTATTATGCTAAATTCATTTTAAATGGAGCATTCCATTCAACAATAAATCTTAATAGATGATATCTTTATTCTAAGATAAAGATTCATCCTGGATAAATTAAATTTAAGTATTTTGATTTGAACTTGAATTTAGAGGGTTTAACTTAGTTTATTTCATTTTATTTTATATTTTTATTTAGAAATTTTATGATTTTCTTTAAATTAAGCTATTATTATTTAATTTGATTTTCTTGTTAATATATTTATCATTATGATTTGAGGTTTATTTCTTTGATTTAAGATTGTATATATATTTATCATTTATTCCTTTAGTTTGATTTATTTTACTGTTTACTTAGTTGATTATGATAACTTAATTTTTATATTAAGTTCATCTTTGATTTAATATTTTATGAGTTTATATTTACTATATTTGATTTATAAAACTTAAGTTATTTTCTATTCTTAAGTTAATTTCCATTAATGAAACTTTTGAAGTTTATTTCATTTATTTTAATGTTCATTAACATAAATAAAGTTATAATCAATTTTTTGAGATTATTCAACTTATTACATTCCTTTTTATAACTTATTTATATTAATGATTCTTTCATTATGAAATATTTCTAAATTGTTATATTTAATGTTTAAATTGTACATTATGAAAATGATTCCATTTATCTTAATTACTTAAAACAAAAGGAATATTTATGTCTTCAAAATAAAATTTATCTATAGATTTATTATAGACTTAAATGATTAAATAAAGTTTGTTATTTCATTTTGAAATTTTAATTCATTAGCTTATGGTTTAAATACATTTAACCTTCTTTTTTGTTTATATTTCATTTTCTTTTATACATATTTGTCAATTTATATTCACATTTTTTACTATTTATATTTTTTATGTAAATGATATTAATGAATTTATATATTAATAATTATATATTTCTGAAATCAATGATATTTTATATTTCAGTTTAGAAAATGAAATTATTATGTATTTTAAAGACAATCAATTAAATATGATTTAAGTTTTATATTTCCTTTTATGATCATTAACTTTTAGTTATTTGAATTCTATTTTAGTAGATTATATTTTATTTAAGTTTTTGATATTAATTATAATGTTTTAAATTTATATTAAGAAATTTATAATTTTTTTAAATATTTTATTTAAAATTGACCTACTTGAAAAATTAAAATACTCTCAATGTGTCAAATGAATCAAATTTTGGTCCAAAAGTTTCACATTTTGATAAGATATGTGATTAATTAAGATTTTATTTATTTCATTAAAACTTAAATTAAGGTTAATTTAATGAAAACTATTTTAAGGTTTTCTTAAACCCTTAAAATATAGATCCAAAGAGGGTTCATTTATAATTTTGGTGCTCTATTTATTGATTTTATTTTAGTTTTTGATTAATTAAATTAATTAGTTAAATTAATAGCCCATAAAGCTATTTTATGAATTATGTGGCATTATGAGTTTTAATAGTATTTATGACCATTGGAGTATATTAAAAAAATGTTTTTAAATCATTGTTCAATTTCACATGATTGACCATCCAATCTGTTGAAATCACAATTTCAATTGCAAATCCATCGAGGAATGCAATTGAAGGGATATAAGTAGTTTGATCTAACTTGAGATCAAACTTTCTTTAAAAAACACCAAAGCTCAAAGCTTAGAGGTAATGGCATACCTCCATCTCGATGATCTCTGATAGTGGGGTCAACTCTAATAGTTGTGGAATGGTACGAGAAGCTCATGTGCCAAAGGAATTGGATTTCCTCTAGATTGCTCCCTAGACCAACCTCAATTTGAATTCTGGCGGTGAGGGAAGTGGGGGAAAGTTCATTTCAACTTTTTTTGAGGTTGAGAAGGTTATTTGACCTTAGGAAATGCTCTATATATCTATCCCTCCTTGTTCATGAGGTCTTAACTTATTTCTTTCCCTCTCTTAGTCGGCAACCTTTGGGAGTTAGCTATGATGCCTCTCACCATCTTACACCTATCTAGGATGAAGAGGTGGAGAGGGAATTGGGTTATGCAAATGGAATTTGGTTTGCCATCCATTTGACTAGTCTTGGTATCCTTTGATTTGGATTTATGTAAAGGGTGCTTAAGTGACTTGATTAAGGCTGAGAATCATCATTAATGAAGTCTAGGAATGCTTTATTAACATCCTAGGTGGTAGAAGATAGGATTGAAAACTTTTTGGTTAATACACTTAATTATTCCTTGCATTAGTTTAATTTAGGTCATCTCAATTAATTGATTATCCTTTGTTAAAATGCTTAATGTATGTGCATTTTATCATTAATGGACCTTGCATAAAAGGGTACCAAGGATTTTAAGATTTATGAGTATTTGATCTAGGTTTAGTCCATTTAATGTAATTGAATTAAGATTATTTTTTATTAAGTAAGATGATTTATATGGCTTAATTATAATGTGTTTATGTTTTCATTAGGTTCCAAGTAATTTGGAAAGAATTGGATCAAAATCCCAATTTTATTTCATTTGGAACCCATTTGACCCAAGTTGTGCTTAATGGGTTAAAGTTGGGTTCATATGTGTTAAATGACCAAATTGGTCAAGATGGACCAAATAATGGGTTAGCTAAATATCAACATTCATATTCAAAGGAATTTGGATATTTTATTTTAATTTATTTGCATTTAATTTGGATTTAAGTCTAATAGAATCCATTTAAGCTGTTAGGTTGAATAGCTTAATTAGTTTAATCAGGACCATATTGGACTTATATTCTTTCAAATTCATGTTTAAGTGTGCTCATATTATCATTCCAACCATTTGAAATGATTTTATTTGGTCAAATTTTGGTGGGTTGACCTTTGACATGGTGGGAGCCACATAAGTCAAACTCATGTAAACGAATTAACCATCCTTTGACCTATGGATTGGACTTGGTTTCATTTTTTTTAAATGGGAGAATTTATTGCCACAACAAAAGGGGTACAAGGTCCTTAAATGGGATACATCTCTAAACTATCGCTCGAAGAGCTACATAAGCCTAAAGAGATAAATCCCCTATCTATTACATCAAAAGAAAATTTTAAAAAAAACAAAAGCAAAGGAAATTACATAAAAATACTAGCTCGGCACTAGCACATGGGCCCTCTAATAACAGTATAAACCTTCAAGATCCCAGACCTCCTGAGCAAAAGATAGTGCACCTGCAAGATTCCAAAACCTACAAAAGAGTCTGAAGCTTAAAGATGATATAAGCACAGATAAATGAAATAAAGTTAACCAGAAAATTTGAACAAAGTAAACTCTTAAAGAAAGGCTCGCTTATTCAATCATCCCTAGGGGCAACAAAATATGTGAGCCTCAAAAGTTTAGTAAAATAGTAGACTTGGATTCATTTAATTTTATCTCATGATTTAAGTTTCTAATTTCATTTGATTTGGATTTGACTTGGGTTTAAGTTTAATTTCTTTAGGTTTATGTGATAATAAGCTTAATTAAAGGAATTATGTGGGTTTAGTTTCCTAAACTCTAAGCTTAATAAAATTTACATTTAAAGTGGTGTATGTTTAGTTAAAGATTTGGATTGAGCCTAACTAAACCCATTAAGATTAATCCAAGAAATGAAATATCAATGAGTGTTAACCTGGTATTTAATTGTAGTCAATTCTAATTCAAGAAACAAAGCACTATGAAAAGCTTTTATGTCCTGAATTTATAAATGTGTTATGCTTGTAAGCTCTTGATTCAATATTTTCTAATTTCACTTAGTTTGAATTAAATTTATTGAATCCAAATCTATATTTAAACTCACTCCTTTGGGTATATTTAGACTTAAATCATATGTTAGATTTAAGCTTAGATTTAAATTTTGCCCTTTTCAAAATGATAAAATCTAAAGTTTTGATTTAGATCCGACCATTTTTCTGGCATGACAGAATCTAAATTTAGGTTAATATTTAGCCCTTTTGGGCATGATGGATTCTTTATTTAAATTTGAGTTAAGATCTAGCCCTTTTGGACATGATGAATTTGATCCATCACTTTTGGGCATAATGAATCTTTTATTTAAATTTAGATCTGGGGCTGTTGGGCATGTCGTATCTAACCTTTTGAGCATGTTGGATTTTATATCTAAATTTAACTTTAGCCTTTTTAAGTATGATGAATCTGATCTGGCCCCTTTGGTTGTGATGGATCTTTTATTTAAATTTAGATCCAACCTTTTAGGCATGATGGATCTGATCTGGTCCCTTTAGGAATGATGGATCTAATCTGATCCCTTTGGGCATGATAGATCTTGATTTACATTTAGATCTAGCCTCTTTGGGCATGATGGATCTAATTTGGCCCCTTTGGGCATGATGGATCGTATTTAACCCTTTTCTATTAGAGAAAGTTTCTTTTTGATGGACCATTTTTCCCTACATTACACAAGGTTTATAAAATTTCCCTATATTGACAAAGAATTTTTCTTTGAGATGAGTACTTTCTATTCATACTTTCACTAAAAAGTATCTCTTTAATTGATCATTTTAGAGTTGATTTTGGCTCTTGCTTTTGTAAAGCATAAAATTTTTAATAGTTATGCACGTTATCTCCTGAGATGTTGTCCATTTATGAGAGGTATATGTTTTATCCCTTCTGCATCAATGAGTTGATAAGCATATTCTTCGTATACTTTTTCAATGACATAGGGTCCATCCTAGTTTGGGTCAAATTTTCCACCTGTTCATTGGCATGGAATGATAGGTCCTCTGCATACCAACACAAATTCTCCTACTTTGAACCTTCTTGAGTGAACCATGCAAATGAGCTCGGGTCATTCTATATATTTCTAGATTTTTTTGAGCTTGGAATCATACTTCATCAAGATAACTCTTCGAGGCATATTCAGACATTTTCCTCCATTGTAAGTTCATTTTGAACTTCTATATGGAGTGAAGGTAGCTCTACTTCAAGAGAAAGTATTGCTTCTGCTCTAAAGACTAAGGAGTATAGCATGGCTTATGCAGCAGTTTTGTATGTGGTAGGATATGATCACAAAGCTTCTAGTAATTTTTCATGCCATTCTCTTTTATTTTTAAAGAGAATTATTTTAATGAGTTTGACCAATATTTTGTTGTATGCTTTTGCAAGACCATTATCCCTTGATTATATATTAAAGAATATCGCCAATCTATCTTGTATTTCTTAATGAAATGATAGACTTTGGTATTCTTGAAAGTGGTGTCATTATTTAATAAAATTCTTCAAGATACTATGAATCGATAAATGATATGGTTTCAAAACATTTCACTATGTTGCTTTAACTTCTTTTAATGGGATTATTTTTCCCCATTTAGAGAAGTAATCAGTGGCAGCTAATATGAAATGATGCCCGGCAAATGATAGAGGATCTATTGGGCCTATTATATTAATTCTTTAACTTTCGAATGGCGAAGACACCACTATTGGACGTACATTATTAGGTGGTTGATGCAACGTGTCTGTATATATTTGACATTGATGACATCTTTAGGCATATTTAATGCTTTCTTGAACTATAGTGAGATAATAGTATCCCATTTATTTAATTTTAATATTTATTTTAGGACTTGATTGGTGTGCACGCACAACCCTATAGACTTCAACCATCACCATCTTTTCTTCATCTAGTCCTAGCCATCGTAACCACATTTGGTCAAATGTGCACTGGTATAATGTATCATTCACAAGGGCATATTGTAGAGCTCTTTGTGAAATTTGATGAGCCTTTGATTTATCATTTGGTAATCTGCCACTCCTAAGATAGGTGATGAATAGTTATCGCCAATCATCATTCTCTATTATTGTTGAGATCTCTTAATTTTTTTTGCTTTAAAGGCTTGGAGGGTTGGTGCCAATGCTAACTTACTTTGGACTATTATTATGATTATCTCTCTCTAAGGGTCTATCATTTCTTTTGCTAGTTTAGCTAATGCGCTTTACCATTGTCTCAATATGACACCCTTGTAATTGCCACTTCAATGATTTATTTTAAAAGCTCCAAGACATGCTTATGATAAAGTGCCAATTCGCTTATTTATCTTGAAAGTCTATATTATTTATTGAATTATGAGTTAAGAATATCCATAAGTATGAAGTTTCTTAATTTTCATATTAATTGCTATTCTAGACCCGCTAATACTTTATATTCAGCCTCGATAGGGTCTAGGTTCCATTAGACTATATGAATATCGGAGAATACAACCTTGCAGTGTTACAAATATTAAGTTGATTCTAACATGTACTATAAGTAAATTAGGCAATTTAGTTAGCTTTTCTGATGAAGCTTCATCAAAGTAGAGTTCCCATTCGATTGTTGAGCTTCTTTCACTTAGAAGATTTGTTCATCATTCATCATTGAGTGGAGAGTTTGCTAATAAGGGATGAGCGACTAGAAAGTTAGCTAGAGCTTGTCCTTTCATAATTTTTTTGGGTCATATGTTATGTAAAATTGAAGTAACAAGATTGCCCATTTAGCTAAATGACTAGATAAGGTCAAGTCATTAAGAATTTAAGAGGTCGGATATATCAAAGTTATCTTATGTGATAACATATAATGACATTATATTTCAGATCCTATCAAACATCAACTTATATAGTATAAGGCATTTTCCTTTTCTTCTTCATTAGTTTGAGCTAGTAGAGCTCCTAATGACTCTTCTAAGTGGTCTTATACAATATCATCAGCTTTCCTATTATTAGTGTTGTCAAAAATAGGGGATGTAATAAGTATTATTTTATACTGTTAAATGCTTCTTGACAAGTATCATCTCATATAAAATGTGCATCTTTTTCATCCCAAAGGTTGACTTCTCCTCGAAAAGATTAGAAATAAATCTTTTAATGTGTTTGCCTTATAGTGAGTATAGTCGCTTAAGGTCTTAGCACTAGAATTTCTATTATTATTTTTATTTTAGAGGGATCTATTTCAATTACTCTATGGCACATAGTAAAACCTAAGAAATTTTTTTGGAAGTTACACCAAAACACATTTTAGTGGATTAAGTTGAAACTTTGAACTCTTTTGAATACAACTTAAATCATTTATGTGCTAACTTTGATTCTTTTGACAACCATATCATCAACATAACATTCCAATATCTATGTATGAGGTCTTCAAAAATGTGTCATTGCCTTTATGTAGAATTAAGAATTTTAAGCCAAATATCACTTTATAGTAATATTGTATGCAGGATGTATGCTTTTCATCTTCTAAAGCCATTTTAATTTGATTATAGCCTAATGAACCATCCAGGAGAACATATCATAGTTTGATGTGTTGTTTACCATGAGTTCACATTGGGTGGGAAGTCATCATTTTCCATGCTTTATTTAAGTCCTCGAAATCAATGCGAATTTGTCCATTCTTTCTTCATCATACCGATAATATTGGCAATCCAAATAACTATTTTTTCTTCTGAATGAATCCTACCACAATTTTTATTTTTCAAAGGATCACTTGTTCTTCAATTTCTAATTCACCTTGGTTCTTGTATTATGATTGTACATCGATTTAATAAGTTTATGTACAACCATGTCGATGATAGTTGACATTTCATTGTTTCATGTAAATTCTTGTATTCACATGATAGTAGTTCTTTAATTCTTCCAATCTTCTAATGTAAGTTTAACACCAACAAAGACGCCTGTGTTCTTCTTTAGTACCAAGTTTATTTCTCGAGGTCAACATGGTTTGGATTGTCTTCACAATTATTTCTTTGAGGTCAATGATTAATTCTTTTTTCTTTAGGTATATTCTCATTTTGAACATTCTTTCATTCCTAAGTAGTTTTATGGGGGCCTTTTCTTTATCTATTATAACATAACATGAACTTATTTTCATGAGATACCAAGGAAATATATTCCAGTCCTTATGTGGTGAACTTCCCATATCCTATAAGATTTTGGGAATTATCACCTTGATAGAGTCTCTTAAATAAATGAGCTTGAATGCTTGATTATATAGGCTGAATGTTATTTTTTTAACCTCTTTAGAGCTAGTGAAAAGTATTGATAAGTTATTATTGAAATATCTTCTTCCTCAAAAATTTCTTCTTCTAATAACATTTGTATGAGATCTAGGGTTCACTCTTCTATTTTATAGAAAAGAGTCTCATGTTCATTATGACCTCTTCTAGGGGAAATATATAAAGTTTTCAGCTATTCTATTTCCTCATTTCTTTTAGCTATTAAGGCTTTTATGTATGCCTTTGGTACTATGGTTATTTTCATAGCCTTGTTGGAGACTTAGAATTTTAGTACCCTTATTAAAGAAATATGTGTTTCCTCTAATTAGATTATCACTTTACTAGTATTAGCTTTTTCTATCCTTTGGTTCACTGAGGCTTTAATGGGATAATAAATTATTACCTTCTTCTTCATCATCTTGCCAAGGTGGAAATTACCTTGGGTTGCTTAAACTCATTAATATCATTGGTACTTTTATTCTTTGAGCAACCACCTTTTCAGATTAATTTAATAGGTGGAGCCACTTATTTTGAAATTTGACTTCCTGACTTTCTTGGGATGAAGTACTTGGTGTCTTCGATCTTGATCTTGTGTATCAGGAATGGATTCATGTCACCATCAATTTGATGCTCTTTACCATTTTGAATATATTTCATACATTGATGAAGAGTTAAAGGCAAAATGATGTATTCATGAATCCATGGCCTAGCAAAGAGTGCTTTGTAAGCAACTTGAGCTTCGATCATATGGAATTTATCCTCTATGTATAGTTTCCCAAAGCATATTGGTAGACAAGAGACCCCCAAGATTTGTTATCCTTATTCATTAAATCAGAAATGTTGTACTTTTATCCAAGTAAAAGCATCTAAAGCTAGTGTTTGTAGTATTTTAATTGTATAAGATTGATCACATGGATCAATCAATATTTTTTTATTCGAGTGATGTTGCTTTCAACTATAAAATAAAGGGGACGATTATGTTAGGTCATACCTAATAGTAGGTCATTATTATGAATGTGATGGTTGCTGGCTTTTAAGAGGTTAAGTCTTCTTTCATTTTTTTAGTGAAGAATGTTTCATATTATTCTGTGTTTTGTAAAGCTTTGATTAATGTCTCAGGTATATATTTGGATAACATGAGAGCATCGTAGACACTCAACAAAGCACAGAGCTTGTGTAATGCACCAGAACATTATAGTCTACTTCTATTTTGGTAGACTATTGAGGATTAGCCAATGGTGGAGGTAAGGCATTCTCATTAATTTGAATTTATTTGCCTTTATCACTAGCTTTCCGTTATGGCGATGGAGGAATTCTTTTTCCACTCCTTAATTGGACTTAAGTCACTTCTTCTATCTGATCTTCTTTATTAGAAGAAGTATCTAAATTTTGTGTTTCTTCTGAGATTTCAAAGTTTTTAATAGTCTTAGAATTATTATTGAGTTTATGACATAATTTTTTTGAGCCTGAATTGACTTTCCATTTAGTGAGCACTTCTCTAGGAAAGCATAGTTCTTCCTTAGAGTTCATTGTAGTTGCAATCACACTTATGACATGACATGTTTCTATTGGACTCTCTTCTTCAAGATTTTTTGTGTCAAGCTGTAAGTGGCCCATGTATTCTTCTAGTTTAATTAAATCATTGAAAAACTTAATAAATCACTTAATTTGGCCTCTAATTGAATTAGTTAATTCAATTAATCAACCTGAACTGAAATAAATTATAGTAAGTCAACTAAAACCCCAAAAATTATGAATAAACCCTCATTGGATGCATATTCCAGAGGGGAATCAAGAAAAAATAAAACCCCGAAATGATCTTGACTAAATTAGGCTTAATTTAAGTTTAATGAAATAACTAAAATATTAATTAATCCCAAAATATACATCTGATTAAGGTGAAATTTTAGGAAAATCAAACCGGGCAAGGAACCCCACTTACCATAAAAGTTTAAATTGACTTGATTGGGAATTCTTGAATTTACAAATCTCTAGTCAATTTAAAGAAAATAAAAAAACACATAATTTACAAAACCCATAATACATACTTAAAATATCATAATTGACATCAAAACACATGAATAAAATACCCAAAACATCCGAAAGCAAAGGAACCTAATTAATCATAAGTTAGGGCCAAGGATAAGTAAAAATATGAAATTTACTTATATTCCAAAATTAATAATCTCTTAAACCATAATAAACCCATTAGTAACCGACATATAAAGTTCATTAATCTTTGAACTTTATAAGCCATCACCATATAAATACATTAGAGCCATTTAAATTAATGAATAAAGTGGCACAAATGCAAGTATTAAAGATTAATATATAACTTTTGGGTAAGTTGAATCTTAAAATAACATAAAGATTTAAAGTAACATAGGACAAGTTTAATACACATGAAAATAACCCTTCTTTAAACCCATTAAATCATAATGAATGGGAGAAATCACATTATCCTAAGTGATAAAAAGAACTTCTTAAATAACATAATCATCACTCTCTTTAAATTAATTAAAAGAATTGAACTATTCCAAAATGTATGAAATCATAACATGGAATTAACCACCTTACCCTAATTTCATTAATAAGCATTAGGAAAATAAATAAATGAATTGAAGTAAGAAATATCAAATAATAAAATAAAATTTGAATAATAAAATAATGCAAATTGGTTATAAAATTGAAACATAATAAATTGAATAATACTAAACTTAAAATTGAATGTAAATTTACTTAAGTTAATAAACATCAATGAAAATGAATAAATGAAATTAACTTGAATTGAATGAATGAATAAGATACATACACCTAAATGTAATAACTACCAAACCATTCCAAAATTAAATGAACAAATAAAAATGTATATAACTTAAATGAAACATAAGAATATAACTTAATGAAACATTAAGTTAAATGAAATTAAATGTAAAGGTTTACCCTAAATTAAACATAACAGAACTAAAACAAAATGAAAGAGTGAAAAAAATATTAACTTAAATATGTTGGGTTAATATAATGAAAACAAATTAAACAAAAATAAGTATTAAATATGAACATTGACAAAATGAATGAAACTAAATAAAAGTAAAGGAATTAAAAGAAGAATCAAATTTTAAAAGAATGAGAATCACAAACTTAATTCAAATCGAATTATTTAGATGAATCTAAAAATAATAATTACGATACTTAAAGGATCAATTAGACTTAGGATGAAGACTTTATCCTATTAGAACTTAGGATGTTCAATATAATGGATTCCACCTAAAATGGAACCTATTGTATTCTTCATTTTTAAAAACCTAATATAACTTTAACATAAAATGCACCTAAAGTGGAAGTAAAATTACAAATCATTAAATCATTTGAATTGAAACCACCCAAAGGTAAAAATAAATAAACTTTAAAAAAATTCAAAAGAAGCTTGAATTAAAAGATGGCCTAGCAAAGTCTACACAAGCTTATTTCTTTCACACACTAGATCATTAGGTCACGAACCCTAGAGTTAGGTTAAGTTATTCAATAATTTTCTATGATATTCTATGATGTTGTGAAGTGAAATGCTTTTTTTATCATTTTTGGTGTATTATTTTAGACTGAATAGTAGTTAGTCTAGATGGTAGGATTTTATTTTTACAATTAACATTATCTTTATGGGGTTGAGCTAAGAAGGGACTATCATCATAAATAGATTATAAAATTATTGTTTGCTTGCATGCTGAATAGTCTCTTAGCATAGCCCAATAAGCTAAGCCCATATGTTTGAAAATTATAACTGTTGTGTGTTATTTGTATTTTCTTTTTCTGACATTTATTTTGCAGGGTTTATGATTTATTTTTTAATTTAACATGTAAATTTGAACTTAGAATTAGATTAGGATCTATGGGGTCTATGATTAGTATGAGCAGAAGATGAGTGAAAAGGTCCCTTGTGAAGCTCAATGGAGGTCACTGAAGAAGGAGACGATCCTAGAAAGAAGACCCATTGATCTAAACTTGTGGTTCTAGACCAGGCTATAAAAGGGCAGAGCTCAGTTGCCCTTTTGCTCTTTCTTCCATGGTGTATAGTAGTACTTGACAAAATTATCCTTCTTATATTAAATTAGCTTAACTTATTTTGGGTGTGCAATAGAATCAACCTACAATTTTAAGTTTCTTTCTATGTTTTGCTTTTTGTGATGAATGGTTGGACATAGGCTCATAGGAAAAATTAAATTTTCTACCCAATTAAATCTAATCAACTCAAAAAAAAAATCTCTCATAAATTAAAGCCCTAAGAATAACTTAAAATCAATTAAGAATAATTTTCACTCTAAAATTACATAATCATATTACTTTCAACTCTTGAATTGGGCACTTCACCCATTGCACATAAGAGGCATCTAACCTATGAAGATGACTGCCTTCTTTGGAAGTTTTCCTTCTCTTATTGATTTAGCACATAACCAATTCTAATTGCATGACATTTAGGCATAAAAATGCTTATCCAAGAACTTAAAAGAATCTTGAGTGAGAATGTTTAAAAAGATGAAATGTGCATTAGTTAGATGAATTTCATACCCTACATGATTTTAGGGATTAGGGAGTGAGTCTAAGTTCTTAGATTCTTTTATAAAAGACAACAACCTAGCCATCTTGCATACATGAGACTGGGCATCATGAATTTAAAATGCATTCAGGTGGTGTTAGGCGGCCCTTCCAGGTCGATTATAAGTCTAAAAGAATCAGGGATAAGTTAGTTCCCTCATCTGATAGGAATGACTAATAATTTTCAAAATTAAATTAGGTCGAGTATCTAACTTGTGTCAAAAGCACTTATGGACTTAGGTTCTAAAGCATCCTCATTGGAGTAAGTCTTCAATCTTAGGCATTTATGTAGCCTTGTGCTACTAGAATCTAAGCCCTAGACTACTAAGAGAATGACAGCTCAAAATCTAAATTAAATTCAAAAATTTAAAGCCTAATGATAGGATAGTTGAAATGCCAACTAGGCATCCCAATATCAATAAGCATTTTCTACTTAATCTTGATTGGCCTTCTAAAAGAACTCTTTCTACTTTGGATTATTCCTAATTGAAATTCTAAATTCATTCTTTTGAAAACAAACTTAGAAAGCTATAGAAATAATGACTTATTTCCTTAATCAAGAGTATTCTTAGGAATTAACCATTCCTCCTAAGATGTAATTAACTATGAGGGCTTCCCCTTATAGGGAACCATGAACCCAGTTTAAAATAAACCCTGTTCTAATTCCAAAATAATTTAGGGGAAAACTCTTAAGTACATGAAAGACCACTTAGCCTTAGGAGTCTTTTATTAAATGATTAAATCCATTATAGGATAACATGTTTATGTTCCAAGAAAATATGTTTACTCCATAATGATGCATTTGATCATCTAAATAAGAAATTCATAAATTCTATGTGGTGTCATAAATTTTTTCCACACATCTCCATTTCCCTTTTTATCAATCATGAAGGTGAATATTGTATTCACATCATTCTTTTATGTGCAATTTTGGTTGCTTTTTTTTCTAAAGAATTAATTATTGTTGTTAGTACTGAGGCCTTTCAGCTTTAGCAGCCTTTCAAATTTGGCTACATGATTCAATAATTCTTGGAACGTGTTAATCATAGCCATGGCCAAATATGGGGCCATCAGATCATTGATGTTTCCCATAAGAAGTTCTACTACATGATTTTTTGTGAACTACTGGTCACACTTCATGCTTAGATTTCTCCATCTCGTAATGTATTTTATAAAACTCTTATCTTTCTTCCTCTATTCTAAGGTGAGATCTACAATCATTAATTTCTTGGTTGCTCTTGTAAATCTCTTAACAAAGAGTGTTTCCATTTGGTGAAAGTTTTTACTAAGTCATTAAGTAACTTAACATACCATTTGAAAGCGTGTTGGTCAAACTGCCAAAGAATTATCATAGCAAGTAGCATCATTTCATCCAGCATTTTCACACATGGCTTTCAAATAGGGTAAATGTTTCCATGGATTTTCTCAAAAAAAGTGTTAAATTTCAGCATAACATACCCTTTAAGATATTATACTTGGTCATATTTGATCGATTGGTCTACCTCTTCCTCGACTTGTGTCGCCTACAAGTAATAACTATTTTGAGTTTATTGTTAATAAGATCTTCTACTTGAGATTTAGTAATAATGTCAGCCTCTTGATATGTATTTTGTGTAGCATCTCCCAGAGCTTCTTGTCTTTGTGTTGAAGTATTTTGCATACCCCTAATTTTAGCTATTGGATTGGTTATCTCTAGATGATTTTTTAGAGGTATTTGTTTTATTGCAATTGCTATCAGATTAAGCTGACCAAATAGCTCTTTCAATAGCCCACTCATTTCATTAAGGTGATTGTTGAAATTTCTAATTTCTTGTTGGAGCTCATTTATCACTAGTTCTTGTTGACCTCACTTTTGGAGTGAGGACTCATCCTTCCCATCTTAGACTTAGGAATCTTCTAAGAAGTAAGATTTTCTTAGTCATAATACACTTCTAGTGATTAAGTGAACACTAAACCCAAGCCTAGAGGCATATGGATGCATACCTAAAGCTTAGGTTATACATAGGGACAAATAGGTTATACATAGCTTATGGCTAAAACCAAAACCCATGCTTGTCCACTCATCCAAATTTAGCCTCAAGCCAACATAATCAACCTCAATTGGATCTTGTGTCATGTCCAAGCTCCAAGCCAAACTAACTTAGCACCTAACCTAAGTCAATTCCACTATCATCCTATGGATCCAACCCAAGCCCATTCAAGTAAACCAAATTCAATTGATTTTCACAAAAGCACTCCAACCATTCAATACTCTATTTCAAACCCTTCTAATACTTACAATCAAACCAATCCAACCAAATGAGTCCAATTAACCCTAATTGGCCCACCCAAAAGGTCCAAATGAGCCAAAATCCAATCAAACCCAAATCAATTGCAATTAAAGCCATCAATCAACTCTAAATCCATCATTGAACTATTCTTGACACTCAATTCAATCCAATTCAACCCAATCAACCCATTTGATCCACTTGACCCAAAGTGGCCTAAATGACCATATTGATTCAAACTTCAATCCAACCCAAATTGGAATCAACCATCTACTCTCCTATGATGATTGTCCAATTATAATAATTGGTCAAACCAAACAATTTGATCACTTGATCAAGTTGACCCAATTAACCCCTATGGACCAAAATGAACCAAAACCCATACAAACCTCAATTAATTAAAATCAATGACTCCCATCAACCAAAAATTGAATATTGAATAGGACTCAACCACCAATTGGTCCAAAGCAAGCTAATTTGGTCTCTTGGCCCAAGTTGACCCAATTTGACCTAAAGGGCCAAATCAAATCCTAAACATAATTGATTAAAACAAATGCCTCTAATCAATCATAAATTGATTATTGAACATGATCCAACATCCAATTGAACTCAATTTGATCAAGATAACCCAATTGACCCACTTAGCCCTAATTTGACAATCCAAATTAATTCAAACCAACACCTACAATCAATCTCAAATGATTAATTGAACCTAAACCAGCCCTTCATCCAAGCCAATTTGGCTAATTTGACCAAATTGGTCAACTTAACCCATTTGACCCAAATGAACCCAAATGAACCAAATCCAAATCCACTTCAAATTAAACCAAACCAATGGACTAATACATTCCAAATCACCATTTGAACATACCCAAACCCTTGTTTGACCAATTTGACCAATTGGTCAACCTAATTAGAATTCATTTGACCCATATGGGTCAAATTGAGCAAACACATTCAAACTAAGTTCAAATCTCACCAAACTTGGCATGACTCATCCTTAGGTCACCATGGGTCAGCCCAAATGGGCCTAACCCATGGTGAACCTTGTTTAGGTCAAAACCCTTGAACCAACCCACCCATATGGGACAAAATCCCCATTTAGATGGTCTCATCTACTCCCCAAGCCATGGCAGCCACCATTAGCTCATTTTGGACACTAGGACCA
>CM038226.1:19329370-19501631 GCA_021442155.1 Cymbidium sinense
CTAGAGCTAATGAAATGGCTTAAAGATACAACTAAGATAATGAGAAATGATAGACTAAAATTAAAATAATATTAAAATAATAGGTAATAAACTAAAGAAATGAAAACTGTAATAAAACTAAAATTAACTAATAAATAATAATAAAGATAATAACTAAAATAATAAAATGATAATAATAAAAATAATAAACTAATAACTAATAACCTAATAATAAACTAATAAAATAAATAATTAATAAAATAAATAATATTAATGATTAAAGCTAAACTAAAGACTAAGCTAAAAATAAACTAATGATAACAAAAGAATAATTATAATTAACTAAAATAACTAATAATAATTATAAAATAACTAATAATAATAATAATAATAATTAAATATAAAACTAATAATAATAATAAACTAATAATAAAACTAATAATAAAAAACCAAATAACTAATAATAAATAAAACTAATAAAATAAAAACTAATAAAATAATAAAACAATAATAAAAACTAATAAAACTAAACTACTACCAATAACTAATAATAATAATAAACTAATAACTAAAACTAAATAATGAAACTAAAACTATTAACTAATAACTAAAAATTAATTAATAAAATAAAACTAATAACTAAAAAATAATTAATAACTAAACTAATAACAATAATATAATATAACTAATAAAACTAATAACTAATAACCAAATAACTAATAAAACTAAAACTAAACTAAAACTAATAATAACTAACTAAAAACTAACTAATAACTAATAAAACTAAAAACTAAAAACATAATAAATAAACCCAATAATTAATAATAAAATAATAAATAAATAAATAATTAATTAATAAATAAACTAATTAATTAATAAGTAACTAAACTAATAAAATTAAATAAGCTAAACTAAATAAACAAATTAAAATAAATAATAAACTAAATTAATATAAAATAGTAAAACTAACTAAACTTTCTAACTAAAACTATAAAACTAAACTAATAAACAAATAAACTAACTAAATAATAAAATTAATAAAAAACTAAAATAAACTAATAAAGACTAACAAATAAAAAATAAAACTAATAACTTAAAACTAAACTACACTAACTAAAAAAATAAACAAACTAACTAAAACTAACTAATAACAATCTAATGATTAAACTATAATAAACTAATATTAACTAATAACTAAATAAAACTAATAAATATATAAAACTAAAACTAATAATGCTAATAATAAAACTAATTATTAACTAAAACTAATAACTAATAAAACTAATAAACTAAAAACTAATAATAACTAATAAATAAACCTAATAAATAATAATAAAGTAATAAAACTAAGATTAAAACTAATAACTAAAATAATAATAAAATAATTAAACTAATAACTAAACTAATAACTAACTAATAAACTAAACTAACTAATAAATAACTAAATAACTAAACTAATAATAACTACATAATAATTAAACAACTAATAATAACTAATAAAACTAATAATATAACTATAATAATAATAATAATACTAATAACTAATAAATAATATAATAAATAAAACTAATAATAATAACTAAAAAAAAAACTAAAACTAAACTAAAACTAATAATATAAAACTAACTAATAAAAACTAAATATAACTAAATAAAAAAACTAACTAATAATTAAAATAATAATAATATAAATATAATAATAAAATAAATAACTAATAAAACTAACTAAAACTAATAAACTAATAACTAATAATAAAATTAAATAACTAAAATAAAAACTAATAATAACTAATAAACTAATAACTAAAACTAATAAACTAAATAAGAATAATAACAAAACTAACTAAACTAATAATAAAACTAACTAATAAAAAAATAATAACTAAAATAATAATAACTAATAATAAACTAAATAAAAACTAATAACTAATAACTAATAAATAAATAAAAAAACAAATAAACTAATAAACTAAATAACTAATAAACTAAAACTAATTAATAACTAAACTAAACTCATAACTAACTAATAAATAATTAAAACTAATAATAAAATAAACCTAAAAATCTAAAATAAACCTAATAAATAATAAATAATAAATAAATAATAATAATAATAATAAATATTAATAATAACAAAATAATAATAATAATAATAACTAATAACTAATAAATAACTAATAAACTAACTAACTAACTAATAAATAATAACTAATAATAACTAATAATAATAAACTAAATAACTAAAAAACTAAAAAACTAACTAATTAAAATAACTAATAACTAAACTAATAACTAACTAAAAACTAAATAACTAATAACTAATAATAACTAACTAAATAAATAACTAATTAAAACTAATAAACTAATAACTAACTAATAATAATAAACTAATAAACTAAACTAACTAATAAAGCTCAAATTCTAAAATCTTTGGGAAATAGAAGCAGTCGACACTTGATTTAATGAGAAAAAACCAGTAACTAACCAGCTGTGATAAAAGAGTAATTTGGAAGTGTTTACAATATGACTTTAGGGCCCTGGTAGCTCAAAATGGAAAATGTAAGAAAGATTCCCTTTCGAATAAGGAAGAAATAATTTTTTATCATTGGAGTGAAGAGATGCTCTTCTTATTCTTTTTGAGTTCATGAAAGACTCAAATGGTATTGACATAGAGAGCACCCTGGATGTTGAAGCACATTCAGAAGAGTGTGCCTGCTTACTCTTATCTTCTCCAAAGAGACTCACTTCTAAGGGAGTGGTGGCTCTCTATAAGGAAAGAAGATTCTAGACTAGATTTCGAGAGACAGAGTTTAGTATCATATAATACAACTAGCACATCATAAGGAAGAAAGGTGAAAGGCATATGTTAGTGATGATGTGGTCTTTAAAATGAACCAAGTGTATCAAGGAAGCAGAAACATGATCTTTGAATCAGAGCCAGGTGTTTTTTCAAGGTATGAACTGGGGAAGGTAGTGAAAAACATAGACAACCATGAAGGATGAGGATTGTTCATGTTCTTCACCCGAGAAGTAGGAAAGATATCATTGCATCGAAGCCCTATCCCTATGCCTATGCCTCAAGTCAAGTCAAGAAGCTAATAAGCTGCATTGTAGCAGCTTTTGATTGAAAGGAAATTGTAGCTTCAAAGACAAAGAGGAAATTTCTTATGATTCAAAGGTTTGGAACATCAAGAGAGAGACAACGAAAGATCTTTACAAGTGACATTGCCCTTCTAAACCTATTCTACCCTAAAATGTGTTTCCTAAGGGCGATCTTTTTCTACAACTACTCTCATTCTAATTTGAGTTTCAGGATTCTACCAAGTGGATCATATATGATCTAGGATAAGGCTAGGGGAGGAACAGTTATTCACTTCAAAAATGAATAACATAGAAGTAGTCACTAATCTGGAAATGATATATACTACAATGATCTGGTATAAAAAATAGATTAGGGAATACACAAACAAATAAATGAACAAAGAAAGAATGAACAAATATCAAATGAGTAATTCATCATGATTGAAGTTATTTCAAAAAATCACTTCTCAAATACCCGAGGTTAGAACTGGCTTCCTTTTGGTCATCACAATGAGCTAAGCTAAATAAGAAGCATCACCATCCACTTGTAAGATATTAAATGTAGGGAATATTATAGCTTCTATCTGTTCCAAGTGGTTGATTTAAACCCTAGATAGGCTTGTAAGCAGTTGTAATGGACTTGTTGTAAACACTCTCATAGACTATGTCTAGTAGTGCTATCTTTCTTCTTGAGAAAGGCCTGAATGCTAGCCAGTCATCTTAGATTTTGATCCTTGAGTCCTCAATCATCCTTTTTCCATCTTTCCCTATGTGGGTTACAGTACTCTTCATGTTCCCTCTATAGCTACTATCTCTTATAGGTGAGGAGGCCTAGGCGAATGGGAGCTCTGACAATACTCTATTGCCTTTCAATGTCAGATGAGTGGGAAGATCTAGGACTTTCATCCCCATAATCCACCACGCTACACTACAGCATTGAAATGGATTTTCAACCATAGAAGGATGGCATAGATTCTATTTCCTCAAAGCTCAAGATGACATCATCATTTGCTACTTCTTTGTATGCTTCACTTCTATAGATTAGTAAGCTAGCATAGCCTACCACACATAGAAGCAACAAAAAAAGAACAAGCATGCTACATACATGAAGAATAGAGCAAGCAGAGGCAAAGGCACCACCATCTCTACATCATTTCAATGATCAAGGCCTAGGCAGAGGTAGGTAGTGCAGAAGCAAGGAAGGCAGAAGAATTGAAGTTGACCTAGAAGTAGCAAAGGGAGTTTTAGCAGTATCTAATGGATTAGTGTTAGAGGTAGAAGCATTTGAATCAATTCCAATTGACCCAGTCCTAGACATCCCTGTAGTTTTGAGGAGGCATTCTAGTTTATGTTATGAGAAAAGGCTATGTTTTGATAGAGTGCATTGCCTATTGTTCTTAACATCCCTCTCTCATGAAAGATGTGCAATAACCTTTTAGATATGGTTTACCCTTTGTCCATAAAAACCTTTCAACTATATACTATACAAAGTCAATGATCTATTTTCTCTTTATATTTATATATCTAGTGGAGGGTCAAGTCAAATGAAGCTTGATAGGTGTCCATGCATAGCTCAGTGCCTAAGAAAAGTTGCAGTATTTGAAAGAGTTGACTCATTAGTAGTAGTTCTACCAATTTTGTTTTTGATTTAGTTGAAGAACCCCCAAATTTTTTCATCACTTGCAATCCAAGTAGTAGATCCAAATGCTTAGTTACCAGTAGCATCTGAGCTAGATCTTAATCAATGGATCCCCATATTCCCAATTGTTCCAACATTAGAATATTCCTACCCTATTTCTCAATTCAACATTCCACCTTTGCTCTTTATATTGAGTGGATCTGGATCTCGATCTAAGATTTCATCTTTAACGGGTAGAACTATAATGGGATTGGGGTAAACTGATGTTGGGTTTCAAACGGGCAAGGATGCTTCCTTTGATACTTTCTCTTATATAATGAGCTCCATCTTTAGAACTTTTGGCTTTTGGTATGTGGTATGCACTTAGATGAGGCTGTGGTTTTAGATAATTTTTGAATAGGGAAAGAAAAGTGCCATGTGATTGCATTTTCTAATGAAGAAGGAAACTTTAGGTTTCTTTTTTGGAATACATATATCGAGAAAAAAATATATCATATAGAAAAGAATAATGTGGCTCTCTTGAAGGAGATGATCACTTAAAGGAGAGGAGCCATCAGAGCCACTGAGCAAAGTAAAGGGAGCAAGTAGAGTGACTCGTATGTCTCCTCTCGAACCTAACATGCCATCCATTCTTGAGAAAACTTATTCTCTATTCCAACTAGTCTTATTTCAACACCATTTCAAAACCATCCAAACCTACCAATCGATCTTCTTGAAGGCACCAAGTTACTCTAACTTTCTATGGACTATCCACTTTTTTGATCTTCTTGCTTTCAAGAGTAGATGCATACATATTGGAAAGCCCTAAAACTAGATAGACTATACCATGGGAAATTCGTGATGATAATGGGAGAGGGTGGGATGGAACTTCCTTTGGATAGAAGGAGGGGTAAGAGAGGAAGGGTATGGTTGAATCAATTTCATTTTTCACTCTACTAACCCCAATCAACCTCAGAGATGTAGCTCGAGCTAAATAAAGATAGGTTTTATTCTAGACAAATGGAGAATAGCTACTCTTTTTCAAAAGAGCTCAAATCTCATTTAAATTTTGAAATGCAATTTATAATGGAGTTTCAATTGATGCCTAACCCCAAAACCTTATCCCAGGAAGAGAAATCAAATCATTCTTAGAATTTCTCAAGGTAGGTAACCTATTCTTTTGTAGATGATAGCTCGATGAAAGGTTGCTTAGTCTAAAAAGTGTGAGGAATGAGAGAGCGTAGGAGTGAATTTTTATTTTTGGGGAACGAGCATTAGGATGCAAAATTTCATTATTCCCATGAGGATTTTCTTTTACCTAAGATCTCTAATCATTCTTCAATTCTTATGAGCAACACTAGGAAATTCCAACACACTAAGAGGTTCAAGTTTCATAACCATTGAATCGATGTGCTTTACTTTTTTCATGTCATTCGTGAAGTGTGGAGTGGGTGCAACTGGGGACCCCATAATTCATTTCTACAAAAAGCTAAAATTGTTGAAGGCAGCTTTGAAGCCATGGAGTAGGCATAGATTTGGTCATCTCTCAGCATAGCAAATTCACTATGCAAAGTTTGAGGCATCCATCCATCCGGATCAAAGAATGCATGATCTTCTGAGCTCGAAACTCATTCTGTGGAGAAGGCATTAGGAATAACAATTTTGAATCAATTGGTTGCACCCAGATGATAGTAGTACTAGATTCCTTCACTTGGTTGTTCAAAGTAGAGCTTTTATGAATTCAATTATGGAGATTGACATGACAAATGGGTGCACCACTTCTGATGAAGTGCTAATTAGAGATGATGCTATCAAAGACTTGGGATCTCACGAATAGCAATTTCAAGCCATTTTCTATAAATATCTTGAACATGATGTGTGTTTTATTGGGACTTGGTTGCATGAGCTTCAATAGATGTGTTCCTTACCAATCGAAGGAAGAAGTCTCTAGTGGTCGATGGTTTTTATGCAAAGTTTTCTCAAGTGGCACGTTGCTAAGGCGGCTTTGAGGAGGATTGTTGTTAACTCCGGTACCTCTGTCACTGGGGTTTGTTACTCTTCATCTATGATTTGTCTCCCAAATCAATCCATTTCTTTCTTTGGTCTATGAGGAAGTGGCTGCTAGCATAGATGTCTTTGTTCTACTTTCACTTTCAGCTAGAAATAGAGGACTTTCTCAGCCTAAAAAATTGACTACCCTCTTTTCGGTCAGAAGGCTCTAGTGCTACTGTGCATCCCAACCCCCGAGACCATTACTTAGCCTTTCCATTCAGCTAGCTCTTCAACCAACTTGATGATGAGAGCAAGAGTCAAAGTGACTTGTCTAGCTACTACAAGAGGCTTTTTTTAGAGGAGAGGGCATTCCCTCATGTTAGTCGGTTCATGGATTCATTCACATTCAAAACAATCATTCATATAGCTCTTTTCTTATGCAATGGAGAGTCTAGTAAAACTATCATCTTTCTTATCTATTTTCTCTTTTTAGTTTCTTTTTATGTTTATGGGGACTTTATTCTATACTGCTTTAGCTTTCCATTATGTTGCTAATGGTATAACCAGGAAAAGTGATGAACTTCACATTCACTTTTAGTCTCCAAGTTACCTTTCCTCTCTCTGTGTGACATGTGACTAGAAAGAAAAAAAAGTAGAAGAGATGGGGCTTCTGGGTGTGGCCGACACTTAGAAAGGACTACAAAGCCAAGTTGGCATATAGTAATCTTGCAAGTGCACCATGTATTTGAGATAGGGGCCTCTCAACTCAAGGAAGGATTTATGTTTCACTGAAGCTAGTCAGAGGCTCTATTGAGGAGGATTGAGTGATAGATTAGATCAATCAATGTCCAAAGTCCAAGGATAATTGTAAGCCCCAAAATGAGCATTTTAGGGACTAGGTCTTTTACCATTACTCAAGCAATCGATATCACCTCACCAAAGGGAATGATGATGCTCACCCTTACCAACTCAAAATGCTATACCATATATTTAGCCACTACAGTTGTCAAATGAACAACTAGAACAATCGTATTCACTAAGAATGCCATTCTACGAGAAGATTTGTACTTCGGAATACCTAGTAAACTAGTTTCTATGGTTGCTTCAAATATCTCCTTCACGCTACCAATCTTATGAGTGCTATAGCGACATTGAGTGATCCCAGAATCCTCCTCGGATGGAATCTTGGGTTCCCTATGATGCATCACTCTAAACCATCTTTCTTTCTTGGCATGAGTCAATTTTGGGACAACTAAGAAAGAATCTACTATCTCTTTCTTGACTTTATCTGGAAAGCATTTCTTGCTAGATTAGATTGAAAGTGATTCACTAACTAACATGATTTTTTCTTGTGCATTTACAACATCCATTGCTTATGACTATATAGATGAAAATGAAATAAAGAAGGCGATTTGGTTAGCCACCCGTACCCACCATATATCTTTCAGACATAGTCATTTCATCCCTAGCTCATTGTCCTTTTACTTGCTTACTTTCACTTTCTCTAGAGCTCTTGCTTTGCTTACTTTTCTAGCTTCTTGGCTTGCCCCAAAATTTACTACACAAATCTAACTAAATGTTAGAGAAGAGCACTTTGTTTATTCTAAAATTTGCATTGGGGCTTACCAATTCTAGATTCTATCTTTCAAGCAGTTGAATGAAAATAGCATTTTTTTGGCATATAAAGGGGGAGAATCTATCTATTTACTTTATTGCTTAAAACTTTGCTTGGAGTTCAATTCGCTTATTCACTCTTTTATTCTATGACCAGAAACACCATACCATGCAACAACTTCCTATTCTTTTCTTTGTGATTCCCCACAACTTCCACTATAAACCCATGGCTACCTTCAATTGGAAGACAACACATTTTAGACTAAAATGTCAATATTTCAATTTCAATGAAAGAACCTATTTAGGAAGTTCTTTGAAGCAAGTGAGTGTGGCAATCCTGTCCTATAAAGAATCCATTGAACATCTTTTTACGATTCTTAAGTTCATTAGTGAGGTGGAGTTTACTGAACTCTCCACTAGCCTTGCACATTAGTTCCAATTTTTCTTCATCCACTATAAGACAAGAAAAATGAACAGTTGCAATGAAAACTCTAAGCTCTAAAAATGGAACTAAGAAATGATGGCTAAAGCAGCGATAAGATCAAAAGGTACTAGAACCCTATTGCAATAGTGAATTTACTCAAAATGTACTAATAGCGGGGTTCACATAAATGACTCTATGGAAGTCCTCTCCCACTTGAAAGCTAAATTAGAAGAAGTGTCCCAAATCAATGCATTCCATTCTTGGCAGAGGTTCTTTTCATCTAAGACCTTGAATTGAAGTACTTCATCCACCTTGGAAGAGTGAAATAAATGATCATTCAAAGCAAACCCAAGGAAGATCAGGAAGTGGCTTCAGGATATACTTTAAGTCTGGAAAGGGCTCAATCAAGGGGATAGAGCAAAAAGCTATAGGCTCAGATCTTTGAAAGGTAAAGCTTGTTGTACGTGCCAAAATAAAAGGTAGAGTTGATATTATGCCACTCCAATCTTTCATTTTCACCTAAGTAGAATTGGCTTGACATGTTGATGGCATAGAAGCTACTCTTGCCAAAGCTCTTTTTCCTTAAGGGCAGGAAAGATATATTACACTCGTATTAGTGCAACGACTGATTTATACCTACTTCCTTTCCCTTCTTTCCAAAGTGTGATATTCGGTCTAGGCGAGCTTAGTCTTCCCTCAAGAAAAGTAGTGGTATGCACTATTGTCTTTTCTTTGGCTCATCATTGATCTATTGGAAAGAAACACAAATCAGGTAGTTGGTAGTTCAGGAGGAATCTGGTAAAAGTGATGAAAGGCTCATTAGAGAGGCATAATATGAGTACTTCCTTCACTGTGGGGCTGAACTCTAAAAACCTACTTGTCAGACCAAAATTTTTTGAGTACAAGCCTTCTTGACCTTTTGTCGATTGCTTTCTCAAAGGGATAAAACCCCAAAACTATATCTTCTTCCTTGGAAGAAATGTTGACATGGTGTGGTTCTTGAAGGATAAGAATAGAATTTGAAAGAATATAGGCTATATGGAAAAGAATTCAAAGAGAGGAGGTATATATCGACTAAAGAGGTGAAAGGATAGAATAGACTTTCCTTTCAATCAAGCATATAGGCTATACAGAACAATATAGCTACTTATTTGTGTTATCTAATCATATCTGATACTGAAAGAAATCATATACTCTATTTCCTAGTCCATAAAGATTGACATGATGATATCCAGTAAAAAAACCTAACCATGTCTGAATTGAAGTAAATAAATATATTTTCTACAATTTCCCATGGGGGAATAGAAAATTTTATCTTTTATCTACAGAAAGGGAAATAGAGTTTTAAATGAAAAGTAGCTATACTTACTGGATAGTCAAGAAATCATAAACGAAGTAGCTGCTACTTCCTTGAATTCCTGGATATGAGTAGATAAGTGTTTCTTTCTTTCTATATCACTTCTTTTAAGACTATCCTTAGGAGGCTCGAGTCTCACTTTCCAAAACTTGAAAAGGAAGAAGAAGCTCTTTCTGATCAAAGAGTGGGGCATTGGTCAACTAGATCCAGCTATCTAGTCAAATGGTTAGGTCGAATCAGGAAGGTCATGAAGGAATGTTCGCTAAGTAATGTCGGGTAGCCTAGTCCAATCTACAAAAGTAGTTCATGGGACACTATGTTCCTTATCTATCAATTGTGTAGCTCTTACTAGTAGATGATTGCCTAGTTTGAGAGTCATCCTTCATTTCATTTGTTATTTATCTTTAGTTTACTTTTCAACTCATCCTTCTCTGAACTATGGTGACTAACACCTCACTCATGGTCCAATTAGAGACCATTTCTTTTTGCTCGGGGTGTGGGTTCTACTTTATAATGGTATGATGTTTCATATTATCAATATTATGTTTCTATTTTGGATTCAATATAATCTAAATTACCTTTTAAAAAAAATTTTATAGATGGAGAAGTGGTTAGGGGAGCATGATCACCGATGAGTAGCGGTAAGGAGAAGTGTAAGGTCATTTATTACCTTTTACAAAGCGATCTATTTTATGGATATTCATTTTATGTATTCATAATGATTTCACCATTTATTCTTTGATCCATGGATGGAGAATTCTGATAGTTGTGGTAGAGATTCATACCAACCTATGGGTTGAATAGTTTCTTCATTAGTGTTGAATCATATTTCTTATGTTTCTTATGCAATCGATGAAAAAGTTTCACCCACTGAAGGAAACCTAAGTACATCTTGGACAAAGCATTGATTGTTTTCAAGCATCCAACCATAAGAAGAGCTACTCTAATTCATTTGCTTCACACCTATCATAAAGGGAATTAGGTCCTAAAAAAAGAACTGAAAGTCATTTTCATCTCAACATGATGATGTGGAAGAGAATTGTGGGAATGACTGTAGGTAGTCTAGCTTTCAAGCGTGTGTCATTAGAGCTCCTTTTGGCTAAGTATTCATAGGATGTATTCATTCATATATTGGGTACACACATCACATCTGTGGTCCTTAGACCTCCACTCTTCCACTCTAGAATAGTGAACTCCAAGGTTCATCAACATTTTCTTTTTCTCTATGTAATCGTACAATGTACAATGAAAGAATCTGAACTAAAATTGATAAGAAAATCAGTGACATAATTTCCAAGTTCAAACTCCTTATTGCAAACTTATTGTCTTTTCTCTCAAAACCTTGGAACATAAAGTAGAAGAGAAGAAACTTGTATGACTTAAAACAAAACCCTACTAAAAAGACCTCTTTCCATTCAATTCATTTTGACTAGAATTCAATTACCAAACACCTTACAACTAGAAAAAAAAGTGTTGAAGGGCACAATTTTTTGCACATATAGACAAAAGAAAGAATACATTGAAGGGCATACTACTCATTTGAAGAAATTGGGGTTATGTAGAGGGAGGGCTTTATAAGGTGCAGTATTAATAAATGAGAAGAAATTCTTTTGTAGGTAGGAGAAAATGAACACTAAACATGTTGAGGGCAATGTTAAAATTTGAGGATCTGAGTTCAAGGTTTTGAGCAAGAAAGATGGGTTTTTGGGAAGGTTGACTCTCAAATCATATGCTTTTTACTGCTTGAGCCTTTAGTGAATAGTGCCATTGGGGGAAGAGGCCCAAGTAGGAGTTGCAGTAATGGCATTCTCCATAGTGCTTTCACTAGTGCTTACAGTCTAGCTAAGAGGAGTTCATAGCCAATCACTAGGTTCCATCACCAGAGCTGCCAAGTTTCTTATTTTCTATGAGTTGGATTCCTTGGAGTGATGCTAAAGTTTTTTCTAATTTTGATCATTTTCATGATTTAGCGGATTGGATCGAGGTAAGCCCGTGAGCTATAGGAAAGCTTATTTCCAAAACTCTTTTCATTACTTTGAAGTTGTAAGGTCACTTTGCTAATATTCAAGTTAGTTGAAGAGCTTTGTATTGCCTTTCCCTTAAATGCTAATAGAAGAAAGTGACCTCATGCATGAGTAATTAGAAGCATGATGGAGTGGATATACTTTCTCTACCAAAGACATCTGCTTGAATGAGCTGGTCAACATCTTCCCAGTTCTGTACATGTGAAAAAGAACTTCTGATCTTCCTTTCTTGAACCTATGAGAACACTCTAAGAAGATGCTAGCAAAGATCTCATTGAAGACTTTTCAAATTGCATCGCATCCATCAAAAGAATGTCATTTTTTTGTGGTTGAGTAAGAGGAAAAGGCGTTAGCTAAATGAACTAGAATCATTTCATGTATTATCAATCAATGGAAAGGTATTCTACAAGATTAAGCCCTCTCTTACTAAGAAAATGGTGTATGAAACTCATTCATATGCTTCTTAACCACTAATTCATGAAGACTTTACTACAAATGTTTATGTTTGGGTGAGATTATAAGATACTTTGCCTATCCATCTCTTCTTTGGATCAACCAAATTTACTACTCCTCTAGATACCTTTTTCTTGCCACTTCCCATCTCATGGGCCTTTCTCGGGCTTTGCAAGTGGAACTCAATTGGCTAAACTAAAAGATCCTAGTCAATTCTTAAGCTCTTTGCCTCTTCTTAGAGGAAAGCTCTCCTATCTTTGAATTCTTATCATGATCTCAAAAGTCTTCCATTTCCAACTAGGAAGAGGTAAGGAATCTTCATCTTATGGGTAGGTATGAAGGGGTAAAAGAGACTCTTGAATCTATTCCCCTCCTGTAAAAATAATGTGCCTCGGGATTTACTTTGGGAATCCTTCTTTTTATGGGGATGGGGGCGCCCCTCATAGTGGATGCACATTACTAGTAGATTTTCTTTTGAGTTAGAGCTAGCGTGTCCTGGAAAGAGAATATGGAAAAGATGTTGCATAAGAAAAATAAGACATCTCGCTAATCACTATCATCATCATGAGCAGTAGATTCAACAGTTAGTAGATTTACCTGATCCACTTTTTCATATCGAGTGCTTTTAAAAAAAAGAGGCAATAGTTTGATTCTAAGAAGAAAAGGAATCATATTTGATCATACTTGATCTAAATCATAGTTCATATTCAAGTCATGTTATGTTCATAAGATAGAACTTATAATAAGCATTCTCCTACAATTTAGAAATGCTTAGATTTTGAGTCTTCTTCATTTGCTTCTAACTTGCTTTCTTTTTTATCTAATGCTAGGATTTGATCCTTCCATGATTATGGAGAAGATGCTCTCTCTTATTCTCTTAAGATGGGAGGGAGGTCTTATCAGGACACTCTTTTCTTTCCTTTTTGTCTAATTTGGACATAATTTGCTATGTGAATAGCATGAAAGAGTAAAATTGGGTGGAAAGCTCATCCGAGCTCCTAAATCTGGATGAAGCTCTCTCTGAGCTTTTATCGAATGAAGTCAAAATGCCCAATCCTACCCTAGTAGTTCCTCTAGTAGCCATGGCTAAAGAGATAGAGGATCCAGTTGGTCCCTTGGAAGACTGACAACATCACAACCTCGGTGGGGGCGAGATTGCTAAAGAAATTGCCCAACCTATTTTCAATCTAGAGGGGACTATGATAGAACTCAAGACTCTAATATGGGAGCAATTACATCATTTTGTGTGGGGAAACCATCTCTCGGATCCCATGAGAAACTAAAGCAATCCTTGATGAGTGCGTGGACATAATCTTCAAGGATCTAGAGATTAAAAATACAGAATTAGAACTATGAGCACACATTGATTGTATAAAAGAAAACCCCCAACTCATAAAACCTTTGTATAAGTATCTTTAGGGAAATAATAATCAATGGGTGTCGAGTAGCTACAATTGCTTCACGGTTGTATTGGTAACATTTTTAGTTTCTCGATTCATTCCATGGCATGAAATCCATCATTGGCTATGTAAAAAAAAGAGTGGAAGCAGGAATGCTATAAGATGGTGTTTTCTATCTCTTTAGTTTCTTTTTTGAACAAGAAACAAATGGATCGAACTCATCAGCTTTGACATTGTCTTGGGGAAGGAATGTTATATACTAACTTGAAGGCAAGAGCTCTTTCTTCCAGAAAGGTTTGGAACCCATTTGTTGTTTTAGAAGTTGGCTGAGCCTTACTAGGTAGATAGGGGGGTAGCGCATATCATAAAATCCATAACCTATAGCATCATTAATAGAGCTAATTCTTTAGCACTCAGGGCATTACAACTTCAATTCAATCCTTAGTGTGGTTGAGATTGAACCTTGGTACAACTAGAGATGAGATTAAGCTTTCACTAGTCAAATGTCAATGGTGCTAACATACTTCATTGACCTTAGTATAGTTTTCCTATTTTTCTTAGTAGAAATGATGAAAGGAAATCCAAGCCCCAAGTGTAACTAAGCCCATCTTTGTATATCTTTACTATGCACCTTTGATAGAGATAACCTATCTATCTCTTGGGTGTACACTCACGATCCGTACGTCCCTTTCTCATCTCTTATTTCTGGTGGGACTTGAAAGGTCGGTCTGGAGCGGTTGTGAACAAAACTCAATTGTGATTGATCCAAGAACAAACTCAAGAATCTCTCGACTCAAAGTGTTATCTTTTGGTTGGGAGAGCCATTAGGAAATCATCATAAAGGGAAGAGATGATTGAAAGAAAAGGTTCACTTCTTCCTCGATCAATGGGTTAGCCTTTCAATTACTATCATCTAAATAGGAACAAACAAAGCTACATTGAACAAGAATTTCTATGGATAAGGACAAGACATTCTGAAAAGAATAGAAACAAATAATATGCTTACCCCTTTCCCTTATTCTACAAGTTGAATGCTCTGCGCCTTTGTTCAAAAATGAGAATCAAATGAGTATCCCTTCACTCACTCATTCTCATTGGTGAAGTCTATCAATTGATAAAGTAGGTAGGGGCACCTTCAGGTATCATAAAATGTGAAAGAAAAAGAATTAACAGAAAGTGACTGGAATGAAGCAGCATACAAGGTGCTAAGTAACCTAAAAAAAAGGATGATAGGATTACTCCTTCAATACTAAAGGGCGCCATACACAATGCTTCATCAAAGGATATACATGAAGGGTGGGGCCACCTATTCTTCATCGAGGATGTGACCCCAATCTCTCCTTGGCTTGCAAAAGGAGTGGGTTGTATTTTATACTTGGATTATATGTGTTCCTTTAGTTCACTAGTTTTATGTTTTTATATTTGGGGCTATGGTTTCTCAAATTCTAGATTGGTTGGCCGAGAGGGGAACCCTTTCCATCCCATCTCACTCTCATTACAGACTGTGCTATGTCTTCAAATCTCTTTCCTTGTAACATTTCCCACTTCAAAAATAAAACATGAAGTGAAGCTTTAAGTGAACACAACTCAATTTCCTTGTGCTATGTGCTCATAGTTCTTATTTGTGCCTTCCAGCATTCAATCTCCACTTTCATTTGACAAGTCCCAGCAAAATATGAGAAAAGTGATGAAAAACCCTCTTTTTTCATGTTATTATGATCTCGCGTTAACATGGCGTATCTTTATTTGATCCTCTCGGTCAAGTCCAAAAGATCTAATTCAGGATTGGACTGCTTCAACTTGATTTTGAATGTGGAATTTCCTCTTCTGAGGTAGTAGAAGAGGCAATCAATCGAATGTGGGATTGTCCACTCTAGATTCTTTGAATGATTTGGATTCTATCACTTTTGTCTCAACAACTCAAATTCTCAAAATTCCCTGAGTAGTCGATCTCTTTGCCGGTCACCTTTTCTCAACTCTTTCTTTTTCTTATTTATGTTTCACCCCCTTACATTCCAGACTAAAACCTTTACCTTCATAAGATAGTTTGAGTGATGGAATCTTTACTCACCCTTTTGGCTTTGAAAAGACTCATTTGGTCGGACCACCTTCAGCAGGGTTTTCTTCTAGATCATGTAAATTTTCCTCTACCCTAGGAGAAGCCTTAGTCAATGAACCAGAAGGTATTTCCTTTCAAATCTAGTTCATGGGCTGGGTCCCTTAGGCCCTTCTTCGTTCATCCACTTCATAGAATGTCTTCCTCTACGTGAAAGCAAATCCATTAGAAGAAGAATAAAAGGATTGGAATAAAGTGCCTTATGTGATCTAGTGGAGAAGATAAGCTTGGGATTGGCCTTTGGATTGGACTAAGAGCTTGATGAATCCAACCCTTGCACATTCTACCTTTGGCTAAACCACCACTTCCCTTTTTGTGGCACTTAGTAAAGTGAGAGTTTTTTACTCTCTCAAAATTCTTGCATGCTTATGAGTCTTCTCCCCAGTCCTAGGAGTTGAGCTATAAGGTGCTTACTAGAGCAGCTCAACGAGATGTGGGTTCAATGCCTGCTATGCCTCATCCTTGTAAGTGTTTGTGCCATTAGGCTTGCTCTGATTTAATATGCATCTGATCCTGTTCATGCACACTCAGCAGAAAGCTAACTTTCTTCTACAACTTGAGCTCACCTAGATATACTCTAGTAAGTGTCTATGCCAATGTCATCTCCCTCAAAGTTTCTTCTCAATATGATCTTATTTTTGTGGGGAGGATATACTAAATGGACAAAGGGAGCATTATCGGGATAATCGAGATTTTTTTGCTTGAAAGAAACACAACTTTTAGGATCTACTATTCTAATTTAAGATGAAGGAGCCAAATCTTGTCTCATTGTGTAAGATGGAACCCCTTTCATTGTTGTATGCATCTATCTTAGGTTCCCCACATAGATCTAAAAAGAGAATCAATGCACTGCCTCCCTCAGTTTCCATTGTTTTCATTTTTAAAGTATAGTCAATGCTATCTCATGAGCTAGCACTAGAAGTTTCAATGAAGAGATTCAAAACAAAGCTGAATCTATGAACATGATGAACTTCAATTATGTGTATACACCTACTCCAAAGGGCGGTCATTTTACCATCCAGAAGAGATCATATTCAAGAATAGGCCACTAAATATGGCTAACTATCGAGTTGGGCAATCAATCCTTCGAGTTGGGTTGGGAACCCTTTGTCTTCATAGGAGAATGAGGTATAACTGAGGAGTATGTAGCTTCTTTGGTTATGTTGGGTGGGAGAGCGAGACTAAACAGGGCTCAGTGTTGGCACGTGGTCATACATGTGTACTTCATCTGGGAATGGGAGGTGATAGTTTTCTTTATCAAAAGGAAAGGAAATTGGGCTTATATGACTTCCACTAGCGATATGTAATGGTGATCCACCCGAAACCCCATAACCCCTTTACTTATCAAATTTAGGGATACATTGGCTAAGGATAGGGTAGGAATGGAAATGGTTACCCCTACTAGTAGTAGTTCATACTCTTCTAGATATATGAATATGAAGATAGATAGGATCTAAAGCTTCTTCTCTTGTTGGTTGATAGCTCGAAGGTAGCTATCATTTCTAGTTGAGTTGGTAAGCTCGATCAGGATGATCTATACTTGCAAGAAATTTCATCATTACTAGAGTGGAAGCGTCAGTTTGGGATGATCTTTAGGAAAAGAGTAGTACATGACTACTTGCTTCAGACCATTTATCGAAAGCTATCTTGGTGCAAGGGTAGAAGGGCAACTTCAGGTCTTAGTTCATCGGATTTTAAGAAATGGCATTAGCTAAGATGTGAAGCTTCACTAGTTAAGTCTTTACTAGTATGATTCTGATAATCCATTATTTTGACATACAACCTCGGTTGGCTATGAATTACACCCCTATATCGAAAGATAAGAAAGATGAAATAAAAATATGGATCATAGTCAAACTATATGTTCTGCTAGTTCAAGTAAGCACATATGCACATTTGGACCTCTTCACAGATGCACTAAGAAGGGAGGGCACTATAGTTCAATATGCATTCATTGTGAATTTTTCCTCTATTATTCAATTTTGATTTTAAGGGTCCAAGGTCCAAAATGATTAGTATGATTATTTATAGTAAATAGGTCCTTTTTCTAAAGATGGTATTCTAGTTCATGTGGGAGGATTTGTTCCCTTCAAATAACATTCAATAAGACTTCATACTATCTTTCTTTCCATGATTCTTCTATGTTATCTGGAAGAAGGTTGGCTCCCTTGATCTTTGCATCATAGTATTCTATCTCTGGTCATGATTGGAACTACTTACACTTCGTATATGAGTTAGAACTCTTTAATGTTCTAAAAGATTAACCACTAATTGATTCAAACCTAACTTCGATATTTCATTTACAACTCTTTGATCCTGGTGGAATTTGGGGGTCACATGGAGACACACGTGAGATCGCTATAAAGGAATGGTACACTCTCGTAGAGAGATACCTTCTCCAAAGGAAAGAGTTCTAGGTCACTTATGAACTGGAAAACAACACTCCACCTACTCAAAGAATGACTATTCTTGTAGTTCCTATTAAATGATAGGTGGTATCATAAGGTCACACAAATAAGGTTTTTTAGATGCTAGAGAAGAAAATCTAAAGTACTTCCATGATGGGACACAAGACCAACCAAAAGAGTAGAAGAATGTCACCAATGTTTGAGCGTTAGAATTAAAATAAGAAGGTTTTCTATGGCATCCTATAAAAAAAAAGATCCACTTATTTTGCTCAATGCTATTTGATAAGAAGTTTTGGTGGCTATCTATCTCAATCGATAATGAAGTAGGCTTTCCTACTTTTCTTTCATAACCTTCAAATGACCTAGTTAAAAGTCGAGATCCCCAACTCTCAAATTTTGAGATGAAATAGAAATGGAACTATTTTTCCCAATGGTAAGCCTTCCACATAGAAATAGGCATTGAACTGAGAAGACTGGATTCGATTGCCTACCTATTTTGACCTACTCAACTAGGGTCATGAAAAGCCCACCGGGCAGACAAAAAAGTTTAAAAGTGATTGAACGATGTTGCTCATGTTTGGATAATCTTTCCTAGATTTCTGATTGAAGAAGAAAGGTGATCAATATTCTTTCGAAAGTGGGGAGTCGGTCCATTAGATGAGTTGTACTTTCCACTTTCCGCTTGTTTGATTGATCACATACATTTCTGTTTTTACTCTATACATGATAGAACTCATATGTCATAGATCATATAGAGAGCATGTGTTGCCTATGTGAAAGTAAACCTACGATAGGTCAGACTTTCATCGTGGGTACCCGGTTGTTTGACTTGACATCTCATAGAGAGAGTTCATCCATCCAATCCCTATGTTCATGGTGAGTGAAAATGATGCACTACACAGATGCCATTTTGACCCTATGAAAGCAAGTGTCGAGCTGGTCCATACCAAATTAGCTTCATTTGCCATGCCATGAGAGCTCAGAAGAAGCTAATGTTGGAAAGCTAGCATGTGCAAGAAGAAAGAACTCTTAAGCAATAAGGAGTAGAGCAAGGAGATTTCTTGCATCCGGTAAACTCAATCCTTGACCTAGAAAAGTTTGATCTAGGAATACCAAGCTCACTATCGAGTTCGAGCTCTTTCTTCTCCCAAGTAGTAGGCTCGCTGTTAACAAGAGGACAAGTGATGACTTTCCTTGTACACCTAATAGAGGAAATGGTAAGCAGGGGTGAAGCAAAAAATAGAAGTAGAAAGAGTAGGAGTAGGCGAGAAGCCTAGAGAAATTTTTTGATTGAATGAAGCCTTGGGACAGACTTGAAATGCTTTAGGGAACAACTAAGTACCATTCAACTTTCTTGAAGAAGGAAAGAAAGAAGTTGGTTTTCATAAGCAAGAGGTCCTGGGATGACAGCTCTAAATCATACATTTAGCTTTGCTGACCCTTAGTTTTCTTTCAAGTAGCAAAGGGGTAAGGAAAGGAGGCCTATCAAAGTCACTTTCCTAGGTTAAGGTAAGTTCGATGGTGTGTAGCTAATCTCGCTAATATCTCAGATCGAGGGACAACTCTGGCTCCGCTTCTACTCATGCACTTGTAAAAATAAACTCATGGCCTAGCCTAGTTGGTGAATGAGCTTACAAGTGATAACGCTCAGATCTATCATCACTTTTGAAGATTAAGGCACTTTCAAAATCTTGTGACTCTCAATCATCTATCTTCTTTCACCTAAAAAATTATGGATTGGGGAAGGCTTTCTTCTTTGTTGACACCAACATATATCGCCAATAGCCCAATCTCTTAGTCCTCGAACTCATTTTCTACTCTCTCCTTTCAGAAATATATACCTCCTCTAGAAACTCAATAGGAATCTGGGCAGGGAAGCAATGAGAAAGAGATAAAAGGGACAAGCATCACATTAGGGGAGCAAGACAAGACAATGAGAAGGATTTCTAGGAAGAATTCCCACTTGTACTGGGAGTGAGAACCCAATCTCCAAAAGCTAATTGGCAAGGTTCATTCGAAACAGCTTGACCGGAGTGGATCGCAACTAAGCATGGCAATAGGAGAGAAAGAAGTGAGATTCTAAACCAAGAATTTGGAATCCATTTAAAACTTTTCATCCACCCATGGAAAAAAGTCATAAACATGATTTTGCTTAGAGAAGTCACATTTTCATCTGAAACTTTTTATCCACCCATGATCTTTTTATATAAAATGCATTTCTCTACTTCAATTATTATAGTTTAGAATTATCGAATCTCTAGACTCAAAGGAGAGGTGCATAACAAAGAGATGAGTGTCATATTCACACTGAATGATGAAAATAGACTAAAAAAATCATAACTTGCTTTATCACGTGCACATAAAGCTGCTTTCATGTCCTTGCTACTAGCTTGCCTATTCTAAAAAAATAGTGTCTTCCCATCGAGGACCGCTTTACCATCACCTTTATAGATGATGATTTTTATGAAAAACTACATATTATAATTTATCTTTGTATGTGATTATGGTAATATTCTTAATAGAATCCTAGTATACCTTGGATCTTCAATGAACGTCAGTGTACTTTAGAAATTTTATCACTAGATACAAAGAAATTATGTTCATCTGCATTGATGCATCATGGCTTTAATTAAAAAAGGACAAAAAATTTTGGTTATCTTACCTTCCATTGAAATTAGGTGATTTGAAAATCAAGTCCATTTGATTGATGCAAATATCTCTTTCGAAGCTTTATTAGGATGACCATGGCTTCATGAGTGAGATGGTGCCATATACTTTGCAATGTCTCAAATATACTGGAGGAGTATATTTGAGACATTAGTGTAAATGATGATGTCAGTACTTTCTTCCCAACCAAACTAGTCCATTTGATGGCTCTTCCTACTTATTTTTATTATAAGCAGGTCCCTCCACCTTCCATTTTCATGTCTTCAAAATAAGGGAAAAATAAGCACGTCTTCTCAATAGAGACCTTACAATCTAAGGGAGATTCAGATGATGAAATGCTTATTATCTTTCATTGCCCATATTTCAAGCAGCACGCTTTGGTACACATCAATTGTGAGATGAAGTTTTGAATCTTACTTTTGTTCCAATGAATTTTCATCGAGATCTTTCATATATCAATATATATGTTATATCTCCTTTGAAAATGATCTACATGCACCCTACCAGGGGATGTAAAGAAACTTCTATGCTATTCTATAGTATACATGAATCAAATGACATTCAAGTGTGAACTTATTATTCTAATGAATTTATCAATGTGCCTTCCCACAAGGCAATCCACTCGATATCGATGAATTCATTGAAGTCAAGTTACTTGGAGAAGAGCAATATCCTCCCTAAATAGCTAGTCTCATCCTTGATTGAAAGAAAATGGGCAAATTGAAGGTTGATTATGAGATTTGAAAAAAGCTTGTCTTAAGGATGAATTCTTACCAAATTGATGTAGCAACTAATTCAATATTCTCTTTTCATGGATGGCTTATCTGATATAATCGATCAAGATGGCCCTAAGATGAACATCACATAGCTTTTAGAACCCTAATAAGCATCTATTTTAAGAAAGTCATGCCTTTGGATTGAAAATACGTGACATACCAACGCGATGACTAAAATCTTTGACAAGTTACTGCATCATAAAGTAGAATGCTATATTGATATCATTGTAAAAGTCAAGTTATCAATGATCATGTAGCTGATCTCTGAACTATCTTTCAGCAAATTCAAAAATATGGATTTAAAATGAATCCATTGAAGTGTGCATTCAGAGTTTGATCTGGTCAATTTTTGGAATTCATTATCCACTGCCGAGGAATTGAAGTAGATCCCACAAAAATCCAAGTTGAAATGGAACCTCCCAAAAGTCTAACTCAATTAAGATCTCTATAAAGAAAACTTGGATTTTTTTAGTAGATTCATTTCTAATATCTTTGGTATATGTAAACCATTTTTTTCTTTAGCTAAAAAAAAAATGTCCGATTCCATTGTTGTCAAGATGCTTTCAAAGATATCAATTGATATATGTTACATCCTCCATCCCTAAGATCTAAAGGCCTTTTGATAGTTGATTCTATCATGTGAAGGTTTATGGAGTTAGCTAGAACCTATATAGGTAGATATGGTAACACACTACATCATATAGAAAACCTAGGCCTCTAGGTACATGCAATGGAAATGGGTCAAACCATTCTTGTGACCTAACTAGAAGGTATCACCATTGTCGTCATACCTTGGGAGTACTTACTCATCAAGAGAAATCCATGTCTTTAAGGCACTTGTAACCCAGTGAAAAGGATAAGGGACATGTCTCTTTCTTAAGATGAGATGATAATCTCGCTCACTTTGACGAGTACTACTATGTATACATGAAGATTAAGCAACAGGTGGAGTAGCATTAATACAAGACCCCAAAAGTGGATGATCCATATCACGTGCCATCTTTGTGTATGCATAATAGTACATGACTTTAGTGAGTTTAATGTTGTCATCTCACCCTCTTGGTACCTTATATTGTTTCACCACCTCTCTTTATGATCGAGCATAACATTGACTATTTCATTATAAAGTTTGGATCGAGAATATCTCACCCTTTGCAATGATGAATCATTGTTAGAGAAGGGGAGTGTGAGGGGGTGCGGATTGCCACTCAGAAGAGTAGTCCTTTATCATAAGTCACTGAAAGACCATAAGCAAAGAGAGACTTTGATAAGCCAGGCAGACTCTTTGTGTCAAAATAGTCATTAGCGCCTCTTTTTGTTATTTGCATCTCTTTGTGTTTTGTTCGATGGAACCATTTTCTTCCCATAACTTTGTTTGGCATTGACCTATGGCAAATCCAACTAATGGAGCAACTCTCACTAACTAGCCTTAGTCAAATTGAGCAAAGTCTATACATTCTTTTTCCAACACTGACTCTGAGAGTCATTAGCCTTCTTTGCTAAGCTTTCAAAATACCAAACAAGATGGTAGAAAAGTGGTACACAGCAAGTCTGTTCATCAAAAGGTGATAACAAGATACACTGGAGAGAGAACCCTTCAAGATGAAAGGTTTGAGACCCTTCCAAATCATAGGCTAACTCAAAATGGCAAAGTATTAAGGCTTAGCTTAGTCCTTCTAATATGATTAGTTGTTATTAGGATAAGTTGGAAGGCTCGATAGAACAAGATCCTCACGTATACAATGGAGCTTTTCCTTGACTATATTTATGGTGCTTCACTCACTTGGCATTACTAGATGGAAGCAGAATAGTTGGATGGCCTCAGCCAATTAGTCTAGCCGAAGTTAGATTTGTTCTGAAATTTTTTTTGTCAAGTGAAAATGGAGATGAAAAAAAAGGGTTGGAATTCTTTGAACATGAAATTTTTTGGGGAGTCGACATCCATTATGTGAAAGTTGGGTCACATCCAATCTAGGACCCTCATATTTTGATTGTAGGTTGATGAGTCGCTTGTGGCGAGGAAGCCCAAGGCCAAAGTCTTATTATCATCATCGAAGTATAATAGCACCATCTTCCAAAGCTCTAGATCCCCAAGAAAAATTAGGGATCTAAAAAGAACCTCTGAAATACCACCCATGCCCAAGTTGACTAAGGATAGGATTTTTCGGACATTTGAAAATGGGGATTAATCGATAAAATGGAAAGAAAATATAAGCAAGGAAAGATAGAAAATTCTCTCAATAAAGAAGGAAAACTAAGAAATATAAAGTTTCTTTTCATAAATTACCGGAATTAGAATCTTGAGAAATGCTCAATCTTCAATAGGCATATCATAAGATAAGCTTTCTTTTAACATCCATCACCTCTCCTCCTACTCCTCCTTTTGGTCCTTATGAATACACTGATGATGACCGCTGATTGCTCAATCATTTACTTGACTACATTTCCAAATCTACTTAGCCCAATCTTGGGATGATGACAAAAAAAGAGTCTCGATTTAGATAGCTCAAAAGAACCAAATATGAACTTCTTTCTAATTTAAAATATATACTATCTTAGGACACACTAACTAGATTTATGTTCAGACATACAAGTGTAACTATTTATCCTTAATTTGGATAGCTAAACAATCATTGAAAGGCTTAAGAGAATCCATGAAGGAAGATTTTATACTGACCTAAACCAGATATTTAGATACTAGCTCTCAAATTAGAAGCTGTGAGTAAGGACCTAACTCAACTCCCAGTGCATTAAGGAAAGGAAGCTACAAACTTAAATAAAAGAAGGAGATAGATTCTAGCCTACAATAGACTAGTAGACATAGACAAGAAGATGATGAATACCCTCATCTTCCTTCTAAGGATAGATCAACATCTCAGACAGCATAAACATGGGCATACAAAAGACTAAAAGGTTACTAAGCCCCTTTTCATTAGATTTTCATCAATATGTCTGAGGCATAGTAAGCTATAGCCAGCGTAACTTTATAGTAGAGGGGGCACTACTTTATTGGATCAACATTCCATTTTATAAGAAGACCATTCCTAGTCTTTCATTGATTGGAATGGAATTGAGTCCTTTCAAGCCAAGCTCCAATTGGGAGGGAAAGTACATTGAGGATGAAAAGTCTAAAACTCTTCATACCGGTCAAAAATTGAGGAAGAGGAAAGACCTGAACTAGGTAGCATAAAATTGACTTAGACTCTTATATAGACTATTTACTAATCATAGCTAACAAGGAGGGCAATCTACCGAAAAAATATTTCAATTTTATTTCTAGATTCAATAAGCAACTCCTTATGTTTCAGAGATAAAACCCTTTCCCTTTCCTTTTAGGTACATATGACTCACTTTGGATCCTCCTCCTAATCTAAACTAGAAGGCTCAATGGTTGAGTACTTGAATTGCAATTTATAGTATATGATATATCCCTAACTACTATGCTTCTGATGGATTCGATGTTGATTTGGATGCTCGCATGGCTTGATGATCATTTGGATGTTAAATTTAGGTCCTCAAAGAAGAAGAATCTACCTAAGAGGACTACATATGATGAGGGATGCGGCAAAAGGGAATGATGAAATTGTACAATGTTCTTCCCGCTACCTTGATCACTAGATTTTCACTACTTACTAGCAGCCCACCTACTGAGACTCCAATTCATGTTCTCGTGTCCGGCTTAACTTAGATATGAGAAAGACATGGTGAGAGAGACTACCTATGATAGATGAATTCACTCATACTTTTCTTTTCTTTTTTGAACTAGGAGTTTTGAACCCATGTCAAAACCGGGAGGTTAAAGAAAACTTGACACAATAAAAAAAGTGTTGTGGAATGATATGAAGTTCTCAAATCATGTTGTGAAAATGCATATCATTCTCTTAGATCTATTTGAAATTTGAGATCAAAAAAGCATTTTCATAGAATTGGGGGTCATTCCCATACCACAGCAAGTCTCATGGAAGACAAGAAAGAAGAATTTCAAAAGAATCCCATTTGAATCAAGAGTAATCTTATTTTCCTAATAGTCAAAGTGAGTGTCTATGCCATTTTGTGTTCTATCTTTCATTTGTAAGGATAATGGAGATCGATAGTAGTGAGTCACAAGGATGATAAAGATCTATAGGGGTTCCTATGTGATGAGGCAAATCAAGTCATTATACCGCTATACCTTTCTTTCAAGAATAGTTAGACTGGAGAGATGAATGAGGATTCTTGTTCAATCATGAAAGGGATATAGCTCAAAGAATCGATATTTTCTTCAAATGGGAATAGTTGTGATAGATCTATGCAGCTTGACCTGATTCATTTATTTTTTTGCCTCCCATAAAAATAAGCAAATTATCCTCCTTCCGAATTGAGAAAATTGAAATAGTGAAGCAAGAGTGCCCTAAGTCCCTCTTTACCGAGTGTGTCTATTCCCCATGACATGAGAGTGACTAACTTACAAGAGAATGAATCTAGCTTTTCATTAAGATTTATATTTCTCTTTCTTTCTTCTTACCTTTCTCACCTTTAGTGGATAGGAAAATCCAAAGAGTGGCTCATTATGCATAAACTCATATGTCAGAATAGTTACACTTTCCTTATTTTTCCATACATCTCATAGTTTGAGTTATCATTTGAGAAATATGATTCAGGAGAAAGAGACCATGTAACTGATATCGTGTTAGGGATCAACAACCAGGTCACTTCGAGAAAGAAAAAGGCATAGGAGCACCTCCTGCTGAACTTCATTTTATTCTTCCATAGCAATGTTCGAAGGTATCTCATAAGAACTTCTCACTGTGTCGAGGCAAATAACTATAACAAACAAGATTAGATTCATGTAGATCTACTTGCTTACTCCTTTCCTTTCTATGTGTAGAAAGTTTGTTATGCATAGGGATTTGTTATCGCCCTTTGTGCAAGAAGTTGTTGAAAGTGCTCTTTCTTTCAAATGATTGATAGACTTCCTCTAGTAGCTCTATCTCTATGCACCTAGCTAGTGCTCTCTCATTCGGTTGTGTAGTTTAGCTTGGTTGGAACAAAGGGAGATCCATATTGAACAAAGTCCGATTCTTAATCCTAAATATAATCTAAAAGATGGTGGAGTGGATTTGACCAAATAGTAGTGCAAGGCTATTATTTTGAATATATTAGCAATAACTGGTTTCCATCAATACAACATCAAAAAAATTTCATGAGATTCGGGTGTTGTAAAGCAGATATCATGCATATCTAATTTACAAATTAGGGGTCTTCTTGGTTTGATTAGGAGGAGAGCTACATGACAGTGATCATTGCACCATGATAGTATACCCTACATACAACATGAACTTTGGAATCAAATTCTCATGAAAATAGAAGAATACAAAAGTCAACTTTTTTCTCCTTTTGAATAGGTAAACATCTTTGATCTTTTTGTAAGTCAATGTGTTTGTGATATCACTCATATGCCCCTTCTTTGTGTGTGTTTCAAAACCATACTGAAATATGAGTCTCTAAAGCGATGATGGGGATCCACCACTAACCAATCCATTTTGTATAATGATAGGTTACCAAATTCCTTTGGTCTTTCATTTGTCTTTCAGGTCTCTTTCTTTGTGCATAAAGTTTTGGATGGTAGAGTTCTAGTGACCCATGTGAATTATAGTTGGTTAAGTTTCTAAGGAAAGAGAGCTTGAGCAATCGCTTAAGCTCTTCTATATTAGTGAACAAGTGATATTTCTATAAAAAATCTCTTTCTTTTCTAATTGTACTACTTGTGAGTAAGGAAAGCAGGAAAATGGATACGCATTAACTGGAGAAAGGTAGCAAAAATATCTTAATTACCAGAAAATAATGAAATACACTGGTATGCTATGAAGAAAGAATATTATATCATAAAGACTTTCACTATCGACATGGTATAATCTACTCATAGATTCTTCTCAGGCATATTCAGCTTTTAGCTCTTTCTTTTATCTTTAACTATAGCTTGTCCGTCCCCATCCAAGGATTAGGGATGCTTATGAAATCTCAAACTCTTTTCCCATGCCTTGCCTGCTTCTAGCATCAATCATCTCTATTGTAAAACAGTCTAACAAGGTGGATGGAAAATCTAATTGTTCAAGAAAGTGTGTATTCAATATACCAAGCACAGACTGACACCTCTCTTCTTATAGTTTGAGTCAGCTAAGTAAGCATAATTCATAACCTCGAGTTGTGTAAGAGAACTAATAAGAAGTCTTCTCATCTTTCAAACACCTTAGTCCTAACAACCTACCAACCTTATTGTACTTCCAGACAAGTAAGGAAAGCCATATGCTGGTGTTGAGTGAAACAAACAGGAGTAAGATAATAAGAAAACAAAGACATCTCAAAGAATAATGGAAAAAAGCAAAGAGATAAAGAGTGTGTCACTTAATTGTTTGCTAAAGGTAGGGCTAGCTAAGTAAAGTTTGCTACTGCTAAGGTAAACTTAAGCTGACTTAAAAAAGAGGACGCTCTGAGTTCTATGGACATGAGTTAGGCATCTTCGATTGAAGAGCAAAGAATAAGGCTAGACAATTTCCCGATGGACAAGCTAGCTTTGAATAGGAATGCGATGAATAGATTTAGCCTTTCTAAATAAGGTTTGTAGTGAGCATCATGTTAGCAACCCTTGTGACTATGGGGAACCAATCAAGAATCAGGTAAGAGAAGACTCTTCTAAATAAAAAATACCTAAATTTTGCTCCTAGTAATATAATGAAAGCTGCCTCTATCATAGTGGCTTATGTAACATATGGGGACCTTCAAGCTTTATTTCTTCTTTCTTCTTCTTTTCTTCTTTTCTTCTTTGGTTCCTTCTTTTGGATGGTTGGAAGGTAGATGCTCCAAGGCTTCACATGGTACATAACATAGGATATTAACACCTAATACCCATAACAAGCATTCCAAAATCCTAATTGCATAAATTTACATGTAAAGGAAAAGAATGGAAATCTAATTAACACCCACAAAATAAAGGTTAACTAAACCAAACCACACAAATCCCAAGAATGTATATTAGACTTATCACCCCACAAATGGGTGAATAAGTCCACCTGGCCTATTGTATTATGCTTAGGGGTATAAGCACCTCCAAGAAAAAGCATTTATATTTTTATTTATGATAGCGCCCCTTAAGCATAATCCCCTGTAGAAAAGAATAGTTAGACTAAGAATGTCCTACCATTCATTCTATGAGCATACACCCTAACATCCCATCTAAAACATATATCACAAAACAAAACAAACATCAAACCATGCACTAACCTAACCTAATAGTGGTGACTTAGGCTAATGTGTGTGCTTTGAAGGTTTGTGTGGTATGCTTATGGCTTTAGGTTCAAATTTTCTAAGGGTGAATAACATGTTCAATTTAGAAGAGGGTTTCATTTAAGTTGTTTAATTATTTTGGGTTGATTTTATTTCATGTTTTGATTTGGTTTAAATGGATCCTATAATTAATTACTAAGTTATGAAGAAAGGGAAAGAGAAGAGAACTTCTCTTTCCTTCCCTAACCAAAATAATGTCTAAAGTAGGTTCACATTTTAGTTTGGTTTAGGTGAATATTTTGATTAAATCTTTTAATTAATCAAAATTTTAGATAAACTCTAAACAAACCTATTCAAAAAGGAATGTATTTTAAGATTAAATAAAATGAATCAAAATTTTCATAACACACATTACTTTATTTCTTGTCCGACATATATAACATGCATATGGATGGACCTTAAGCATATCTATATATACAAATGAGAGTATTTAACATACTTTATGATGCATTCTAAGTAATTCATTTAAATAAATTTAGGAGTTTGGTATGCATGATTTTCATTAGTAGAAAAGTGTTTTCTTATCAAAATTTTCACATACACACATAAATGTAAGAAAGGCATAAGTGAGTACAACACCATTGTTAACCAGAGGTGTATGGTATAAGACCTACTTAGGGCTACTTAAAGCCTCGCAACCTCAGGGTTGTCCAGACTAATATACTAGTTTCCTTAAATACAAACATATGTATAAAAGAAATGAAATGGAAAAGGAGAATGCAAAAGTTGTATTAATGGATTCATTTTATTTATGCAATTTATGTGTGCTAGTATAGGTAACCCTTCTTAAGTGGTAGCATAGAGATGAATAGGATATGGAATTAGGTGAGTGTTAGGTTCTTTCAAATGAATCATACACCTCACCAAATTCTTATTCAAAACTATACCAACATAAGAAGGAAACCTATGCTAATCATACTTTATATTTTTCACATGCAAGCTTATAATTAAAGTATGAGTAGACACTTTCATATTTGTATTTGATTTATGTTTTGAAAATAATTTGGATTTAATATTGATAATAGCCATTCATATTTCTACCTTAGCCAACACATGAAAATTTGACATAAAGTAAATAATTTCATTTTAAATTTTGAATTTTAAAATTATGAATTCATGAAATCACATGACATACAACTTTAACATGTTGGGGAAAGATTTAAAGAAATGAAGGCATGCAAACAAGTTCACTTCACTTAAATCCTAAAGACATTCTTATAGAATAAAAAAGTTTAAAATAAATCAAAGTTAATTCAATGTGATTTTTTGTTTAGTTTGGAGTTTGATTTAATTCTGAACCTAACCCATTCCCACATGTGTTTGATTTATTTTTTTTAATTTTTAAATAATTAAATCCATTTTTATGCATTAATTAGGCTAAGGTATGAATTAAGAAATTTAATGAATCCCTTACCTACACCACCTTAGAATAATTAACCAAATAATTATGAGCCAATGAGATAACATAAAACTCATAAGGAATTTAAATTTGCAATGCACCTAATAAGAAAGTGGTCTAATGCAATTTTGCTCACAATTAAAGATTAATTAAGCTAAGGGGTTTAACTTAAGTAATTTCAAAACACCCTTTCATACTTATGAATTGGGTTTGATTTCTTTAACGAACTTAGGCTATTAGACACCCAAGCATCTACCCAAAGTAGATTAATTAAGTTCTCAAACTTTTTAGAAATTAATTAAGGGGATAATTAATGAATTAACCCTTAATTAAGAGGAGATTAAGAAGAGAAAAAGGGGTTTAGGGAATAGCTTAGGGGAAATGCCCCAAAAATATTCCATAAACCTCCTACTTACTGGATTTGACCTTAATCAACCCTAATCATGAATTAAAATCACTAATTACAACTTAATTATACTTAATTACATAAGGATGGTAATGAAGAAATCCATATGCAATTCTTCTAATCAAACCTTCAGTAAATCAAGAAAATTAGGGAGGCATAAGTCATCCCCTAAAATACCCAAAAATTTTGGATTAATCGCACTTAATTAAACAAGTAATTAGCAAAATGAAGTTTCCATAAAATCTAAAATTAGAGAAAATCATAATTCAAAACCCATTAAAATTAATTTTAAAATATTCTAGGTTAAATTATCTTTCCATAAGATTTTATTTCATAATTATTTTAATTTTCTAGAGGGATTTATGAATTTTAGAAGATCCCTAGGTTAATTAAAATTAATTAAAACATTTTTAACTAATCCTATAGCTCACGGAGCGACACATGGTGGCGATGGTCAGCTCGCTTTACATGCATCGTGCTGTGAGAGATTTTCTTAAATGTAAAATCCAAAATGGCAGTTAGCAGCGGACGTGATTTGATCTCTTCCATCCGATCAAAGATTGGATGACCATCCATCCAAAATGTGCAGATGGACGGCTGAGATCTCCCAAGTTCTTCCCCTTGATCAGTAGAGACCATCCATGATCAAGGGGAAGATTCGAGCTCAATCAAGCTTGGATTCAAACCAAACTCAACCCACACCATCTAAAGCTAAAGAGCGGCACATCCAACAGTCAAAAATCCATGGGATTAAAATTTCTTTCACAAAGCTCCACACCACATTGAGTTTAATGGTCAAAAAATCCCATACCTCATTAGAGGTGATCACCGGCACTCAATTCCCTTGGAGAAGCTTCGTCTGGTTGAGACAAAGTGTTGAGAGTGAGCACTGAGGTTGAGTGGATTGGTATATGGACCACCTCCTTAGCTAGCTTGTGGCCTTGATCCACCCAATGGAACTCCAAAGGAAGCTTGAGGAACACTTAGCTCCTTGATGAAGTATGTGGATAGAAATTGAGTAAAGAGGAAGTTTGCTCTTCAATAGACCTCCCGTATTTTCAAACTCTGTAAATTGAGAAATGGAGTTTTCAAATCCTCTCTAAGAAGCTTGGCAATACTCTCTAAGGATTGCTCTGAGTTCGTTAGCTCTAATGAATAGAGGGAAGTTTGAAATGAATTAAAGGGAGTATATCTTCCCTGCGTAATCGGAATGACTCCCACCCTCTTGCCATTTTGATCCAAATTGATCATATTAGGCTTTTTTTGGCTATTTTAGTGCACATGGTTTTGAGCCAAAGAGTGGATTGCCAACCTCCCTTGTGCTTGAATTTGAGTTTGAATTTGGAATTTTGATCCATGGGGTTGGGTTTGGTCTAGGGACCAATTGGGTTGACCCAAACCCATTAGGTTGGGTGCACCACTCTTCATTAGGTCCCCTGAGTTTTAGTAGAATGAAGAGTGTATGACAAAATTACCCATGGATTAAGCCAAAATTTGTTCTATGACCTAGGGTAGGATGATCATTTTGCTGATTTTTCACTTTGGATATGTTGGGTATGTGGAGAAATTAGGTTTGGCCAAGTTTCATGAAATCTGGATTTCATTTGATGGTTTGGCTCATGTTGACTCATTTAGGTCTCAAGTTGACCAATTGGTCAAATTGGGTCAAACCATGGGTCAAGTTCATATGACCATTTGAAATGTTTTGCTTTGGTTTGATTCTATAGTTTTAAATTTAGCTCATATGACTTCATTTAGGTCAAATGGGTCAAGTTGACCTATTTGACCCATCGACCTATTTGAGCTAGGTCAAGTGTAGGTTTAGGTTAGGTTACATATGGAGTGGATTGGTATCTTTGTTTCCAATCAATTTTGGTTAAGTTCAAATTTGGCTCAACATGACCCCTTGTCAAGTTGGGTCTAAGGTCAATTAGGCTAGTTGGCTAGTTGGCCAATTGAGGCTTTGGTTAAGTTTAAAAGTGGTTTGGAATGAACTTGACCCATTGGTTTGGATCAATTTGGCTTAGATAAAGTTTGACACATTTTGTCCCTTGGTCAAAATGGGTCAAGTGGCCAATTGGGCTAGGTTAGGCTGGTTATTTTGGTCAAGTTCACAGTGAACTTAGATCAATGGTTTCAGAATTTGGCTATAGTGTCATTTTGGACTAAGTGTTGACTTGGTCAACCCTTAGGTTTGACTTAGTTTGACCCAATTTGATTGATTGATCATCCCATGATGATTATTGATCATGATGAGTTTGGTTCAATCCAATTTGGTTAAAATTTGGTTCATAAGGGTACTTTAGGTCACTATGGGTCAAGTGAGCCTATGTGGGTCAAATGGCTTGGTCAAAGCTTGATTTGAGTTGATTGATCTTGTATATGGACTTATGATTGAAATCTAAATCCATTTACAAGTGATTTGAAGTCAAATGGGTTTTGATCCATTTGATAATTTCATTTTCAAAGGAAGAATATGAAAGGGTTTTGGGTTTGATTTTTTACTTATTTTGATTGAGTTGAAGTTTGGATTTATATGAGTTCATGATAGGGTTGATTGAATCATGAGAGAAAATCAAGATTTGGCTTGATTTGAAATTGATTTGGCTAAGTTCAAGATTTTGACTTGAAAGCCTTAGATTGGATTTTGAGTTGATTTGAGTTTGATTTTGGAATAGGTTTTGATTGTTATATTTCATTTATATATGTGAATATAAATGAGAATATAAATTGATCATGAGAAAATTTCAATTATTTGAAGTGGTTTAATCATGATGTAGGCTATGTCCATTAAAAAGGATTTAAGAGACTTAGGAAAATTTTGGAGTTTAGAGTTTGCAATTTTGAATTTGGTTTTTATTAAAATTTATATTTCATTTATATATGTAAATATAAATGAGAATATAAAAGAATTATGAGAAAATCCTATGACTTTGAGATGGTTTGATCAAGGTTTAGCTAAGTCCATTAATGGAAAATTAAGGACTTAAGGTAATTTTAAAAAATTTAATTTGATGGTTTGATTTGATTGATTTATTTATATTTCATTTATATATGTAAATATAAATGATTATATAAAATGATTTTTGAGAAAATTTCATGAGTTTGAATTGATTTGATCAATGTTTAGGCTAAGTCCATTAATGGAAAATTAAGGTACTTAAGAAAATTTCATGAATAAATTTGGAATTTTGAGTTTATTTTAATTGATTTGAATTTATATTTCATTTATATATGACAATATAAATGAATTATGAGAAAATCTCAAAGGTTTGATTGGTTTGATCATGATTTTAAGTCCTTAAGGGAAGATTAAGGACTTGGGCAAAATTTGGACTTAGAATTTTGATGAATTTTGGTCATGGGTTTCAATCATAGATTTCAATCATGGATTTGATTTGAGTTTGGAGCAAATCAAATAGAATTGATTTGGAGTTTGACTTGAAAGAAGGAAAGTTAGGAATGGTTTAATCTAAGGGTGTTTTCCTCACATGACCTATTCCTATGGCTAACTCTTCTAAGTCTCTAGGTAGTGTCCACCTAATCACTAGATGTGTCTTAAGACTAAAGAATTCCCAAGAGGAGTCCTATGTCTAAGATGGAGGGGTTGAGAGCTCATCCTAAAAATGAGGCCTAGGTTGTTTGTTGGTTCTGATTGCTTGTTTGCCTGCTGGTTTCCAGTATTTTGAGGATTTGACTACTTTTTTTGGTTTTTTGTGTTTTGCCTCTTGGTTTGGTAGGGTGGGCTTGGCTGTCTTCCCTACTACTCTTGGTGGTGATTTTCTAGTGTTTTCTGGATGCCCTTTTGGTCCCCTCATGGGTTCTTTTTCCTTTCTCCTTGCTATTTTCCTATGTTCTTTCTATTTCGATGGAGGTATTGATTTATATTTCTTGCCTCATTGTCTAGGTTGGATTGTTGTTTGATATTAGTGTTGCGGGTTTGGTTCCAATCCATGGTGGCTTTGCTTTTTGGATGAAATCTTGGCAGCTGCTCTTTTATTTCTACTGTGGTGATTTTGTTGATGTTATTTCCTTTCAGGCTTGGTGGCCTTTAGTCAGCTGAGTGATTTGTGGGCTAGCTATTTCTATTGCTTAGGCTGCAAGTACTAGAGAATTGTTGACTTTCACTCTTTGGAGGATTGCCTTCATCGAGGTAAGTGGGCTATGATGGCTGGGATGATTTCCCTATTATCTTTTGGCTAGTACATATGTGACTGTAACCCTTCTTTTGAAGTCTGGATGCTCACATTTGTGGTTGCCCCTTAAGATGAGGGTGTCTGAGCCTGAGCCTTATTTGAAATTGTCTCTTATATTGCTCTTTATTATGTGCTTAAGATTAATATCCTCTAAGTGTGCTAATTACGTCTTCTAGTTTCTTGTAGGATTCTTTTACAGGTTTTTTTCATGTTTCGAATCCTGGATGTGGATTGTGCAACTCTTGAAAGACTTCTATTTCTAGTAGTGGGCTTTGGCTGATCCTCCTATTTCTTGTGTTATTGCTTTGTTGTGTTTTTTTGGTCTTTTATTTCTTTTGTTTAGGTTTTTATTTCCCTATTTTTGTTGTAATAGATAGGAGATTTTTCTCTCTAGGCTGAATGTAGCTCTTTAAGCGGTAGTTAAGAGAATTAACCCCTCTTAAGGATGTTGTACTCCTTTCTTTGTGGCAATAAAATTCTCCCCACTATGGTTTCTTAAAAAAAAAGAACCCTAAACCTAAATTAACCATAAACCCTAAACCATAGACCCAAAACCCCAAAAAATTGAAAACCTAAACCTAAACTAAATAAAACCTAAAAATAAAATAAATAAAAAAGCCTAAACCAAAATAAAATAAACACAAACTAAAACCTAAACCTAAAAAAGCAAATAAAATAAAAACTAAAAACTAAACTAAAATAAAATAAATAAAAACCTAAACAAAACTAAAAATAAAAAACTTAAATAGAATAAAAACTAAACCTAAAATAAAAATAAAATAAACTTAAAACAAATTAAAATAAAAATTAAATAAAAACTTAAACCTAAAAAATAAACCTAAAAATGAAACCTAAAAGAAATAAATAATAAAACCTAAACTCTAAACTAAAAAAGAAAACTTAAACCTAAAATAAAAATAAAATAAACCTAACCCTAAACTAAAATAAGCTAAACTAAAATAAATAAAACCTAAACCTAAACTTAAAATAAACTAAACTTAAACCTAAACCTAAACTAAAATAAAATAAACTAAAAATAAACCTAAACCTAAACTAAAAAATAAAACCTAAAAATAAACCTAAAATAAAAACCTAAAATTTAAACCTAAAAAAATAAAATTAAAACCTAAACCAAAACCTAAAAATAGAAAATAAAACATAAACATAAAAAATAAAATAAATAGAAAACTAAACCAAAAGTTAAACCTAATCCTAAACCTAAAAAATAAACTAAAATATAAAACCTAAACTAAAAAAAACAAACACAAAATAAATAAACTAAATAAATTTAAAATATAAAATAAAATTATTAAAAACTATAAAATCTAAAATAAACTAAATAAAGCTAACGATTTTAATTAAAACCCTAAACCCTAAATGCTAAATCTCTGAATCCTAAACCCTAAATCCTAAAATTAACCCTAAACCCTAAACCCTAACCTACAACCCTAAACCTAAACCCTACTACAACCCTAAACCTAAACCCTAAACCCTACAAACCTAAACCTAAACTAAATAAAACCTAAAAAAAATAAATGAAAAAACCTAAACTAAAATAAAATAAAAAACAAAATAAAATAAAAACATAAACTAAAACCTAAACCTTAACCTAAACCTAAGAAGAAAATAAAAAATAAAATATAAAACTAAACTAAAATAAAATAAATAAAAAAACCTAAACTAAAAAAATTAAAACACAAAATAAAATAAAACTAAACATAAAATAAAAAAACCTTAAACAAGATAAAATAAAAACAAAATAAAAACCTAAAAAAAAATGAATATAAAAATAAACCTAAATTGAAATAAAAAATAAAATAAACTAAAATAAATAAAAATAAACTAAAGATACCTAAGCTGGGTTTAATTTAAAAAAACCTAACCCTAAACCCTAAAACCTACAACCCTAAACCCTAAACCCTAAAAACCTAAACCCTAAAAACCTAAACCCTAAAAACCTAAACCCAAACCTAAACCTAAACTCAAAACCAAAACCCGACCTAAACTAAACTAAATAAAACCTAAAAACTAAAAATAAAAAATGAAAAAACCTAAACCTAAGTAAAAATAAAAAAAACCTAAACTAAAACCTAAACCTAAACCTAAAAATAAAATAATATAAAAATTAAAACTAAACCAAAATAAAATAACTAAAACCTAAACTAAACTATAAAATAAAATAAAATAAAATGAAAACCTAAATAAAGTAAAATCTAAAATGTAAAATAAAAAAAATAAAATAAACCTAAAATAAAATAAAATAAAACTAAATTAAAACCTAAACCCAAAAAATAAACCTAAAAATAAAACCTAAACAAAAATAAAAAATAAAACCTAAACCATAAACTATAAAAAAAACCTAAACATTAAATAAACAAAATAAAAGAAAAAAATAACCTAAACTAAAATAAATAAAACCTAAACCTAAACCTAAAATAAACTTAACCTAAACCCTAAACTAAATAAAGTAAAATAAACTAAAAATAAACCTAAACCTAAAATAAAAAATAAAGCATAAAAATAAACCTAAAAATAAAAACCTAAAACATAAACCTAAAAAATAAAATAAAACCTATACCTAAATGAATAAAATAAAAATAAAACTAAACTAAAAAATAAAAATAAACCTAAAACATAAACTAAAATAAAAAACATAAACTAAAATAAATACACTAAACTAAATAATATTAAAAAATAAACCAAACTAAAAATAAACAAAAAACTTAAATAAATAAAAAATAAACTAAATAAACCTAAACATACCGGTTTCCTTAATTTAAAAGAAAAACCCTAATCCCTAAGCCTGCAACCCTAAACCCTAAAATCCTAATCCCTAAACCCTAAACCCTAAATCCTAAACCCTAACTCTAAACCCAAACCCTAAACCCTAAACCCTAAAATCTAAAAAATTGAAACCGAAAAAATAAAACCTTAAAAAAAATAAAAAAAAACTTATACCTAAATAAAATAAAATAATATAAAATAATATAAAACCAAACCTAAACCTAAACTTGAACTTAAACCTAAAAAATAAAATTATATAAAAATTAAAACTAAACTAAAATAAAATAAATAATAACCTAAACTAAACTAAAAATAAAATAAACCTAAAAATTAAAACCTAAAGTAAATAAAAACTAAACGTAAAATAAAACTAAAATCAACCTAAAATAAAAGAAAATAAAAACTAAACAAAAGTCTAAACCAAAAAAATAAATCCTAAACATAAATAAAAAAATAAAACCTAAATTGTAAACTAAGAAAAAAAACTTAAACATAAAATAAACAAAATAAAATAAACCTAAACCTAAACTAAAATAAACTAATCTAAAATAAATAAAACCTAAACCTAAACCCTAAACTAAATGAATTAAAATAAACTAAAAATAAACATAAACCTAAGTTAAAAAAACCTAAAAATAAACCTAAAATAAAAACAAAAAACCTAAACATAAAAATAAACCTAAACTAAATAAAAAAACCTAAAAATAAACCTAAAATAAATACCTAAAACCTAAACCTAAGATAAATAAAATAAAAACCCAAAATTAAACTGTGAAATAAAAAATAAAATGTAAACCTAAAAAATAAAATAAAAATAAAAATAAATTAAAAAATAAACCTATACCTAAACCTAAAAGATAAACTAAAATAAAAAAACCTAAAATAAATAAGCAAAACATAATAAAAATAGAAATAAATCTAAATAAAAATTAAAATAAAATAAACTAAAATAAATAAAAAATATACTAAATAAACATAAACATATTAGTTTACTTAATTTAAAAATAAATAAATAAAAAATAAATTAATAAAATATTAACCCTAAATCCTAAACCCTAAACCATAAACTTACAACCTTAAACCCTAAAAAACATAAATCCTAATGCTTAAACCTTAACCCCGAAACCCTAACCTTTAAAACCCCAAACCCTAAAACCTTAAACCCTAAACCCTAAATCTTAAACCCTAAACCCTAAAAACATAAAAACCTAACCTAAACTTTATGAAACCTAAAGATAAATAAATAAAAATATAAACAATAATATAATAAAATAAAAAAATAAAATAAAAACTAAAATAAAATAAATAAAAACTTAGCCTAAACTAAAAAATAATATAAACCTAAGAATAAAAATAATAATAATAACTAAATGTAAAATAAAGAGAAAATAAACCTAAAAATAAATAAAAAATAAAACCTAAATCCTAAACTAAAAAACCTAAATAGAAAAAAAAATAATAAATAAAAAATAAGTAAACCTAAACTTAAACTAAAATAAAATAAACTAAAATAAATAAACCTAAACCTAAACCTAAACCCAACTAAAATAAAATAAACTTAAAACTAAGCTTACTAAAATTACAAACTAGAAATAAATTGAAAAAAAAAATCTAAACCCAAAAAAAAACTTAAATCTAAACCTAAAATATGAAATAAAACATAATCCTAAAAATAAAATAAAATAAAACTAAACTATAAAATAAACTTAACCTAAACCTAAAAAATAAACTTAAATAAAAAAACATAAACTAAAAAAAAAAGTAATAATAATTTAAAATAAACTTAAATAAAAATAAAAAATAAGTAAACTAAAATAAATAAAAAAAATAAACTAAATACTAAATAAACCTTAAACTATTTGGTTAATTTTTTTAAAAATAAAAACCCTAAACTAAACCCTATACCATAAAATCCCTAACCACCTAAAAAAGCCACAAACCCTAAACCCTAAAACCCTAAACCACAAAGCCTGACACTAAAACCTAAACCTACCTAACCTTAAACCCTAAACAAACCTAAACCTTAAACCCTAAACCCTAATAAACCCTAAACCCTAAAAACCTAAAACTTAAAACAATAAAACCTAAAAAATAATAATAAATAAACCTAAACCTAAATAAAAATAAAATAAAATATAAACTAAAATCTAAACGTAAACCTAAAAATAAAATAAAATAAAAATCATAAATACTCAAAATAAATTAAATAAAACCTAAACTAAACTAAAAATAAAATAAACCTAAGAATAAAAAACTTAAATAAAATAAAACTAAATGTAAAATAAAAAATAATCCTAAATAAAATAAAATAAAAACTTAATAAAAACTGAAACATAAAGAAAAAATAAAACCTAAACACTAAATTAAAAAAAAACCTAAACCTAAAATAAAAATAAAATAAACATAAATAGAAATTGAAATAAACTAAACTAAAATAAATCAAACTTAAACCTAAAGCTAAAATAAACTAAACCTAAACCTAAACCTAAACCTAAACTAAATAAAATAGAATAAATAAAAAATAAATTTAAACCTAAACTAAAAAATAAAACCTAAAAATGAACCTAAAATAAAATCCTAAAACCTAAACTTAAAAAATAAAATAAAAACTTAAACCTAAAAATAAAAAAATAAAACCTAAACCTAAAAATAAAATAAAAATAAAACCCAACTAAAAAATAAACCTATACCTATACCTAAACCTTCAAAATAAAGTAAAATTAAAAATTGAAATGAAAATAAATAAACCTAAAATAAAATAAGCTAAAATGAAATAAAACTAAAGTAAACTAAAATAAATAAATAAAACTAAATATACTAAATAAACTAAACCTATTGGTTTTGCTTAATTTTTTTTTAATAAAAAACCTTAAACCATAAATCCTAAACCCTAAAACCAAAACACTAAACCCTAAACCCTAAATTCTAAATCTTAAACCCTAAACCCTAAATCTTAAAACCCAAACCCTAAAAACCTAAACCCTAAAAACCATAAACCCTAAAGCCTAAAATCTAAACCCCAAACCCTAAACCATATACTCTAAATCCTAAATGCTACAACCCTAAACTTTAAACTCTAAACCCCAAACCATAAACCTAAAACAAAAAAACCTAAACCTAAACTATATAAATCATAAAAATAAAAATAAAAGACTTAAACCTAAATAAAATAAAATAAATAATAAAATAAAAAATATAAAACCTAAACTAAAACTAAACCTAAACCATAACCTAAAATATAATTAAATAAAATAAATTAAACTAAATAAATAAAACCTAAATTAAACTAAAAAATATATTAACCTAAAAATAAAACCTAAATAAAATAAAAAAAGTAAATAAAATAAATTAAACATAAAGTAAAATAAAATAAAAACAAAATAATAACCTAAACCTAAAAAATAAATTGAAAATAAATAAAATAAAACCTAAACCCTAAATTAAAAAAAAACTTAAACCTAAAATAAAAAATAAAATAAATCTACTAAACTAAAATAAAGTAAACTAAAATAAATAAAACCTAAAGAAACTAAACCTAACCCCTAAACAAAATAAAATAAACCTAAAAAAAACCTAAAACCTAAACCAAAGAAAAATATAAACCTAAACCTAAACCTAAAATAAAAATAAAATAAAATAAAACTAATAAAATAAATATAAACCTAAGCCTAAACCTAAAAAAATAAACTAAAATAAAACCTAATAAAAAATTAGACTAAACTAAATAAAATAAAATTAACTTAAATAAAATATCAAATAAACTAAACTAAACCTACCTTTTGCTTTATAAAAAACCCTAAACCCTAAAACTAACCTTATCTTATAAACCTTACACCTACAACCCTAAAACATAAAACCTAAAGCCTGACCCTAAAAACCTGAACCCTAAATAAACCAAACCCAAACCCTAAACCCTAACCCTAACCCTAATCCCTAAATCCTAAACCCTAAACCCTAAACCCTAAAAGTAGATTAAGCCCTAAATGGTTCAGTTACGTGTGCTCCTAGATTATTTAACATTAAAGTAGGACTAGAACACTTATGGTAATAAACCATAAGCTAACCTCAGCCTTTCAATTCTCTTCATGTTTTTGCTGTTAACATCTGGGTTGCTGCTGACTTCACCTGCTGCTATTTTTTCCATCCCCGTTCAGCTAGTCTTGGCCATTCTATCTGGGAATTAACTTATGCATTGTCTATTTTGAATGGGTGGTTTTATGGCCAACTTGCTATTATTTTCTTTCTTGGTTGTTGGTGATCACGGTTCATTTAGTCTTATGTCAGCAAGGCACTTGGGGTTGCTTATCATGTTGATGGGGTGCTTTTTGAGTTGTTTTGTTGATTGTTTTGGCTAACCTCATATACCCAACCCGGAGATAAACTATAATTTCTTATTCAATTTATTATTTCATTTGGTTTGGACTTAATGACTTATCGGTTGCCTTTCCTGAGGATGTGTGTTTAGCTTCTAGCCTGATCATCTTTATCTGGAAGGATTTTTCTGTTGATTATCTTTTAAACCCATTTTATTTCTATTTTACATCTATGCTTTTTAATGGAGTTTTATATTATGGGTATAATAATTGTATTTTTGTTTCCACTATTGGCTTTTGGATTTTTAGGTCCTTTCTCTAGTAGGTTATCTTTGTGGTTGTTGGCTATTTCTTGCCTTTTAATTTTCTGATTATTTTTGCTATTAACATCTGGGCTGCAGTTGATCTCTCCTGCTGCTATTTTATCCCTCTTAGTTCTATTAGAATTGTGCAGATCATTGTGATTATGCTTTTGCTTTACTTGATTTTAACCTATGTATTGTTTACTCTAAAAGGATGGACTTATGGCGCTAGCTATATATAATAGCGGACTATTGAGTTTGTTGCTAAACTACAGTGTTATCTCTAATTGTCTTTTATTGGAATTGTTTGTGGTGGAGCAGCCCTTTACCTATTTCTTCTAATCTGCTGTTGTATTCCCATCTCTTCTCTAATAGACTTTTGCAATTCTGTGTAATTTGGTGGGGTATCTTTGTCTTCCTTTACACTTGCTGGTTTCTAACTTCTGTAATAAGGAGGTTGTTAACATCTACATTACTTACATTCATTAGACTTCCTTTTTTGGGAAATATCTATAGGTTGTTTGCTGGGCTGTTTACCAAGACTGTATATTTATTATTATCATATACATTTGGGATGGAGTTAATACCATGTTTTTCTATTTGCATGGCTAGTTTTCAACAGGTATTTAACCTTATCTTATATTGCTTCTTACCTTTGCCTGACATTTTCTATTATTTCCCTGTGGTGGGTCTTCTTGCTGGTCTCATTAAACCCTTAGATCTAGTTAAAAATATGGTTAACCTGAAAATGATGGCTTTCTTTCATTTGTGTTGGGATTATGATGCCATGGGGCCTAATATGATGACATATATTTTGCATGGGATCCTCTTATCCATTCTCTTTGCTCTTTCTTCTCTATACGACTTTGCTTATGTTTGGGTAATAAAGCTCAAAAGATCATCTTCAAATGGCTGCTATACAGGTTTGTTGGCTATGATGGCTGTGATGATTTTACTCCCCTTTGGTTTGGTAGTAGCTCTTGTGATGTAACCCTTTTACTGAAGTTTAGATGCTCATATTTGCATCTGCCCCAACTTGGTGTGACTGAGCCTGAGCCTTCTCTATCACACTTCTTTCAGTTATCATTTTATCTGTATTACCTTAACTACTCTAACTTCTTTCTGTCTACAATTTTGCAAGTGCTTCTCTCTTGTCCTCTTGTAGGTTTGCTTCATAGTGTCATGTGTTCTCACATCCTGTAGAGCATTGGCCCTAATCTTCCATTGGCTTCTTATGTTAATCAATTTGTATCTTTTGCTTATTTTATTTTTTTCTTTTGCTTTTGGCTGTACTTAGATAGGTGATTTACTCCCTAGGCTGATTGTAGCTCTTTGAGCAGTAGTTTGGAGTTTATCCCCTTTCAGGATCTTGTAACCCTCTTTTTAGGGCAATAAAATTCCCCTATATAGGGTTTCCTAAAACAAAACCTTAAACACTAAACCCTAAACCTAAACCCTAAACCTAAACCCTAAAAATCCTAAACCCTAAAGCCTAAACACTAAACCCAAAACTCTAAACCCTAAACCCCTAAACCTGAATTCAAACCCTAAACCCTAAACTAAACCATAAATCCTAAGCCCTAAAACTTAAAACCTAAATGTAAACTTAATAAAACCTAAAAATAAAATAAATAAATAAACCTACACCTAAATAAAATATAAAAATAAAATAAAATAAAAACCTAAACTAAAACCCAAAACCAAAAAATAAAATAAAATATAAAATATAAAAAAACTAAAATAAAATTAATAAAAACCTAAACTAAACTAAAAAAAACAAAATAAACTTAACAATAAAAACCTAAATAAAATAAAAAACTAAACAAAAAAAAGTAAAATAAACCAAAAAAATAAAATATAATAAAACTAAATAAAATATAAACCTAAAAAATAAACCTAAAAATAAAACTAAACCCTAAAAAAAAACCTAAAATAAAAAAATAAATAAAATAAAATAAGCCTAAACCTAAACTAAAATAAATAAAATAAACTAAACTTAAACGTTAACCTAAATAAACTAAACTTTGACCTAAACTTAAACTAAATAAAATAAAATAAACTTTAAATAAAGCTAAAATAAACTAAAATAATACATAAATAAACCTAAAAAATCAAAACCTAAACTTGAAAAATAAAATAAAAACCTAAAACCTAAATAAAAAAAATAAAACCTAAACCTAAAAATAAAATAAAATAAAACTCACTAAAAATTAACCTAAACTGGCTTGTACAGAAATAAATTAAAATAAAAACCTAAACAAAAGTAAACCTAAAATAAATAAAACAAAACTAAATAAAATAAAATAAACCTAAATAAAATATATAATAACCTAAAATAAATAAAAATAAACTAAATAAACTGAATAAACTTAAACCTACCGGTTTACTTAATTTTAAAAATAAAAAACCCTAAACCATAATCCCTGAACCCAAAACCCAAAAATTATCCCTAAACCATAAATCCTAAACCTAAAACTCTATACCTGAAACTCTAAAAATCCAAAAACCTTAAACCTTAAACCCTAAACCCTAATCCTAAACCATAAACCCTAAAGCATAAACCCAAATCCTAAAAACAAATCCAAACCAAACCCACACACTAAACCCAAAACCCAAAACCCTAAACCCTCACAAACCCTAAATCTAAACCTAAACCCCTGCACCCCAAACCCTACATATAAACCTAAAGTAACTAAATAAATTAAAAATAAACCTAAACCCTAAATTCTAATAAACCTAAACCTAAACCTAATCCCTAAGAATGGGCAGAACCTTGATGGCAGGAACATCACCATCAACTAGGCTCAGCCTAGATCTAGTGGTGGAGGTGAAGGGAGGTGGCGGTTATCATAGTGGTGGTGGGGGATCTAGAGATGTTGGTGGATATAGAGGTGGTGGTATGAGTAGTGGTGGTTATAGAGGTGGGAGGAGGGACAGAGGTTACAATCGTGGTGGTGGTGGAGGGAGAAATTAGGGATATGATGGTGGATCCCGTTATTCAAGAGGTCAGGGTGGTTCTAATGAGAACTGAAGAAATTGAAGAATGGCAAATCTAATCTACTGCTTATGGAACTATGTCATTATAGTAGAGACAATTCTAGTTATTCAGGGTTTATTATTTGCTTTATGCATGCTCATATTTTATCTATGTTGTCGCCTCTGTCTTAAAAAACTTAGTGTGTTACTTGGTTGATGAAATTGTAAAGAAGAAATGCTGAATCTTAATTTATTATCTGTTAAAAATGAAACCAAAAACCCTAAACCCCAAACTAACACCTGAACCTTAGACCTAAAACCTAAACTGTAAACCTTAAACCATAAACCCTAAAAACCCTAAACCCTAAACCATAAACCCCTAAATAGTAAAACCTGACTAAACACTAAACCCCAAAACCTAAACCCTAAACCCTTAATTAACTCTAAACCCTAACATCTAAAATACTAAAAACCTAAACCTAAACTAAACAAAACTTAAAAGTAAAATAAATAAAAACTTAAACTAAAATAAAATAATAAAATAAAACCTCTAAAACCTAAACCTAAACTTTAATCTAAAAAATAAAATAAAAATAAAACTAAACTAAAATAAAATAAATAAAAACTTAAGATTAAAATAATAAACCTAAATAAAATAAAACTAAACTTAAAATAAAATAAATAAAAAATAAAATAAAATAAAACTAAATAAAATCTAAACCTAAAAATAAAATCTAAAAGTAAACATAAAATAAATAAAAAATAAAACCTAAACTAAAAAAACCTTCCTAAAATAAAATTAAAATAAACCTAAACCTAAACTAAAATAAACTAAGCTAAAATAAATAAAACCTAAACCTAATTAACCCTAAACCCTAAACCTCAAACCTTAAACCCTAAAAACCAAAAAACTTAAACCTAATGTAAATAAAAACTACAAAATAAAAAATAAATAAACCTAAACCTAAATAAAATTAAAAAAAATAAAAACTAAACTAAAACCTAAACCTAAACCTAAAAATAAAATAAAATAAAAAAAATTAAAATAAATAAATAATTAAACTAAACCAAATAAAATAAACCTAAGCATGAAAACTTAAATAAAATAAAACTAAATAAAATAAAAAAATAAAATAAAAAATAAAATAAAATGAAAACCAAAATAAAATCTAAAGCTAAAAATTAACCTAAAAGTAAAACTTTGAAATAAATAAAAATAAAACTCAAACCCTAAAAAAATAAAACTAAACCTAATATAAAAAATAAAATAAATAAAAGAAAATAAACTCTAAACTAAGTATAAACTAAAATAAAATAAATAAAACCAAAACCTAATACTAAAATAAACTAAACCTAGACCTAAACTTAATCCTAAACTAAATAAAATAAAATAAACTAAAAATTAACCTAAACCTAAACTAAAAATAAAACCTAAAAATAAGTCAAAAATCAAAACCTGAAACCTAAACCTAAAAAAATAAAATAAAAACCTAAACCTAAAAAATTAAATAAAAATTAAACTCAACTAAGAAAAACCTACTCCTAAACCTAAACCTATAAAATAAACTAAAATAAAAAAACCTAAACTAAAATAAATTATCCTAAAATAAATAAACTAAATTAAATAAAATAAAAAAATAAACCTAAATAAAAATATAAAATAAATAAAAAATAAACTAAATAAACCAAAACCTACCGGTTTACTTAATTTATAAAAAAACCCCTAAACTCTAAACCCGATAAGCATAAACCCTAAAACCCTAAACCCTAAAGCATAAAGCATAAACCCTAAATTGAAGCAGGAGTGTTGAATTGGGTGATATTAAAAATTTTAAAAGTGAAATTCTTAAATTTTAAGTTTTAGTACAAAATTAATTTTAGATACAATTCATAATGCAGCAAAAATAAAAGTACAGTCAAGTAAAGAGAGACAATAGGCACACAATTTTTATGTGGTTTAGCCAAACCCAAAAACTGATTGACATCCACACGTAACCACCCCTAGCTAGGAATCCACTAAATGTAAAATAGCTTATAAATAGTATTCTCTATAATGATTACAACCCTACAATAATATGTACTCTCCTAGAAGACAACCCCAATATAAATTTTACAACATAAAAAGAAAAATATAAAATTATAAATTTTGATAAAATAAATCTCTCACAAATATACCAAACTATCCAATTCAAAAAGTGATCTCACAACATATAAATGATCACTTTACAACTTAAAATTTTGGCATGATAAAATGCTCACTTAATATTGATAAGAAAATATAAATTAAATATCTTAAAGTGATCTTACTAAGATGTTTATGTTATTACAATTTGTAGACTAATATAAAAATTATTTTGAAATAAATTCACAATATTCTTTATCACAATAAAATAAATTTTAGCAAGGATTATTTTATTTTATTTTAACCAAAAAGATCCTTTCAATTAATGCAAATGATCACACAATACTTAAATAAAATTAGTATATGATAGATCTAACTAGCCTAGTAAGCTATTAATTAAAAAGTGAGATCTAGCAAATATGAAAATAATTTCAGCATAATAATTTAATTTAAAATGCTTAAAATATACTTCTAAAATAGATCTAAGAATAAATGATGTTTCAAATAAGACTAATGAAGACATATTTCAAAAAACCCAAAAAAATTTGTATTTGTTTAAATAGCGTAACCACATCTGGTCAGAGGAGTGGCGGTATAGGGTGCCATCAATAAGAGCATGGGATAGAGCTCTCTGTTTCACCTGATAAGCTTGTGACTTTTTTTGATGTAGTTTTTCAGTGCTCTAGTAATCTATGAATGATTGCCTCCAATCCAGCTCCTTATCCATTTTGGCAAGGGTAACCTCCCCTTCAAGAGAAAGTCTCTTGATGAGTTCAAATTCAATAAGGGATAGAACTTGTCTATTTTAGACCCTTATTGAAATGGACTCATCTTCCAGACATGCCAACTCTTTGGCAAGTTTGTCCAAGGCATCTGCTACTACATTCTCTTCTCAGAGAACCTTGTAGATAGTGACTTTGGAAATCTGGGCCAACAGCTTCATGGTATACTCGTAGTAATGACGAAGCTTAGGCTTTAGGATTTGGTAGGACCCGATGATCTGGTTGATGACCAACTGAGAATCCCCAAAGATGTTGATGCTCTTGACACTGATAGTGATGGCTAACTCTAGACGGACAATCAATGCCTCATACTCGACTTTATTGTTGGTGTAGGGGTTGGAAATATAGTATGAGAATCTCATAACATCATGGTTTAGAGTTAGAAGAACTATTCCTACCCATGCCTTTCTTGGGAGAATAGATTATGGTGCTTCACGTTTAAGAAAAGAAGCATCACCATCAAAATACATCACCCAATAATGGTTGTCGGCCTCCCCTAAGTTCATGATTTGTTCATCGGGGAGATCATCACTAAACAAAAAATTAGCAGAAAGTGGGTGTGCTGCTAAGAAATTCGCTAGTGCTTGTCCTTTTACTACACAGAGGGGGTATGCATGTGATATCAAACTGTGAGAGTATCATAGACCAATGAGCCAAATGTCCAAAAAGCATTGGCCATGTCATGAGGTACTGCAATAGATTTATTCGACAGATCAAGTTCACCTTATGAGAAAGCATGTAGTGGCATAGCTTTTGAGATGCAAAGATCAAAGCTAGACAATGTTTCTCAATAGGAGGATAGTTTGCTTCATCGGGGATCAGATGATGGATGAGGTAGTAGAGAGCACTCTCCTTCCCTTTGTCATTGGCTTGGGCCAAAATCATCCATGCATAATGATAATGAAATACTGCGTACTAACACTTGTCATCTCACTTGAACTTGGCATCCTTTTACAAGTGAATGGCTTGCATCTCCCCGATAAGTTTGAGATAAAGCATCTTAGATATGCCAGCCATCCTTGAAAGGATCTGAGCTACGTTAAACTCTTAAGAGGTGGCATTTCTAAGATAGCTTTGATCTTTTTAGGATCTATTTCTATTCCCCGATGTCGAACAACAAAAAGAAATTTCATTGAAGTGACTCAATGCACCATTGAGTTTATATTATATTATCTTAACCATTCAAAACTACTCTCAAGTTAAAGAGGTGGTCTTCCTTTTCTCTCTACTCTTCTAGATCATCAATGTAGCACTTAACCTGATGATTGATGAGTTCATTGAAGATCTGAGTCTTGGCCCGTTGGTATGTAGCACTAGAAATTTAAAGGCCGAAAGGCATGAACCTATAACAAAAAATTTAGATCAGGGTTCAAAAAGTAGTGCTTCTTTCATCTTTAGGAGGCATCTTGATTTGGTTATAGCTAGATGATCATCCATGAAAGAGAAGATTGCATGAGATAGAGCAATGTCCACCATTAATTCTTGTATAGGAAGAACTCATCTTTATGGCATGCCTTGTTTAAGTCCCTAAAATCAACACAAATATGAATTTGGCCATTCTTCTTCTTAATTGAGTTGACACTAGCTAACCAAGTAAGATATTTTTCTTCCCTGATGAAACTAGCATTGATAAGTTTCTTGACTTTAGAAATGACCTATTGTTCAATTTCTAACATATGTCTAAGAGCTTGCTTAATAGGAGCAACAATAGGGTCAATTGCTAAGTTATGGACTGCTGCGCTAGGAGATAATCCGGGCATCCCTTCATAACTTCATGTGAAGCAGTCTTTAAATTTAGTCAATAGCCTAACTAAGTTATTGGTTTCTTCTTCATCAGCAATGAACTGATGTATGTCGGGCAAAGATTTTCTTCTATCCTGAGGTTGCTTTTTTTAAGCATGTCGATTATTGAATGAATATCCTCCTTAAACTCTAGCGGTGCCTCTTTTACTTGGAGATCATCTAGATTATCTGAAGTTTCTAAAGACAAATTCCCATAAGAGTTGGGGATGTGTGAGAAGAACTATCTAAATGATTGGTAACTAGACAATAATTGTCATCATCATTTGGACCATCGTATCCTAGTCTGCTCTTAATTGTGCTTCCCACACTGTCTTGTTCCATAACTTCTCAAAGTACTGTAATTTGTGCTTGGACCATCTGTGAGGAACCAAATCTTTCTGTATAAGATTTTGTACATAATGAGAGTAAAAATTAAAAGGTAATTCCATTAATTTTTTAAAAGTATCCTCCTCAAGTCCTACATCAAGCTCTGGACTTGAGGATGATGAACCCAAAAAGAACCTCTTCTACCTCATGTCACTAGAAGACTTGGGGACTTCTTTAACCACTAAACCTTCAACTTTTTGAGATGTAAGTGAGGTAAGAGCTAAGGTACCCAACTGCTGCCAAATAGTTTCACATAAACTAGATTCAAACACTTTGCTTTGCTTGGAGGTCTGGTCTTTATCTCTGTCTGAGTCAAAAGTCACCTCCAATGGAACCCACTGAGAGGGGTTGACTAGTATACTAATCACATTAGACTCATCCTCCAAGCTGGATTCCATGTCTATGTGGATAATAGGGGTACTCCTATAAACTAAAACATGACCTCTATTGGTTGAAGGCCAACTAGGGGGTCTCCCACCTCTAAAATTGCCTCTATTTCTGCCTCTACCTCTGCCTGGTAGAGGTTGAGCTATCCTACCCACATATCCATATGATGGAATCAATTGTGGGTGGAATGTGATACAATCTAATTCTTCTTCTATTCCCTCTCTTATGTACTTGGACTTTCCTTTTCTTTTCATTTTCTTTTATTTTTTCTTTTTCTTCATTTTCTTTTTTTTTTTGATTTTGCATTTGAATTTTGTCCAAGTTCATGAGAAAGGGTGTGTTAGGAAGATATTAGGTCACATCCTCATAAATCTCAACCTCTCTAAAAGGCTTTTCATCCCGTTGACATGGTATTCAATTCCATCTTTTTTTTGATGCGATGAAGGGAGGGAGAATCTTATTTTGATGTATCCAAGGCATACCAAGAAAAGTAGTGAATGAAGTTTTAAATTGATGATGTAGAACTTGGCTTTAGTCTTCCAGTCACCTATCTCCAAAAGCAACACAATGGAACTTAAAGCTCCCTCGCCTTGATCATTGAATCCTCTCAGCATTATCCAGTCTCCTGGGAGTGTGGAGATGTCGATCCTCAAATAAGCAAGGGTCTTTAGACTCATAATGTTCACCGATGCACCTGAATCCATGAGAACTCTAGTAAGCCTAAACCTATCCATGTTGAATGTGATGTAGAGGGGATACTTTTCCTCCAAGTCCCCCCAGAAGAAGGTCTTCATCTATGAAGGTGATCCCTTAGGCTTGTTTTTCATAATGTGCTTCCTCACCAATAGTGGTCAGCTGAGCTAAGCATATTTTAGGATCAAAGAGGGCCTTGATTAGTGACTCCCTCATCTCTTTGGATAAGACAAGGGCATCGTATATGCTTAGCTGAGATGGCAACTTTCTTAGATGTGAAAGGACATTGTAGTCCACCTTCTTTGGACAAGCATATCCAAGGGTGAAGTGTCCTATGGAAGGGCTTCTCGATCTTCAGTACCAATGACTATTTCCCTTTATCTAGAGGTACTTCCCTAGGAGGTAGAACCTTTACACTACGGAGATTGACTTCGATAATCTCTTGAGGTAAGGTGGTGGAAAGTTCTACCTGCACATCAGGCTCACTTACAGCTTCTCCTACGGGATCCTTGGAATTGGATGATTCGAAGTATATCTCAAGTGGTGAACTTGTAGTATTCAGAATTAGAAAGTCCAACTTTGAATCATAAAGAGGAAGATTAGAATTATTATAGCTAATTAGACTTGAAGAGTTATTGTTAGAAATAGAAGAAGACAACTCATCAGAAGAGACATAGATATAATTCAAATCAGCTTTATTCTTCAATTTATTGAAAGTATTTGGGGTTATAAAATAGAAGTAATGTAGGGTGAGTGGGGTAAGGGATTTGATGCCCTTATCCACTGATACAAGAGTTCTACTAGTAGAAGAAATAAAAGAGCTAGCTGAAATGGTAGAAGTTAGTGGTGCGGAAGCTGCAACTGAAGGCTAGAGGGTGGACACGTGGCTAAGCTAAAGGGCTATCCTGGGCCAACACATGCTGCTACTACTGCTGCTACTGAGCTCCCCCTTTCTTAGAGTTGGCACTGGCACCTTGCAAACCTTCCTTGGTGTTGGAGGTTTGAGCTGACTCAGGCATCTTCAGGGAAAGTTTCTTGATCTTCTGAATTATTTTCTTAGAGGTTTTAGACAAAGAAATGTCCCAACCTTCTTTGGTTTTGGTAGGATCACTTGTTTCCCCAAGGATTACCTTAATGGAACTGGAAGGTTATTCCATAAGGTATTCCTTTGGGATAACTATAACGGTCTTGAAATTATGTTGGTCCTTGAATGTGAAGCAATCCTCTAAATATGGCGCGTGGTAGAGTAAAATTTTGGATCATGACTTTTGTCTACTTCCTCAGTCTCTAGGCTCGTAGAACTAAAAATAGGCTTCTTTAAGAGATTCTTAAAGATCTTCCTGATTACCTCCCTCTTAAAAGAATAAGGTTTTTTTAACTTATTTAAAAGAGTAAGTGGACTATAGCTACCTGGCGGCGGATATGCATGTCACTACTGCTGGTGGTTTGGCTGAGGCAGTGGCTATGCTAGCCGTGGAGGCTGCAGTGGAGGCTAGTACGGTTGCCTCGGTGGTGGAAAAGGAGGTGGAGGCTATTGAGATCATGGTATCTCAGGCGATCTCAGGCGCTACCACTTGTCTTTGCTCTCACGGCTTCTTTTCATAAACCTTCGCGCTTCTACTTGGGCAATCTTGAGAAGGTAACTATTTGGCCTCTCCTTGTAGACTAGCCACCTTGTTGATTAGCTTCTCAAATGGATAGATAGTGAAGCCCTTAAGCATGAAGGTGACCCGGGCATGGATATTCTTCAAGAGAATCTCAATGGCATGCTGTTCAGATAGCTTCGGTTCACACTTCATACTCAGGATACGCCATCAGAGAATATAATCAACAAGTGACTCATCGGGGTGTTGTTGTGCTGTAATGAGATCACCTACAATAACCCTTTGCTGAGCTCCAACAAACCTCTTGATGAACAGTTTCTCTAACTCAGCAAATGTCTTAACTGAAATGTTTGGCTGTTCAGTATACTAATCAAAAGCAATACCTGTTATGCTACTGACAAAGAGTCTAAAGAGTAAAGCATCACTACCACCTACGTTGCAACAAGTAGCCTTGAAGTCTATATGCTGCCCCAAATTCCCACTGCCATCAAAGCTCTTGAAGGAAGGAGGCACGAAACCCTTGGGATATTGGATAGCATCGAATTCCTCTGGGTAGGGTCAACCCTTAGAAACTAATGATCCTCCTTGGGCTTGAGCCAAAGCTTCCTTCAATTGTTGCTCAACCATGAATTTTAGATCTTTTTCTTATATGGAGGAACTTTCCACTACCTTCCTATACAAGCTAGTGCTACCTTGGTCAATGGGAGGTATAGTCTTGGCTAGGTCCAAGACATGCACTAACTCAGGCTGACTGACATTGACTATAATAGGATGAACTGGAGGGGCTTGTTTCTAAAAAGCGACACTTTACTAACAAGTCCATGTGATGTGCCATCTTATCAATATGCTTGTCCTTCTACCATAATTGAAGTCGGAGGTGTTGAGAAGATTCTACATTATCCTCCTGATCAACCTCATCACCTTCCATGGCTTGTTGTTCCTTAAGGAGAGATCCTCTAGTGTTGACCATGCAGACTCCAGCTGAATCTCCTAACAAGTCATCCTCGTCAGGGTCAAAATTGACCTTCTCCTCATCTAACCAAGCAACCCCAAGATGTCCTTCTTCTCCACAAAATAATGTGCAACTATCTCATCTAAAGAACGGTCAATCTGAGCAGGTATAAATAGTTTAGGCTCATGGGTATGATTGTTATCATGCACTGAGAGGCACTGGACCTATCCTGTCATAAGGGAGTCAATCCTGTGCAGACTGTACTCACTAGATGAATGATTATCCTAATTGATACTGGTTGTGATAGGGGTAACAATCTTAGGATGATCCTCTACCACTGCTGCAACTGAACTATCATTTGGAATATCTATGATAACTGTCACCATCTCTGCATCCGGCTGTATGGGTGGAGTTGGTAAAGGAATGACCACGATGCTCCGGAGTTGCCACTCCTTACGCACTACCACTGGGGCAGAAGGTCGAGCAAGAGAGCTCAACCGTACCACATTGGGTGGTGTAGGAGGAGTAGGATCCCTTGGCCATAGCTGGATCACTAACGGGGTGCACTTTTCCTCGGATGAAGCCTTCATGGCCTTAGATGGAATGGGAGATGCTAAAACTTGCACTGGCGAAGGTGGGCAACGGGTAGAGCAGTGGGGTGGAAACACCACCGACTCTTTGTGCATAGGAACTTCCCTCCTGTGGTGGCTGGTTCTAGTGAGAAGAATGCTATCAGTATGGTCACGGTGGCAGTGGGAAATCAACCTAAAAAAATAAACTAAATTAAAATAAATAAAACCTAAATCTAAATCTAAAATAAACTAAACATAAACCTAAACCTAAACTAAATAAAATAAAATAAACTAAAAAAAAACCAAAAATAAACCTATAATATAAACTTAAAACCTAAACCTAAAAAAATTAAATTAAAACCTAAACCTAAACCTAAAAATAAAAAATAAAACCTAAACTTAAAAAATAAAATAAAAACTAAACTAAACTACAAAATAAACCTAAACCATAAAAACCCTTAACCCTAAAGCTAAAGCCTAAACCCTAAACTAACCCTAAACCCTAAAGCCTACACACTAAACCCTAAATCCTAAACCTTGAACCCCAATCCTAAACCTTAAAACCTTAAACCCTAAATACCTAAACCATAAACCCTAACCCTAAACCCTAAACCCTAAACCCTAAACCCAAAACCCAAACCTAAAGTAACTAAATAAATTAAAAAAATAAAATAAACCTTAAAACCTAAACCCTAAGAATGGGCAGAACCTTGACGGTAGGAACATCACCATCAACCAGGCTCAGTCTAGATTTGGCGGTGGAGATAAAGGCGGAGGCGGTTGTTATCATAGTGGTGGTGGGGGATCTGGAGGTGCTGCTGGATATGGTGGTGCTAGTCTGAGCAGCGGTGATTATGGAGGCGAGGAGGGATAGAGGTTATAGCCATGGTGGTGATGGAGGAGAGATCGAGGATATGATGGTGGATCCCACTACTGAGAATTGGTTCGATGGAACTAGAAGCAGAATGGCCATTTCGATCTACTACTTGTGGAACTATGCCATTATAGTAGAGATGATTCTAGTTATCTAGGGTTTTTGGTTTGCACTATGAGTGCTCATTTTTATCTATGTCATTTCTTGTGTCATAGAAAACTTGGGTGTGTCACTTGGTTGATGAAATCAAAGAAAAGAAATGTTGAATATGAATTTATTCTATGTTAAAAAGAACCCAAAACCCAAAACCCTAAACTAAAACCTAAACCCTAAACCTAAAACCTAAACCTTAAACCTTATACCCTAAAACCTTAAATCCTAAACCCTAAATGCTAAATCATAAAACCCTATTCCTTAAACCCCTAAACCATAAAACCCTAAACCTTAAACCCTAAACCAACAACCTCAAAACCAAAACCCTAAACCCTAAACCCTAAACCCTAAACCTTAAACCTTGAACCTTGAACCATAAACCCAAACCCTAACTCTAAACCCTCAACCCTAAACCCTAAATGTTAAACCCTAAAGAACCCTAAACCTAAAGCCTAAACCCACAAACCAGCCAAAACCCTGACTAAAATAACTAAACCCTAAACCCCAAACCCACTAGCCACACAAACCCCTAGCCACTGATGAACCCTACCATGAGCCTAAACCCTAAACCTTAAGATCCTAAATGGTGAGCCAACCCTAAAATCCAAAAAACCTAAACCTAAACTAAATAAATAAAATAAAATAAATAAACCTTAATAAAATGAAGAATAAAATAAAGTAAAACTTAAACTAAAAAAACCTAAAATAAAATAAAACAAAATAATAAAAATAAATAAATAAAACCTAAACTAAACAAAATAATAAAATAAACCTAAAAATAAAAAAAACTAATAAAATATAAACATAAAATAAAACTAAAATAAACCTAAAATAAAATAAAATAAAAATTAAATAAAAATTGAAAGCCTAAATTAAATAAAAAAACCTTAACCTAAGTAAAAATAAAATATACCTAAACCTAAACTAAAATAAACTAAAATAAAATAAATAAAATCTAAACCTAAACTAAAGTAAAACCATAAATAAAATAAAGAAAACCAACCTGGGTTTGCTTAATTTAAAAAAAACCCTAACTCTGACCCTAAACCATAAAACCACACCATCCCTAAACACTAAACACTACACTAAACCCACCACTGAGCCAACCTAAACCCTAAACCCTAAACCCAATCCTAAACCTTAAACCCTACCCCCTAAACCCCACCACTAAACCCTAAACCTAAACCTAAATAAATAAAACCTAAAATAAAATATATAAAACCTAAACCTAAATAATAACAAATAAAATAAAACCTAAACTAAAATCTACCTACTAAAAAATAAAATAAAATAAATAAAATAAACTAAAATAAAATAAATAAAATCTAAATAAAACTAAAAATAAAATAAAAAATAAAAACCTAATAAAAAAAACTAATGAATAAAAGTAAAATAAACCTAAAATAAAATAAAATAAAACCTAAACCTAAAAAATACCTAAAATTAAAACCTAGAATAAATAAAAATAAAACTTAAACCCTAAACTAAAAAAAAAAACTAAAAATAAAATAAAATAAAAAAAAATTTAAATAAACCTAAACCTAAACTAAAATAAATAAAATCGAAACCTAAGCCTAAAATAAACTAAACCTAAACTAAATAAAATAAAAGAAACTAAAAATCAACCTAAACTAAAAAATAAAACTAAAAAATAAATAAAAAATAAAAACCAAATAACTAAACATAAAAAACTAAAATAAAAACCTAAACCTAAACCTAAAAATAAAAAATAAAACTTAAACTTAAAAAAACTTAAACTTAAAAAAATAAAATAAAAAGTCAACTAAAAAATAAACATAAACCTAAAAATAAACAAAATAAAAAACCAAAACTAAAATAAAAATACTAAAATAAACAAGTAAAATTAAGTAAAATAAAAAAAAATAAACTAAGATAAAATAAAAAAATAAACTAAATTAACCTAAACCTACAAATTTACTTAATTAAAAAAAACCCCAAAACCCAAAACCCTAAACCATAAACCCTAAATCCTAAACCCTAAACATTAAACCCTAGAACTAACCCGAAATCCTAAACCCTGAACCCTAAAACCTAAACTAACCCTAAACCATAAACCCTAAATCCTAAACCCTAAACCCTAAACCCTAGAACTAAAGGTGGATATGGAGGTGGTGGTCAGAGCAGTGGTGGTTATGGAGGTAGGAGGAGTGACGAAGGTTACAGCCGTGGTGGTGGGGGAGGAAGAGATCGAGGATATGATGGTGGATCCTACTACTCGAGAGGACGAGGTGATTCTAATGGGAACTGGAGATACTAAAGAATGGCCAATCCGATCTGTTGCCAATGTAACTATGTCTTTATAGTAGAGACAGTTCTAATTATCTAGGGTTTTTGATTTACTCTATGCATGCTCTTTTTTTATCTATGTCATCGCTTATGTCTTAGAAAACTTGGTGGGTTACTTGGTAGATGAAATCAAAAAGAAGAAATGTTGAATATTAATTTGTTCTCTATTAAAAATAAAACCAAAAACCCTAAACTAGAACTTGAAACCTAGACCTAAAACTTATAACCCTAAAACCCTAAACCAACCTAAACCCTATACCCTCAACTAACACTAAACACTAAAATCTTAAACCCTTAAAAGCTAAAACCTAAACTAAACTAAATAAAACCTAAAAATAAAATAAATAAAAAACCTAAACCAAAATAAAATTAAAAATAAAGTAAAATAAAAAATAAAATAAAATAAAAGCCTAAACTAAAACCTAAACCTAAACCTAAACCTAATCCTAAAAAGAAAATAAAATAAAAAATAAGAACTAAATTAAGATATACTAAATAAAAATCTAAAATAAACTAAAAAATAAGAAACCTACAACAACAACAACAACAATAAGCCCTTAACCCACTCGTTGGTTGAATCCATTCATCTCCATTATGTTCTATTATGTGTCAAATTCTCATTTAATTCAAGTATACTATGGTCACTTTTTATACATCTTAACCATGTCATTTTTGGTCTACCTCTACCTTTCTTAACATAAGACAAATCTAATGCATCTACTCTCTTAATCGGGTCATTGGATGGCCGACACTTTATTTGGCCAAACCATCTAAAGCGACTCTCTCTAATCTTATCTGCCATTGGAGCTACTCTTGCTTTTTCTCGAACATATCATTTCACCTTTTATCTCTAATTATAAAGCAACTCATCCACCTGAGCATCCTAATCTCTGAAACACTTAACTTGGTCTCATGCTTCTCTTTTATTGGCCAACTTTACCATATAAATCATTATAGGTTTTACCACCATCTTATAAAATTTTCCCTTAAGTTTAAGTGACTTTTCTATCACACAACAAGCCAGATGCATTCCTCCACTTCAACCATCCAACTTGAATTTTACTAATAACATCTCCATCTATTTCACCATCATTTTGAATAATATAGCCTAAAAATTTGAATCGCTCACTCTTTTTAATGAGTTGTTCACCAAATGTCACAACATTACCACTATAACTTCTACAACTAAAATTACACTCCATATATTCTTTTAGATATACTTAAACAAAACCTTTAGACTCTAAGGTTGACCTTCATAATTCAAGTTTCTCTTAGACTCCCTCTCCAGTCTTATCAATAATAAGAATGTCATCGAAAAAGCATACACCAAGGTACATCTTGTAAATTCTAGTAAGAACATTCATAACTAAAACAAAGGATAAGGGCTTAAAGCTAATCCTTGATGTAATCCAACTAAATAGGAAAATATTTTGTCAATCATCCTTATGTTTGGACACATGTAATACTTTAGTTTACATATCCTTAATATAACCAATGTTAACACCTATTTTCTATAACTCTCCAAAGAACATCTCTTGAAACTTTGTCATAAGCTTTTTCTAAATAAATAAATATCATATGTAGATCCTCTTTGCTTTCTCTATACTTCTCCATCAAACCTCTTAACAAATGTTTAACATCTATAGTAGATTTACCTGGCACAAAACCAAATTGATTGAGAAAATTTTATATCACATCATAACCTATGCTTAATTACACTCTCCCATAATTTTAATGTGTGACACTTAATTCTTATATGATTTGCACACTCTTGTGCACCACCTTTATTCTAAATAAGAATCAACAAACTCTTTCTCCACTCATCGCATATTTTTAGTCTTTAAAATAACATTAAAAAGATTTGTAAGCTAAGAAATTCCTTGATCTCTAAACATTTTCCACACATCTATTGGAATATCATTAGGTCCTACTATTTTTCCACATTTCATTTTCTTTAAAGCTTCTCTAACTTCAGATTTACTAATATGATGATAAAACAACATTTTTTATTTTTGTTTAAGGTATTAAGGTTGCAAAATCAATCATATTTTCATATCCTTCATTGAAAAGTTTGTCAAAATACCTCATCCACCTATTTTCAATATCCTTTTATAAGAAAACTTCTTCTATCTCTTTGGTTAGCTAACTTATACATACATCTTTCACTTTCTTTGGTATCTAATCTATTATTTAAATCACTAAAAGCTAAAATTTTTGCATTATATATTGCTTTCTTAGAGTCTCTACATGCCACTTTATATTTTTCCCAATTCTCTAAGTTTTTACATCTAAACCAAGTTTTATAACAACACGTCTTATTTTTTATCTTTTCTTGCATATTTTGACTCCACCACCAAGTATTTTTATTAAAAGAAGCTTTTCCTTTTGATTCTCCAAACACATTTTTAGCCACTTGCTACTTTTTCCCACATAACATTAGCTTCCTTATGAACATCCCAAATTCTAATCTTTTGTAGCTTGCTCTTAAAAATATTTTTATTAGTGTTTTTTAAGTGTCCCCATCTAATCCTAGGACAATAATTTGATTTATGTTTCATCTTCCAATCTTTCATCTTAAAATTTAAGACTAATAATCGATGTTGGGTATTTAAACTTTCACTTGGAATGATCTTACAATCTTTACAATCTAAATAATCTATTTTTCTTATCGAAAATAATCAATATGTGTTTTACTAGATTCATTTTTTATAATATATAATCTCTTTTCTTAAATAAAGTATTAGCAACTACAAAATCATAGGCTAAAGTAAAATCTAATATAGTCTACCTTCTTCATTAGGCACTCCAAATCCATAACCATGAATACTTTTAAAATCTTCTACCACTCTACCAACATGTCCATTTAAATCTCCTCCAATAAATATTTTTCTTCAAGAGGTATCTTTGTATTAATCCTTCTAATTCATTCCAAAATTTTTTTTGAGCTTACATCCAAACCTACTTGAGGAGCATAAACACTTATAACATTAATAATCTTAGTATCAACAATAATCTTTAAACCTATAATTCTATCTCCATCTATTAATATTTATAACATTATCCTTCAAACTTTTATCTATAATCACACTACGTCATTTCTAATTACTTCTACAATACCAAAGTTTAAAATCTAAACTATCAATCTCCTTTGCTTTCTCCCCAACCAATTTAGTTTCTTGAACACATAAAATATTTATCTTTCTATGAACCATAATATATCTATTCATTCCATTAGTTAACGTAAGAGTACTATAATCCATGTTCTAACCTAATTCTAATTTCATGGACTAACTTCTTTGCCCGCATCCATCCATAATGTGGTAACCCTTGCTTATTTAACTTTGCACGGACATCGATCTGCTTTACATTTTCATTATTTAGCCATGAGCATCGTTTTAGGGGATGCCTAACATTAACAATATTTTAAAGGATTCATGCCATGATTATTTCAACAAGTTTTACATAAATAAAATAAAACTAAACCTAAAATAAGAATAAAATAAACCTAAAATAAAATAAAATAAAACTAAATAAAACATAACCTAAAACTAAACCTAAAATAAATAAAAAAAAATAATACCTTAACCTAAAATAAAAATAAAATAAACCTAAAACCTAAACTAAAATAAACTATACTAAAATAAATAAAACCAAAACCTAAACCTAAAATAAACTAAACCTAAACCATAAATATAATAAAATAAACTAAAAAAAGCCTAAACTTAAACTAGAAAATAAAACCTAAGAATAAAACTAAAATAAAATTCTAAACCCAAACCTATAAAATAAAATAAATACCTAAACCTAAATAAAAAAAACTTAAAAAAAAATAAAATAAACCTAAACCTAAAAAAAACTAAAACAGAAAACTTAAAATAAAATAAATAAACCTAAAATAAATACAAATAGATATAAAAAATAAAATAAATAAAAATAAATAAAAAATAAACTAGATAAATTAAATAAACCTAAACCTACGAGTTTACTTAATTTTTATTAAAAAAGAATCTTAACCCTCAACCCTAAACCATAAAACTAACCCTAAACCTTGAACAGTGAACCTAAACCAAACCCTAAACCTAAACCTTAAAACCATAGGCAAAACCCAAACTCAAACCCTACACTATAAACCCAAAAACCCAAAAACCTAAATGAAAAATAAAATAAATAAATAAACCTAAACCTAAATAAATAAAATATAAAATAAAATAAAAACCTAAACTAAAACCTAAACTTAAACATAAATGTAAAAATAAAATAAATGAAAAGAAATAAAAGTTAAACTAAAATAAAATAAATAAAAACCTAAACTAAACTAAAAAAAATAAAATAAAACTAAATAAAATAAAAACTAAACATAAAATTAAAATAAAATAAACCTAAAATAAAATAAAATAATAAATAAAACCTAAACCTAAAAAATAAACCTAAAATAAAACCTAAAAAACCTAAAAAAACTAAAAACCTAAACTAAAATAAACAAAATAAAATAAACCTAAACCTAAACTAATAAAAACTAGATAAATAAACCTAAAAAAACTTAAATTAAAAACTTGAATCCTAAACTAAATAAAAATAAATAAACTAAGAGTAAACCTAAAGCTAAACTAAAAAATAAAACCTAAAAATAAACCTAAAATATAAACCTAAAACCTAAACCTAATAAAATAAAATAAAAATGTCAACCTAAACCTAAAAATAATAAATAAAATAACATAAAAATAAAACTAAACTAAAAAATAAGCATAAATCTAAACCTAAAATAAACTAAAATAAAACCTAAATTATAATAAATAAATAAATAATAAATTAAAACTAAATTAAAGAAAAATAAACTAAATAAATAAACTAAACCTATTGGTTTTTAATTTAAAAAAACCCTAAACCCTAAAACTAATCCTAAACCCCAAACTAACTACAACCCTAAACACAAACCTAAAACAAAACCTAAATAAACTAAATAAAATTGAAAAATAAAATAAATAAAAAAACCAAAACCTAAATAAAATAAAAACCTAAACTAAAACCTAAACCTAAACCTAAACATAAAAAATAAAAAAAAATTAAAACTAAAATAAAATAAAATAAATAAAAACCTAAACTAAACTAAAAAATATAATAAACCTAAAATAAAATAAAATAAATACTAAATAAAAATCTAAACCTAAAAAATAAATCTAAAACTAAAACTTAAAACAAATAAAAAATTATTCGTGGACCCTAAACTAAAAAAAAACCTAAACCTAAAATAAATAGAATAAAATAAACCTAAACCTAAAAAAATAAAATAAAATAAAATAAATAAATCATAAACCTAAACCTAAAAGAAACTGAACCTAAACCTTAAACTAAATAAGATAAACTAAACTAAAAATAAACCTAAACCCAACTTAAAAAATAAAACCTAAAAATAAACCTAAAATAAAAACCTAAAACTAAACCTAAAAAAATAAAATACAAATCTAAACCTAAACCTAAAATAAAAAATAAAACTTAAACCTAAAAATAAAATAAAAATAATACTAAACTAAGAAAATAAAACTAAGCCTAAATCTAAACCTAAAAAAGAAACTAAAATAAAAAACCTAAACTAAAATAAAAAAACCTAAAATAAATAAACAAAACTAAATAAAAAAACAAACCTAAATAAAATAAAAAATAAAATAAACTAAAATAAATAAAAATAAACTAAATAAATTAAATAAATCTACAGGGTTACTTAATTAAAAGAAGAAAACCTAAACCCTAAACCCTAAAATAAAGCCAACCTAAACCTAAAACCTATCCCCAAAACCCTAAACCCTAAACCTACACAAACCTAAACCCTAAATACAACCCAAACCCACTAACCCAACCAAAACTAAAATCCTTAAAAACCAAAACTAAAAAGATAAAATAAAATAAAATAAAAAAAACTAAAACCTAAACTTAAACCTAAACCTAAACCTAAACCTAAACCTCGTAAATATAAGTTAAAATAAAATAAAATTAAACTAAAATAAAATAAATAAAATCTAAACTAAACTAAAATATAAAAAAATAAATAAAACCTAATAAAATAAAACTAAAAAAATAAATATAATAAACCTAAAATAAAATAAAATAAAACTAAATAAAAATAAACCTAAAATAAACTAAAACAAACTTAAAATAAATAAAAATAAACATAAAATAAAAAAAAAACTAAACCTAAAATAAAAAAATAAAATTAACTAAACCTAAACTAAAATAAACTAAACTAAAATAAATAAAACCTAAACCTAAACTAAAATTAAACTAAACCTAAAATAAACTAAACTAAAAATAAACTAAAATAAAGCTAAATAAAAATTAAACCAAAATAATCCTAAAATAAAATCTAAAACGTAAACCTAAAAAAAATAAAATAAAAAACTTCAACTTAAAACTAAACATAAAAAATAAAATCTCAACCTAAAAATAAACTAAAACTCAACTAAAAATAAGCATAAACCTAAACCTAAAAAAATAATAAAATAAACATAAACTAAAATAAATAAAACTAAAATAAATAAACTAATATAAAAATAAAAAATAAACATAAATAAATAAAAATAAACTAATAAAATAAAAAATAAACTAAATAAACTAAACTGTCGGTTTACTTAAAAAAACCCTAAACTCTAACAAATAAACTTTAAACCTCCTTAAACCTAAAACCAACTAAAAAAAAACCTGACCCTAGGCCTAAACCTGAGCCTAAAACCTGACCTAAAGCACCTAAACCCCAGGCAAACTTCTAAACTGAGCTAAACCTAAACCTGGCTAAACCCTAAACCAAAACTTAAATTAAACTAAATAAAATAAATAAAATAAAATAAAACAAACATAAATATAAATACCTAAACTAAAGCCTAAACTAAATCTAAACTAAAACATAAATAAAATAAAATAAAATAAAACTAAACTAAATTAAATAAAATAAAATCTAAATAAAAAATAAAAAAATAAAATACCTAAATAAAAAAAAATAAACTAAAACAAAATAAAATAAAATTAACTTAAAATAAAATAAAATAAAACTAAATAAAACCTAAAAAAAAAAAATAATAAATAAAAATAAAACCCTAAACAAAAAAAACCTAAACCTAAACAAAATAAAATAAACCTAAACTTGAACTAAAATAAACTAAACTAAATTAAATAAAACCTAAACTTAAACCAAAAATAAACTAAACCTAAACCCTAAACTAAATAAAATAAAATAAACTAAAACCTAAACCTAAATAAATATTAAACATATAAACCTAAAATAAAATCTAAAACCTAAAAAAATAAAAATAAAACTTCAACATAAACTTAAAATAAAATAAAAAAAATAATAATAAATACATAAACTAAATAAAAAATAAACCAAATAAACCTAAATAAATAAATAAACTAAAATAAATAAATAAAATAAAATAAATAAATAAAAAAATAAACTAAATAAATAAAAAATACTACTTTTTTTAAAAGACCCTAAACCACTCCTAAACCCACCCTAAATCCTAAATCCTAAACCTAAACCTAAACTCTAAACTCCACAAACCTCTAAACCCTAAACTACCCCCAAACCCTAAACTCCTAAACCTCACTACTGACCCTAAACCCAAACCCCTAAACCCTAAACTATACTAAAACAACAAAAACCTAACTAAACTAAACTAAATAAGATTGAAATATTAAATAAAAAAAATCTAAACCTAAATAAAATAAAAACCTAAACTAAAACATAAACTTAAACCAAAATGCAAAAATAAATTAAAATAAAAAGTATAAACTAAAATAAATTAAATAAAAACCTAAACTAAACTAAATAAAATAAAATAAACCAGAAATAAAATAAAATAAAAACTAAATAAAAACTAATCCTAAAAAATAAATCTAAAAATAAAACACAAAACACATAAATAAAACCTAAACCTAAAAAAAAAAAAAAACTAAATAAAATAAAAAATAAAATAAACTTAAAACAAACAAAACTAAACTAAACTAAATAAATAAAACCTAAATGAAAACCTAAAATAAACTGAACCTAAACCATAAATTAAATGGGATAAAATAAACTAAAAATAAACCTAAACATAACTTAAAATAAACCTAAAATTAAACCTAAAATAAAAACCTAAACCTAAAAAATAAAATAATAACCTAAACATAAACCTAAAATGAAAAAATAAAACTTAAACTTAAAAATAAAATAAAAGCATACTAAAAAAATAAAACAAACAAATCTAAAAAAATAAAAACCAAAATAAAATAAATAAAATAAACTAAAGAAACTAAACTAAATAAATAAATATACCTATAAATATATAAAATAAATAAAATAAATAAAAAAAATAAAATAATAACCTAAAACTGGTTTACTTAATTAAAAAATACCACAAACCCTAAACCCTAAACCCACAAATCCTAAACTCTACCCCAAACCTAACTAACCACCACAAACCTGACCCTACTAAACCCTAAAAATGCTAAAAAAAACATTAAATCCCACCCCCTAAACTAACCTACCCTAAACCCTAAACCTACCCCAAACCCAACTACTAACCCACCACCAACTAAAAAACAAACCCTAACCATACTAAACCCTAAACTAAAAACTAAAAACCTAAACTAAAATAAAACTAAAAATAAAATAAATAAAACCTAAGCCTAAAATAATAAATAAAATAAATAATGAAACTAAAATAAATAAAATAAAAATAATAATAAAGTAAAACTAAAAATAAAATAAAACTTAAACTAAACTAAAAATAAAACCTAATAAAAAACCTAAATAAGATAAAACTAAACATAGAATAAAATTAAAATAAACCTAAAATAAAAAATAAAATAAAAAAATAAAAAAACTTAAACTTAAAAAAAAACCTAAAATGAACCTAAAATAAATAAAAAATAAAACCTAAAAAAAAAACTTAAACTTAAAATAAAATAAAATAAACCTAAAACCTAAATAAAATAAATTAAAATAAAAAAATAAACTAAACCTAAACCAAAACCTAAAACCTAAAATAAAATAAATAAAAATAAATAAAACTAAAAAATAAAAAATAAAACCTAAAAACCTAAACTAAATAAAAAAATAAAACCTAAACTTAAAAAATAAATAAAAATAAAACTAAATAAACTAAACTAAAAATAAACTAAAATAAATAAAATAAATAATTAAAATAAATTAAAAAATTAAAATAAACCTAAATAAAATAATAAAATAAAATAAATAAAATAAACTAAATAAACTTATAAACTAAAATCTAAATAGTTAGTTAAAAAAAAACCTAAACCCTAAACCTAAATCACTAAATTAAACCTAAGCCAAACCCTAAATCTACCCTAAACTAAACCCACCACCACAAACTCTACCCACCCTAAAACCACCCTAAACCCTGAACTAAATCAATACCCAAAACCCAAACTAATCTGATCCACTAAACCCTAAACTTACCTAAACCTAAACCCTATTCCACTAAAAAAAATTAACCACTCCAAAAAACCTAAATAAATTAAACTAAACCTGATCTAAATAAACTAAACTAAAAATAAACCTAAACCTACCTAAACTGACCCTGGAGTAAAATAAATAAAATGATCTAAACTAAAAAATCTCTAAACCTAAAATAAATAAAAATAAACAAAATAAACTAAAGATAAAGCACTAAACTAAACCTAAATAAACTAAAATAAATACTTAAATAATTAAAATATAAATTAAAATAAACTAAATAAAATAAATAATAAATAAAATAAATTAAATAAACTAAATAAACCTAAAATTTTGTAAAAAAATCACAAACTACATCCAAAAAATAGGCCCTATCAACCACTGAGCCACTAAACTAAAAAATAACCCAGGCCCTAACTGAGCCTGCACACCCTGGGCCTGAATAAATCTCTAAAACTCCCAAACCCTCCACTAACTCTACACAAACCACTGAACACCCTGGGCCCTAAAACCAGGCCACCAGCTAAAAAACCAACTCCTAAATAGGAACCCTAAACTACCACTTAACCCTACTACCACTGGGCCAAACTGAGCTAATAACCTAAACTAATAAAACTTGATAAGATATATAAAAACCCTAAATAAATAAAATAAAACCTAAACTAAACCTAAACTAAACTAAAAAAATAAATATAAAAAAATAAAATGCTAAAATGAATGAAATAAAACCTAATAAACTAAAAATAAAATAAACATGAATAATAACCTAAATAAAATAATAACTAAAAGTAAAATAAAAATAAAATAAAATAAAACTAAATATAAACCTAAACTTAAAAAATAAACCTGAAATAAATAAAAAATAAAACCTAATCCCTAAACTAAAAAAAACTTAAGCCTATAATAAAAATAAAATAAATAAAATAAAATAGACCTAAACCTAAACTAAAATAAACTAAGTTAAAATAAATAAAACCTAAACCTAATCATAAAATAAACTAAACCTAAACCTATTCCTAAATTAAATAAAATAAAATAAACTAAAATAAATGTAAACCTAAACTAAAAAATAAAACTTAAAAGTAAACCTAGAATAAAAACATAAAACCTAAACCTAAACCTAAAAATAAAAAATAAAACCTAAACCTAAAAAATAAAATAAAAAAAATAAAACTAACTAAAAGTTTGCATAAACCTAAACCTAAAAAAAAAATAAAATTAAAATAAAACCTAAACTAAAATAAATAAACCTAAAATAAATAAACTAAATTAAATAAAAATAAAAATAAACTAAAATAAAATAAATAATAAATAAATAAAATAAACATAAATTAAATAAAAAATCAAATAAATAAATAAAATAAACAAATATGTTAAATAAATCTAAACTGTTTTGCTTAATTTATAAAAACCTAAACCCTAAACCTAAACTAAATCTAAAAAATAACCTAAACCCACACCCTAAACTCCTAAATACCCCACCTAAACCTAAATCCTAAACTTGCCCACCACACCCTAAACTCCTAAAATCTACTTAAACCTCCTAAATAAACTACCACTAAACCTTAAACCATAACCACCCTACCCAAAATACCTTAACCTCAAATCAAACACTACCCTAAATCCTCCCTACTATAACCCTAAAAGCCAAACCCTAAACCCTAAAACCCTCTAACCACTAAACCTAACTTACCATCTATTATCTCTAAATCTAACATTATTAGATTCTCTTGTCCTCACTTATGTGATTCTCTCAGTTTGCTCATATTGTCATGCATTCTCAAGTTCTTGAAACTAAAACTCTTTGGCTTATTATTTATCAACTTGTATCTTTTGATTGCTTTAAGGTCTTCCTTTTTTGGATGTACTTAGATATACTCTTAGGCTATTGTAGCTCTTTGAGCATTCTGAGTTTATCCCCTTTAAGGACTTTGTAACCCACTTTTTGTGCAATAAAATACCCCTACATGGGACTTCCTTTAAAAAAACCTAACCCTAAACCCTAAAAGCATAAACCCTAAAACCCTAAACCCTAAAGTCGAAAGCCTAAAGCCTAAACCCCAAACCCAAATCCTAAACCTAAAGTAATTAAACAAACTAAAAAATAAACTTAAACCCTAAGAAAGCGTAGAACCGTGATGGTAGGAACATCACCATCAATTAGGCTTAGTTTAGATCTAATGGTGGAGGTGAAGGCGGAGGTGTGAAGTGGTGGGGATCTAGGTGTGATATGGAGGTGGTGGGAGCGGTGGTGGTTATGGGCGGGAGGAGCGATGAGGCTGACAGTGTGGTGGCGGAGAGATCGGTGATATGATGGTGGATCCCACTACTGAGGTTGGGGTGGTCCTAATGGGAGAAGAGCATCCGATCCTACTTATGCAACCGTGTCTTTATAGTAGAGATGGTTCTAGTTTTCTAGGGTTTTTGATTTGCTCTATGTGTGCTCATTTTTTATCTATTTCGTCACGTGTGTCTTAGAAAACTTGGGGTGTTACTTGGTTGATGAAATAAAAAAAAAAGAAATGTAGAATATGAATTTTTTCTCTAATAAAAAAACACCAAAAACCTTAAAACCTAAACTAAAACTTGAACCCTAGACCTAAAACCTAAACCCTAAACCCTAAACCCTAAACCCTAAAAACCCTAAATCAAAAATCCTAAACCCTAAACACTAAATCCCTAAACCCTAAAGCCTAAACCCTAAAAAAACCTAAAAAAACCTAAAGCTTAAAATAAACCCTAAACCCAAACTCAAACTAACCCTAAACCTTCCTAAACCCAAAAAGCTAAACCTAAACTTAAAATAAATAAACCTAAAATAAAATAAATAAAAAAACTAAACCAAATAAAATAAAAAAATTAAAACCTAAAAAACCTAAACTAAAAAGAAAGATAAATAAAAAAAATAAAACTAAATAAATAAAAATAAACACTAAAAACTAAAAATAAAGATAAAAATAAAAACTAAAACTAAAATAAAAATAAAATAAACTAAAATAAAATAAAACAAAATGAAATAAAATGATACTTAAAAATAAACATAAAAATAAAAAATAAATAAAAATAAATAAAACTAAAACCTAAAAATAAACCTAAATAAAAAATAAAATAAACTAAACTTACTAAATAAAAAACCAACTAAAATAAAATAAACTAAATCTAAACCTAAACCTAAACCCTAAAATAAAATAAATAAACTAAAAAACCTAAACCTAAACTAAAAATAAAAAAAAACCTAAACCTAAAATAAAATAAACTTAAAAATAAAGTAAAAAAAAAACTAAAATAAACCTAAACTAAACTTAAATAAAATAAAATAAAACAAAAATAAAAAAACTAAAATAAATAAACTAAATATAATTACAATTAAAATAAAGTAAAAATAAATAAATAATAAACTAAATAAACAAAATAAACCTAAACTAGTTTACTTAATTTACAAAAAAAATTAAAAAAAATCATAACCAAACCAGAACCCCTGAAGAGCCTACTGAACAAAACCCTAAACCCTAAACCCTAAACCCTAAATCCTAAAAAGCTAAACCCCAAAAACCCTAAACCCTAAAAACCCTAAACTAAACCCCAAAACAAACCACTAAACCACAAAACAAAAACATAAACTTAAACTAAGTCAAACCTAAAATAAAAAAAACCTAAACCTAAGTAAAATTAAATAATAAAATAAAATAAAAACCTAAACTAAAACCTAAACCTAAATCTAAACCTAAATGAGAAATTAAAATAAAATAAAAAATAAAAACTAAACTAAAATAAAATAAATAAAAACCTAAACTAAACTAAAAAATTGTAAAATAAAATAAAATAAAATAAAATAAATAAAAATAAAACCTAAAATAAATTAAAAAAAAAACCTAAACTAAATAAAAAAAACCTAAACCTAAAATAATAAATAAAATAAATAAACACACTAAAACTAAAAATAAATAAACTAAATAAACAAACTAAACCTAAAAAATAAAATAAACTTTAAACTAAATAAAATAAAATAAACTAAAAAAAAAAATAAAAAAAAAATAAATTTAAATTAAACCTAAATTAAAAATAAAAAAAATAAAATAAAACTAAAGATAAACTAAAATATAAAACCTAAATAAAAAATAAAATAAAATGACTAAAATATAAATAAAACATAAAAAACCTAACTAAAATAAACTAAAATAAAATAACCTAAATAAAATAAAAATAAAAATAAATAAACTAAACTGCTTTTGCTTGTTTAAAATAAATTAAACTCTAAACCAAAAAAAAACCATAACAAAATAAACCCTAAACCTTAAACCAACACAAACCCTAACTCCTAAACCTGACCACTGACCTGAGCCACCCACTACAACCCTAATCCAAACCTGGAAATCTAAAACCTGACTAACCTAAATAACCATGAGGCTGACCCTGCCTGTGCTGAACCACACCTAACCAAACCTGTCCCAAACCACTAACCTGAGCACCCTAACCACCTGAGCCTAAACCCTAAACCACAAGGCCTAAAAAAAAATACTAAACTAAGACCTATAATAATAAAACATAAACTAAATAACCTATATAATATAATAAAACCTAAACCTAAACCCAAAATAAAATATAAATAAATATAAAAATAAAAAACCTAAAATAAATAAATTATAAATAAAATAAAAAATAAATAATAAAAATTAAAAAATAAATATAAACCTAAACTAAATAAAATAAAACTAAATAAACTAAAAATAAACTACCTAAAACTAAAATAAAACAAAAATAAACTATAAAAAATAAAACCTAAACCAAAAATATATAAAAAACCTAAACCTTAAGGTAAAAATAAAACTAAACATAAAAAAATAAAAATAAAACTAATAATAAACCTAAACTAAATAAATAAATTAAAAAACCAAAATAATAAATAAATAAAATAAAATTTAAAACTAAATAAAATATAATTAATAAATAAATAAATAAATAAACCATAATATACTACTTAAAAATTGTAAACCCTAAATCCCTACCCTAAATCCTGACCAAACCCTAAATCAAACTAACCCTAAACTGACCCTAAACCTCCACCACTACTCTTACCTACCTGACTACCCTAAACCTGAGCCTCCTTCCAAACCCTAAAATAACCCCAAACTAACCAACCATGACCCAAACCTGAGCTCAAACGCCAAAAGACCACCCTAAACTATACTAAACCTCAAACTTTAAACCTAAGGCTAAAACCAAATCAAACCCTAGGCTAAACCTAAACCCTAAACCCTAACCCCAAAAACCTAAATCCTACCCAAAACTAAAAATAAAACTAAACCTAATAAAATAAAAAAACTTAAAAAATAAAAAAAACCTATAAATAAATAATAAAATATAAAAAAAACTAAACTAAACCTAAATAAAATAAAATAAAATAAAAAATAAAATAAAATAAATAAAATATAAACTAAATAAAAGATAAAATAAACCTAGAATAAACCTAAATAAAATAATAAACTAAACATATAAAAAAATAAAATAAACCTAAAATAAATAAAAACTAAATAAAACCAATATTAAAATAAACATAAACCTAAAAATAAATAAAATAAAACCTAAAACTAAAGCTAAATAAAAAATAAAATAAATAAATAAAAATAAACATAAAAATAAATAAAAATAAAATAAACTAAACCTAAAATAAATAAATACTAAATTAAATAAAATAAAATAAAATAAAATAAACTAAACTAAAATAAAACCTAAAATAAAATACCTAAAAAAACTAAACAAAATCAAATAAAATAAAATCTAAACCAAAAAAAAATAAAATAAAAAAAATAAAATAAATAAACTAAAAAATAAATAAAAAATAAAATAAAAAATAAACTAAATAAAATATAAATAATAATAAACTTAAAAAAAAAAATAAATAAATACTATTAACAGTACATAAACCACTAATACTTAATTTTTTTTTAAAAACCTAAACCTAAACCCCTAACACTAAACCTACACTAAACCACTAAACCCTAAACCTAAACCACACCTAAACCACTACACTAAACCCAAATCTTAAACCTAAACCCTAAACCCTGACCTAACTACACCTCCTCCCAAACCCTAAAACCAAACCTAAACTAAACCACACATGACATTAAACCCTAAACCTAAACCAACCTAAAACCTAAACCATAAACCTAAACTATAAACCTAAACCCTAAATTAGCCCTAAACTCTAAGAATGGGCTAAACCTTGATGGCAGGAACATCACCATAAAATAGGCTCAGTCTAGATCTGGTGGAGGCGAGGCTGTGGTTATCATGGTGGTGTGGGGATCTAGATGTGGTATGGAGGTGGTGAGTAGTGGTGGTTATGGAGCTAGGAGGAGGAGCAGGAGGCTACATCATGGTGGTGGCGGAGAGATGGGGGGATATGATGGGCAGGGTGGTTTTTGATGGGAGCTGGAGAAACTAAAAAATGTTGATCGATCTTGCTTATGTATTTAAAGTAGAGATGATTCAACTTATCTAGAGTTTTTGATTTTCTCTATGGGTGTTCATTTTTGATATATATCATCACTTTTAGAAAATTTAATTTTTGGTTGATGAAATCAAAAAGAAGAAATTTTGAATCTGAATTTGTTCTCTCTAAAAAAAAATAAAACTAAAACCCTAAACCTTAAAGCCCAAACCCCTAAACCTCAACTCTAAACCCTAAAGAACTAAAAGCCTAAACCTAAACTAAATAAAACCTAAAAATAAAATAAATAAAAAAACCTAAACCAAAATAAAATAATAAAATAAAATAAAATAAAAACATAAACTAAAACCTAAACCAAAACCAAAACTAAACCTAAACCTCATCCTAAAAAGAAAATAAAATCTAAACTAAAATAAAATAAATAAAAACTAAAAAACTAAAAAATAGAAAACCTAAATAAAATAAAATCTAAACCTAAAATAAAAACAAAATAAACCTAAAATAAAATATAATAAAATATAAACTAAATAAAAACTTAAACCTAAAAATAAATAATAAATAAAACCTAAACCCTAACTTAAAAAAAGCTAAAGCTAAAATAAAAATAAAATAAACATAAACCTAAACTAAAATAAGTAAAAACAAAACCTAAACATAAATCAAAACTAAATAAAACAAAATAAACTAAAACTAAACCTTAACCTAAACTAAAAAATGAATGATGGGAATCAATCAATCCGACCAAAAAAATTCCAGAAAGCTTCAAGTTATGGAAGAAAGAATGAATATTCTCTAAAGTAGGATGACATAAAGTGAACTTACCCACCAACATAAATTCAAATGGCTTTGCAAGCCTTTCCACAACCAGATCAGAACACATTATTGTGGGCATGCCCCGAAAGGAAGTTGAAATAAGGTCGAGAGATTCACCAGTGCAATTAGCCTTACCAGGAAGAACATCCTTGAATGATTTCAAAGCTAGTGATGGATTTATGGTAGAAACTCCCATAGAGCCAGAATCCATAGCGGGAGTAGCCATATTTATAGGATTTCCCCACGAGGAAGTAGAATTTGTTGCCATAATCAATAGAGGTGCATCTTATGAGTAGCTAAATGCCATCGAGCCCGCCCAATTGGAAGCAACAACTAGATTTGCCACAAAAAAAACCATGTTCAGTTACATTATTGCTTTAAAATGAAATTTAACACCAAAATAATTGAAGAGAAGATGCTTTCGAATGAATAGGTTTTTTTTAAAACATTGAGTATCTTGCTCCCTAAAATTATCTCCCCCAATCAAATTGGTTTTGTTAAAGGGAGATCCATTATTGATAATGTTCTATTAGCCCAAGAGATGATTCATGATTTGAATGCCAAAGTTGAGGTGGTAACCTACTTTTAAGCTTGACATTTCAAAAGCCTATGATAATATTGGTTGGGTTTTCCTTTATAAAATTTTGGCTTTATTTGGGTTTTCTAATCAAGTTATTACTTTAATTAAGAATGGGATTGAGAATTCTTGGTTTTATATTCTTTTTGATGGTGAAGTGAATGGATTTTTCTCCTCTTCTCATGGGTTAAGGCAAGGTGACCTTCTTTCTCCTGCTCTTTTCATTATTGTTGTGGAATATCTCTCTAGATGTCTTGAGCATATGTTTAGTAGAATGCCTCACATGTTCTATAGAACCATTGGTGGGTTTTCCATTTCTCATCTTAGTTTGTTGATGATTTCATTATATTTTGCAATGCCTTGACTCATTACATTAAAAATTATGTAAGTTCTTAAATCACTTTGGTAGGGAGAGTGCTTGATATTAATCATGATAAAAGTTATTTTATTACTAGCTCTTCTATCTCCTTATCTAAGATTAATGTTATCAGAATATTATGGGCTTCTTTCATCAAAATCTCTATCAAATACCTAGGGACTCCCTTAGAGGCATGAAAAGATCTTCTTTATTTGATGAAGTTATTCAAAAAATTAATAAGAAAATCTCTTCTTGGGAATTTCATTTACTCTCCTTTGGTGTTAGAGTTATCTTGATCAAAAGTACCCTTTGCTCTTTGCCTATGTATCTCTTGTTTACTATTGTCCATATTCATTATATTATTTAAAAGATTAATAGACTTTTTAACAAATTTTTTTGGGGTCTAATACATCTACCAAAAGATTACATTGGCTAGCTGGCATAACTATTGTGGTACCAATAATGAAGGTGGCTTGGGTTGCAAAACCTTAGAGGATTCTATTAATTATTTTTCCTATAAAATGTGGTGGAACTTTAGAAATAAAGATAGCTATTAGTCAAAGTTTATGCATGCTAAATATTGTTAGGGCAAACACCCCCTCATTTGTGTTTTCAAATGTGGGGATTCTCTAGCCTGGAGAAAGATTTGTAGTATCAAATGGAGTGCTAAGAATTTAATTTCTGGGGTATCAATTCTAGTTTCTCCTTTTTTTGGCAAGGCAATTGGCTTGGTCAGGGCTCTATTGATTCCCTTCTTAATACTCATTCTACTATGGTGCTTAAGGTTCATCAGTTTCTTATTAATAATAATTGGTATGTGACTCAATTGAATTACCTTGTCCCTAATATGATCATTGAAAAATTTCTCAAAATTTTCCCTCACCCTAATGAACGACCAAATTCTTTTCAAAATCTCTTCGGAATTTTTGTTTCTAAGGATGTTTTTGCAATTTATCTTAAATATCAAATATTCTTTGGTTTTACCAAAATATGGAATGATAGTGTCCCCAATTCATTTTTGATCTTAACTTAGTGCATTCTTAAGCATTATATCCCTGTGGATGTTACTCTTTTAAAAAAAGGATTCCACCTCCCCTCTAAATGTCACTGTTGTTATCACATTGAAAGTGTGGATCATTTTTTTATGAATGGCCCTATTCTAGATTGTGGCGGTATGATAATGTTTTTAATACCTTCCATTTTAATGACTCACTTTCTATTATGCAACTTCTTGAAGCATGTTTCTCTCTTACTACTAAGGACCATGTTAAAATTGTCTTAGCTATTACTATTCTTTGGTATATTTGGATGGATAGAAATGATTCAAAGCACTGTAATATTCCTATGAATTATAATCATATCATTGCTACATCCAAATATAAAATTTTCTCTTTTTTGAAAGCCAATCTTCTTACTTACTCCAATTTTAAAGGGTACCAGTCTATGGCCTTGAAATTTTGGATTAACCTTCCTACTTGTAATGTTTCTTCCAACCAAAAAATTATCCATTGGATTAAACCTAATCATAATTGCATCAAGGTTAACACTAATGGATTTATCTCTAATGGTTGTGGTGGGATTTTGAGAGATCATGGTGGCAAGGTAATTTCTTTTTCTTTGCCCTTTAGATCCTTGTTCTATTTTATTTTGAACTTAAAGGCATTCATCATGCCATTTCCATTTGTCTACAAAGAGGTTTTCCTAAGATCTAGGTTGAAGTTGATGTTCTCCTTCTTTTAGATTTACTTAAGTCTGACTTCCATGGCAATGTTGAAGTGTTTTATTACTTAATCATACTAGGAGTCTTCTTGCTAATCTAGATTTTCAAATTTCTCATATCTATAGAAGGCAATTCTTGTGCTAATTTTCTTGCCAACTTGGGGCCAAGTCTTCCAATTTGCAAATGTTTTCTAATGAAGATCTTCCTTTTTATTAAGGTGTCTTATTAATCTAGATAAAACTAGGTTGCCTAATCTTAGAAGCTTTTAGCTCTTCCTTCCTTCTTTGTGGTTTTGGATTACTCTATGTGGATGGTTTTTCTTGGTTTTGGATATTTCCTCTGCTGGTTTGGATTTGAGTTTTCTTTTCTCTTGAACCTAATTTTGATCTCTAGTATGAATTCTTCTTATTTTTTGGATTGGTTGGGGTTATTATTCATTCCTTTGGTTTTCCTAGTTTTGGTTTTGGTTATTTTATCTCCTTTCCTAGTGGAAGTTGAGTTTGCGTGGAGGTGGTTTCTTTATCTTTTGTTGTGGTTATCTCTTCTATTTGTTCCTTTATTATGGTGGAATTAGGTTATTTTGGTGATGGGCTGGGTTTTCTCCCTAGCTTTATTGTTCTCCTGTGTGTTTTTTTCTAGCTTTGGTTAATTAATGGTTGGGTTTTCTACAGCCTAATTTGTTTGGTTTGGGTTTGTGAGTTGGCAGGTTGCTGGTGAAATCTAGATGTGGGTATTATCCCTTCCTAGGTTGTGTTGTTCTTTAGAATTATTATCTACCTTTTTATTGGTTCTCTTTTGGTGGTTATTTTATTGAGTTTTTTCGGTGGTTGCTTTGTGTTGGATGGCATGCCTACTTATTTCTTACTATTTAGGGTGGTTCTTCCAGTGCTTTTGGCCCCTTTTCTCACGAGTTGATCCCTTCCACTGCTTCTATTTGATATCTTTTTTGGTAGATGTTTTTTGCTCTGCCTACTATGATGATGGGTTTGGTGACTTTGAGGGTTGTTTAATGATTTTTTGGAGAACTATTTTTTTTTGTGGCTCTTACTTTGTTTATTTCTTTTGGTTTTGAGGATGGATGTCTCTGGTTTTATTGTATCCTCTAGTTATGAGTTGGTCCTCCTCATATTCGAGGTTTTGGTTGTGGGTTTTGTTAAAGTCACTAATGACTCCTGGTTGGCTATTATTAGGCCTTGGGTGATGGTGGTTGTCTTTGGGTCCTTGTTACTACTATTTTATCATTTGGCTTATTTTTTGTACTACTTATTATTCTATCTTTGTTGTCTCTAGCTTTCTAGATTGGAATTTCCTTTCCTTTGATTGGGATTGGCTATCTATTTCTATCTCCTAAGTATCTTTGATGTTTGTGGCTTGATGATTGTTGGACTTTATACTGATGGTTTTGGGATTGATGATTTGGATCTTCTGTTGTTGAGGTGGTTCGCTTTGAGGCTTTCTTGGCTATTTGTTGTTTATTTACGGCTTTCTAGTTGATGGAGTCTTATTTTGGCAAAATTTTCATGCTCCTTTGGGTGTATGACTTCTTCTTCTGTGACTCTCTTCTTTCTTCCTTCTTGTGTCGCCCACTACTCTTGCTATTAGGCTTATTGTTAGATTGGGTTTTATTACTATTGGATCTTTGCCTATCCTTTTGATGGAGGATCCTAACACTTATGTGTTTCCTTTTGCCTTTGGATTGTCTCTATATAGTGCTTTTTCTCATATTATGAGGTTTGCTCCTATTGATTTTGTTATCCATTCTTGGTGGTGGCTTTGGTGGTCTGCCTTTGGGTTTGCTACTATCACGGTGGATTACCTCATATCTATCATATTGAGCTTGATATCTCAGATTGCTAGGTGTTTGGAGGCTATTTTTGCTTTTTGGAGGATTTTTTGAGCTAGCGATGATTGTCCTTGGATAAGGTGCTACAAGAGGTATGTTGGCAATGATGGCTTTGATGTTTTCCACTCTTTCTTCTTTTGGTTGGTAGCTATATGTAATTGTAACCCTGAAGTTTGGATGCTTACATATAGTGTTGCTCCTTGAAATGATTATGCTTGAGCTTGAGCCTTTTCTTTATCTTATTCCTTTCTCTTTCACTCTTTATGCTTGATTAATTACTTGATTAATTGTACTCATCCTTTTAAAAGCATTTTGCAGATCTCTTTTACAGGGTTGGAGACTACTCATGGTGGATCATGTTGGTTTTAAAAGGATTAAATTGAGTTTGCTGCTACTTACATGGATTTTCATTTGTTGATTACTATTTTTATTTTCCTTTGCTTGCTTTCCTTAACTATTGTAATAGTTAGGGGGCTTATCTCTTTAGGATCTTTTGTAGCTCTTTAAGCATTAGCTTAGAGATTTTCCCCTCTAAGGACTTTGTACCTTTTCTTTGTGGTAATAAATTTTTTCTTATTTGCCTAAAAAAACCCCTAAACCCTAAACACTAAACTAACCCTAAACCCTAAGAATGGGAAGAACCTTGATGGCAGAACATCAGTCAACTAGGCTCAGTCTAGATCAGTGGTGGAGGTGAGGTGGCTTATCAAGTGGTGGTGAGGGATCTGGAGGTGCTAGTGGATATGGAGGTGGTGGTCAGAGAAGTGGTGGTTATGGAGGCAGGAGGAGCGATGGAGGTTACAGTCATGGTGGTAGTAGATAGAGAGATCAGGGATATGATGGCGGATCCTGCTACTCGAGAGGTTGGGGTGGTTCTAATGGGAACTAGAGAAACTGAAGAATGACTAATCTGATCTGCTGCTAATGGAACTGTCTTTACAGTAGAGACAGTTCAACTTATCTAGGGTTTTTGATTTTCTCTATGGGTGCCCATTTTTTATCTATGTTGTCGCTTGTGTCGTAGAAAACTTGGGGTGCTACTTGGTTGATGAAATCGAATAGAAGAAATGTTGAATTTGAATTTGTTCTCTCACCTAAAACCCTAAAATAAAACTTAAACCCACAAACCTAAATCCTAAACCCAAAATCCTAAACCCAAACCCCTAAACTAAACTAAACCTAACTAAACTTAAAAAAATAAAACTAAACCAAAAATAAAATAATAAATAAAATAAAATAAAACTAAAATAAAATAAATTAAAACTAAACCTAAACTAAAAAAAAAAAATAAAATAAAATAAAACTTAAAATAAAATAAAATAAACTAAACTAAATAAAAAACCTAAACCTAGAAAATAAAAAATAAATAATAAATAAACTAAATAAAATAAAAATAAATAAACCTAAACCTAAACTAAAATAAAATAAACTAAACCTAAATAAATAAACTAAACTAAATAAACTAAATAAATAAAATAAACTAAACTAAACCTATAACTAAAAATAAAACCTAAAATAAACTTAAAATAAAACCTAAAACCTTGGTTCGGTTACGTGTTGCTAAAACTGAACACAAAATAAAAATGACCTAAACCTAAAAGATAAACTAAGATAAAATAAATAAAATAATAAATAAATAAACTAAATAAATAAAAATAAAAATAAAAAATAAAGATAAAATAAAATAAACTCAAATAAAAAATAAACTAAAATATAAACCTAGTTTACTTATTTTTTTAAAAAAAATAAACCCTAAACCTAAACCTAAAATTACAGCCCAAAACCCTAAACCCTAAACTACCCAACTAAACCATAAACCTAAACCTAAACCACAAACCACTAAAATACTACCACATACTAAACTAAAAACCCTACACTACCCTAAACCCTAAACCTAAACAACTTAAAAATAACCCTAAACCCTAAACCCTAAAACCAACCTAAACCTAAGAATGGCAGGAGAACATTGGACCATCAGCAGGCTCAGTCTAGATCTAGTGGAGGGAGGCAGAAGGCGATTATCGCGGTGGTGTGGGGGGATCTGGAGGTGCTAGTGGATATGGAGGTGGTGAGCGAGTGGTGGTTATGGAGGGAGAGGCGATGAGTTATAGATGTTATGGTGGTGGAGGAGAGATCGAGGATATGATGGTGGATCCCACTACTCGAGAGGTGGGTGATTTGATGGGAACTAGAGAGGCTGAAGAATGTCTGATTCGATCTTGCTTATGGAACTATGTCTTTATAGTAGAGATAGTTCTACTTACCTAGGGTTTTTGATTTGCCCTATGGGTGCTCATTTTTATCTATGTCATCATTTGTCTTAGAAAACTTGGGGTGCTACTTGGTTGATGAAATTGAAGAGAAGAAATGTTGAATTTGAATTTTTATCTATTAAAAAATAATAAATCCTAAACCCTAAACTTAAACTAAACTAAAACTAAACCTAAAACTAACCCTAAACAAACCAAACCCCAAAACTTTAAACCTAAAACCCTAAACCTAAATACTAAAACCTAAAACCCTAAACCTAAACCCTAAACCCTAAACCTAAACCCTAAACCCTAAACCATAAACCCTAAACACCTAAACCCCCTAAACCCCAAACCTAAACCACAACCTAAACTATCCCCAAACCACAACCCCTAACCTAAACCTAAACCTTAAATAAAGATGTCATTAGGGTAGATCTAAAGAATGACCTAATCTAACATAGTTATGGTAGCTAAAGAAAATGTCTTCAAGACTTTCCCTTGACTATTAGAGATTTGAATACCCTAAACCTTAACCTAAATAATTATATTACCATTTATTATAGTATAATGTAGCATCATATATTTGAGCATGTAGTGATGTGCTTTTGGATGTTATAAAATGTTTTGAAATGTTTTAGTCTATTATGGTATTGTGCCTTATAGTCTATATTAATATAAATCATAAAAATATTGATTTAATAAATCAGATGATGAAATTTGTTAAATTTGAAGTGGGAATTAGGTTGTAGTACCAAAGGTGTGCTATGCCACTTGTAGTCTAAAAAGTAAGATTTTATGTTCAAAATAAATAGTATATATTGTAGCATAGTATAGCATCATGTATCATAATATATTATTCTATGTATTTTAAATTATTTTAGTATTTTGCAATCATGCAGTCGAGCCTACACTAGCATTATTTATAAAAATGTTGATTTAGACTTTAAAATGGTGGAATATGGCCAAATTTAAAATAGGTAGAGCATGGCATCATAATATATTATTTCAATTTAAAATATGTAAGTGATATGACTAAATATATAGTTTTATTGTTTAGACTAATTTTATGATTTTTTATCTTAAGCAATCCCTTGTGATGTGATATGCAATATAATATAATATAATATGTTATAGTGTATTATAATATAGGATGCCATAACATAGTGTAGCATGCATTATAATTCTATTATGTATTTACTTGTTGTTTAGCATATCTTAGTTTGTTATAGTATGATGTAGTAGAGTTTGTACTAGTATAATTCATAAAAATATTGATTTATAGGTCGAGATGATGGATTTGGCCAAATTTAAGGTAAGCTTTAGGGAACATCATTGGGGTGTGCTATGGTGTGTCATTTAATTAAAATAATGGAATTTTGCATCCAAAATAAATGTTCATTTTTCAACCAAATTTTATAAATTTTTTTGCTTAAAGTGATTCATTTTAAGGTGTAATGTAAGATAATATGTTATATAAAAGCATATTTAAATATAATGTACATAATAATATAACTTCACATATATATCAATGTGTGGTGTGTTACTAAATGTTATTGTACATTTTAATATGTTTTACTTTTGTTATAATACATTGGGTCAAAACTAACAAAAATGTTAACTTGAAGGTTGTGATGGAATAATTTGTCCAAATTCATGGCACACACTAAGAAGCAACACCAAAATTATGCTATTTTTGTACCATTTCTAATAGAAAAATAATAATTTTACATCCAAAATGAACATTATTCATATTTTGAAAAAAATTTTGTTATTTGTTCCTTTTAAGTGATTCTAATGAGGTGTAATGTGACAATATATTATATTATAGCAAATTATAATATAACATCATTTATTATAATATAATATAGTGTGTTAATGCACACTATAATATGTTTAGCATGATATTGTATAGTTAGTTTGAGCTTGCATCACATATCATAAAATATTGATTATAATGTTAAGATGATGTAATTTGAATGAATACATAGTTAGGCTTTTGGTTGAAATATTAAAGGTGTGCATAAGAGAAGAAATAAGATTTGATGAGAATTCCATGTCAAGGACATGGAGGGAGATCTACTAGGGGATCACACATGCATTGGACATGACATGCGAGGGGTCTATGTCAAGGGCATAGAAGAAGAAAATCTGCTAGGGATAAAGTTTGAATTTGATTTGATTATATGAGGAAAGACAGATAAGAATCTATAAGATTAAGATCAATCAACTTTAATTTGATTTTTTTTAATTGATGTGGAGGCATATTTAGAGATATGGGCTTGAGTTCTGGGGATGTGGGTATGAACTTTCCACTAGGGAAGCGGGTTCAAAGCTATCAGGGGATTAGGATTTGAGTTTGATTTCATAGATTTTTTTGGGGATGTATTCACTAGGAATAAGAGTTTGGTTGAATTTCTTTGATTTAGACTTTACTGGGGAGTTGGTTTAATTTTGCTCTATTGGGGTGATTGGTTTTGTATTTGATTTATTTGCTTGACTTATTTATATATGATTTGGGGATACACTATGAATAAGGGTGTGATTTAACTCCACTGGGAAAATTAAATTGGGTTCAATTTAATCTGAGTTAATGTAAGGACCTATCGGTGTGATGGACCCAGAAGGGCTATTATATCGCCTTGACCTAACTCAGGTTTACAAATCCAAAGGGATAGTCTACCGACTATGGGGTAGAGCTAGCCAACCTAAGGGGTTGCCTTTTGATGTGCAACGGCTATGCTAGGAAGAAGGCACAACACACTTACATCTTCCAAAGTGAGAAACAACAGTTGGGGTGACCTGTTGGATGCATAACAAATCAAACCTAAGCTAGGGCGACTACTGAGTGAATGCCGCTGGGGACTTATGCCAACTCAAGAGTAGTCAAGATTAATTTTATCTTAATTTCATGTGATTTGATTTGGTTTGTTTGGTTTAGTTTGATTTTGAATTAAGGGCATATCTGTTGAGGATCTGAGCTTAGTCAAATTTGATAGATTTAATTTATGGATCATGTAGGTGTGCGATGGACCCACTAAGAAGGGCTACATCAGACTTGTCCTATCTCAAATTTACAAATCCAATGGGATAGTCTACTGGCCATGGGGTAGAGCTAGCCAACCTAAGGGGTTTCCTGTCATTGTGCAATGGCTGTGCTAGGAAGAAGGCATAGTAGACTTACATCTTATAAAGTAGGGAACAACTGCTGGGGTGACCTGTTGGTAGCATAACAAATTGAACCCGGCTTAGGGTCAACTACTAAGTGAATGTCGCTAGGGACTAATATCAACTTAAGGGTAGTTAGGTGATTCCAATAGGGAGATTTGCTGACACTTCCCTAAAGATAGGATACCTACTTGGGAAAACATACTACTAGGGGTGTCCTCATAATCCACAAGTGAATATATATTTTGTTTATATATTTGCATGGACCCTATTGGTGTACGAGGGACCACATTGAGAAGGTGCTATATAGGCCTTGACCTATCTTAGATTTATTGGACCAAGGTAGAATCTGCACATCCATGGGATAGATTCTTCAACCATAGGGGTGGTTACTAGGAAAGGGAAACTATCCAATCCAATAGTATCCTGGGTAGTGTCTAAATGGGGTCACAAAGGGTGATCCAAATATAGCCCAGGGGAGGTGCTATTAGTTATCTTGAGCCCTAAAAGAAAGCCTATAGTGTGTGGTGGCCAACTCAAGAGAAAGCATAGACTTACATCTACCATGAGTGGTGTATGCTAAGGTATGAGAACCAACCAACCTAAGGTGTATCTATCGATGAGTGGTGTATCCATCAAGATAGTAAGAATGACCAACCTATGGTGCCGTGTGTGCAATGATCAATGAAGGAAAGCGTGTTTACAACTTTCCAAGTGGAACTGATCGGGATAGTCTATCATAGAGATCCTATCGACCTAGAGAACTATTAGCGGGTAGAGAAGGACGGACCATGATGTAGTTGGGAGGGGAGGAGCCACTAGGGGACTTATCCTAAATTTCAAATATACTAGACCCAGTCGGTGCATAATGGAAAATACAAGAAGAAAGCATAGCAAACTCACATCCTCTTAAACAGAGCCAACATAAGGTAGCTTACTGGCCATGCATTAAGGCCTACCAAACTAACAGGGTGCTCATTGGTGTGTAGTGGCCATGTAAGAAAGGAAAGCATATCGACTTACATTCTCAAAGCAAGAAGACCATTTGGGTGACACAAAGGGGTAACACGCTAGTCCACCTAGAGCACCTACCGAGTGAGTGTACTAGGGGTGTTATCTCAACTGTGAGTAGCCGAGATAAAAGATATGTGTTTGTTTTATATGTTTATGTGTGTTTGTGTTGTGTCGATGAAGGATAGGATGCCACTCGAGTTCCTTACACCTACCCTAAACACATCATGGAAGATTCACAAATAAAATTACTTTCAACATGGAAGAGATTGAATTCAAAATAAAATTTTCATTGATGATAATTATTTTCAAACATGATTTATAATATTTCTTTAAGTAAAGCCCGTTGCTTGAAAGCATTGGGCGCTCTCCTATGGCAAAAGGGCCTTCCCAAGTAGATTCAAACTTGCCTCCCATCTTACGACGGGCAACAATCGGTCTCTTTAAAACTAAAATAAACTCTTATACTTGAAAAGCTCTATGATGGACCAACTTATTGTGAGCTTGAATCATTTTAACTTTGTACAACTTGAGGTTTTGGCATGCTCACAAGCGTCTCTCCTCCAAACCTTTGAGCTTTTCTAACATAACTTGGTGTTTTTCTCAATTGTGATCTTGCTACCCATAGCTATCCTTAGTGATGGGAGTTCAACTTCTAATGGTAGGACACCTTTGGACCACACAGTTAGGAGAAAAGAGTAGACAGAGTCGGAGTTCTATATGTAGTGCAGTAGGTGCACAAGGCTTCAACTAACTACTTATGCCACTGTAACTTGTTGTTGTTGAGTGTCATCTTTAGTATTTAGATAAGAGTATTGTTGAAGGCTTCTGCTAAGCCGTTTGCCCTCGGCTAGTTGATGGTAGAATATCTTGAATCTATCTTATGTCTCTGGGTAAAGTTGTTAATCTGCTCTTGAATGCAACCATTATTAGATAAATTCATCTAGGCACTCAACCTATATACCATATGGTTCCTAAAAAAATTAGAGCTCATGTTGTGGCCTTTGAGTAGAATCGCCTTCACCCATTTGGAAAAGTAGTCAGTAGAAGCTAAGATGAATCAATGACCCTTGCAAGAAGGAGGATCAATCAGACGCACTATGTTAGTACCCCAACACTTGAATGGCCACGAGGCCAATGTAGGATGTAGAATGCTGGGTGGTTGGTAGGACCACACTGTGTATTTTACATTGATGGCATTGCCTAGCTATATTCATGCAATCTTTGATCATCGATGGTGAGTAGTATCCTAGTCTCTTGATCTTGGCTTTCATCTTTGGATCAAATTGGTTGGCTCCACATAATCTTGAGTGTACCTCAGTCATGATCTTATGGGCATCATGCTTGTCTAAATAACATAACCACATATGATTGAAAGATCGATGGTATAATACACCATCCACAAGAACATATGAAAGTGCTCTCTACTTCATCTGATGGGCTTAGGAGTTCTCTTGAGGTAGTTTTCCTTTATTTAAGTAATCCATGAATGGTTGCCTCCAATCTTACCTCATCCTTTCTTGGTAATAGCAACCTCCTTCAAGAGAGTACTTTTGATGAGTTCAATATCAGGGATAAGACTTGTTTATTTTGGAACCTTTATTGATATGGACTCATCCTTGACATGCCAAGTCTTTGACAAGCTTGGATAAAGCATACACTATGATATTCTCTCATCAAAGAATCTTATAAATGGTAACCTCTTGGATTTGGGCCAACAACTCCATGGTGTACTTATGGTAGTGATGGAGCTTGGGCTTTATAACCTTATAGAACCCAGTGATTTGGTTGATGACTAGCTAAGAATCCTCAAAGATGTTGATGTTCTAGATGCTTAGAGTAACAACTAACTCTAGACCACCAATCAGAGCCTCATATTCGAGTTTGTTATTGGTGCAAGGATTAGACAGATGGTATGAGAATCTCATCACATCATGGTCCAGAGTAAAGAGAACTATTTTAACCCTTGTCTTTCCTTGCATAGTAGATTATGGCTCTTCTCCTCTTTGAGAGAAAGCTGCACCATCAAAGTACATCTCCCAGCATTGAATGCTAGTATCCCCTATGTTCATGATTTGTTCATCAGGGAGATTATAACTAAGAAAAGACTTAGCAAGAAATGGGTGTGTTGCTTAGAAATCTGCTAGTGCTTGTCCTTTCACCTCACAGAGTGGTATGAAGGTAATGTCAACTGCAAGAAGATCATGGACCATCATGCCAACCGTCTGAATAGCATCGATCGTCTCATGAGATACTATAATGGATTTATCCTAAAGATTAAGTTCACCTTATAAGGAAGTATGTAGTGTTGTAGCTTTAGAATGCATAGATTAAAACTAAGCAATGCTTCTCTGGTGGATAATTAACCTCATAGGGATTAGATGATTGAGTAGAGTGCATTTTCTTCCTTCCTTCATCATTGGCTTGGGCCAACAAAGCACCAAGGAGTCATCTAACATAGTAGTAAAGTATGAATGACTTGCTCGATAAGGGATGCTAGAATCAGCCATCGTAATACTTGATGTCTTCAAAGGCATGCTCACACTTATCATCCCACTTAAACTTGGCATCCATTTTGACAACTACTGAGAATGACATCTTCTCGATAGGTTGGATATAAAGCATCTTAGATATACTAATGACCCTTGGAATGATTTGAGTTGAGTTAAAGTTTTAGGGGGTGGCATTTCTAATATCGCTTTGATCTTCTTTATTTGAGATTGGTGTGAGAAACCCAAGCCTTGAAGCTACTCAATGCACACTTCAGGGGGGTTCCTTTTGAGGTTAAATTTTTCTTAACTGTTCAAAAACTACTCAAGTCAAAGAGATGGTCTTCCTTTTCTCTACTTTTGACCACGAGATCATCGACATAGAACTCAACTTGATGATGAATGAGTTCATCGAAGATTTGAATCATAGCCCACTAGTATGTAGCATCAATATTTTAAGGCTGAAAGGCATGACCATATAGTAATAGATTTTGATCGGGTTCTGAAAGCAGTGTTTCTTTCATTTTCAGGGGCCATATTTATTTGGTTATATCTAGATGAGCCATCCATGAAAGAGAAGATTGCATGAGATGAGGCAATGTCCACCATCACTCGGATTATTGTGAAAATTCATCTTTTAGACATGCCTTATTTAAATCCCTAAAATTGATGCATATGTGAATTTGGCCATTCTTTTTTTTTTTAATTGGGATGACACTGGCTAACCAGGTAGGGTATTTTTCTTCCTGGATGAAGACAACATCGATCAATTTCTTGACTTCATAAATGACTTGTTATTCTATGTCTAATCGCATGCATCGAGGAGCTTGCTTGATAGGTTAGCAGTAGGTTCTATTACTTGTTTATGGATTGCTGCATTAGGAGCCAATCCAGGCATATCTTCATAACTCCATGCGAAGCAATCCTTAAACTCAATCATAACCTAAGTCATTGGTTTTAAATTTCATTCAACAAAGAATTGATGTTTGTCCATGGATCTTCTTCGCCCTAAGTTGATTTCCTTAAGCTCATCGATGGTTGACTTGATCTCTCTTTGAACTCTAGTGCATCTTTGACTTCAAAATCATCAATCATCTAAAGTTTCTAAGCACACCTCCTCATATGAGTTAATGTGTTTGAGAAGAACCTATCGATTCCAAATGATTGGTGATGACTAAGTAGTAATCATTATCATCATTAGACCTATTATCAATTAGTCCCCATCTTGATTGAGAGATTTTGCATTTGTTCTTCCATATTCCTTCAAGTAGACTTTTGACCAAGTATGTGGATTATCCCTTTTTTTGCTAAATTATGAACACAAGGCAAGTACCAATCAAAAGGTAATTCTATTAAATCTTTATATGAATCATCCTCAAATTCTACATCAACTTCTTGACTTGAGGATGATGCTCCTAGAAAGAACCTCTCGAAGTCTTCACACTGGATGACTAAGGGGCTTCTTTAACAACCCCTTTTGAGATGAAAGTGGGAAAGGTTCCCAACGATGCCTAACTTTTAATATATAGACTTGGATACACTTATGCTTTGCTTTGGAGCTTTTCATCGCTATCAGCTCAAGTATCATCTCCAAGGAATCTACTAGAGAAGAGTTTGGTGTGCTAACCATATAAGACTAATCCTATGAACTAGATTCTAAGTTTATATGGATAGAGGTGTACTGGTAGTTGAGACAAATATTCTATTGGGTGGCCACAAGAAAGTTTTCCACCCATGGGACTCTCCTGAACTCTATTTCTTCCTAGTGGAGGTCAGGGCATCCTACCCATATGTTCGAATGGAGTAACAAACTGTGGGTGGAATCTAATGTCAGACTCCAGTTCCTCCTCCAATTCTATTTCAGCTCCCTTTTATTTTCTTTTTCATTTTCTCTTTCCTTTTCTTTCTTTTTTCTCTTTCTTTTTCATTTTCTTTTCATTTTTTAATTTTAAACATTGGCCAGGTTAGCGAGAATAGACTTGCTAACTTTGAGGGAGGTAGTAAGTCTCATCATATATGACCTTAACTATAAATGGCTTGAGATCTCCTTTGACATAGTAGATGATCCCACCTCTCACCAACTTCATACAGGAGAGGATGGAACTATGTTGTTCTCATGTATCCATGGTCTCCCAAGCAAATGTTCAAAGATGTATCCAAGTCATAATATGAAACTTGGCTTCGGTCTTCCAATCATCTATCTCACAAACACTATGGAGCCTAAGGCCTATTGACTATGCTTTGGAGTGCGGATTCAATCTTCCCATCTTAGACTTAGGAGTCTTCTAGACACTAAGACTTTCCTAGTCATAAGACACTTCTAACAATTAGGTAAACACTTAAAAAAAGCTTAAAGACTTAGAAGGTTTAACCATAAGATTAGGTTATGCCTTAAGTATTAGGATAATCCACCTACCCTACAACCCAAATCCAATCCATCACCATCTCAAACAAAACCTCAAGTTCAATTCAATCATCAAATTCAAATCCAAATCCAAACCCAAATTCCAAAATCAAATGATTGATGCCCATGATCAAATCCAAACTTGAAACCCTTCCTTAAGCCATGACTAACCCATAGACTTAGCCAAATCTTAATCCAAATCAATCCAAAATCAATTGATTTTCTTATAATCAATTTATATTTTCAATCATCTTTCTAAATATAAATCAAATCTACATTCAAATGATCAAAACTAAATCAAACTAAATCAAATTAAATCAAAACCCTTCCTAAGCCATATGACCTATCCCATGGACTTAGCTAAATCTTAATCCAAATCAAGTCAAACACAATTGCTTTTCTCATAAATCAATCATATTTTCAATCATCTTCATAAATTTAAATGAAATATGCATTTAAATCATCAAAACTAAATCAAACCAAATCAAACTCCAAACCTAAGCCACATGACTCAACTCCATGGACTTAGCCAAATTCCATCATTCCAAAACCTAAATTCAATTGATTTTCTCATGAATCAATCATACCTTCAATCATATTCACAAATATAAATGAAATCTACAATCATCAAAGCCAAAATCAACCCAAGTCAAACCCAACTTAACCCTTTTGATTTGAAATGTTCAAATAAACCAAAACCCATTTGAACCCAAGCCAATTGCAATTAAATTTATATATAAATCCCAAATATATATATAAACTCAACTAAATCAAGCTCAACCCAAAACCAAGCCAACTAAACCCAATTGGTCCACTTGACCCAAAGTGACCAAGTCAGCTTGGTCATTTTACCAAGTCAAGCCCTTAACCCATATGAACTCAAACTAGCTAAATTACAACCTAAACTAAATCCCTTGAAACCAATGATTCATACCAAATCAAAATCAATATTTGAATATGACTTGACAATCAATTGAGTCAAACCAAACCCAATTGGCCTTATTCACCCAAGTTGACCCAAATTGACCTAAAAGATCAAATTGGGTCAAATCAAAATATAAACAAATTGATTGCAACCAATGGCTCAAGTTCATTCCAAATTGATTGTTGAACTTGACCAAAGCCATGATTGGACCCAATTGACCTACTTAGCCAAATTGACCTAAAGGTTCAAGTTGGCCTAAATCAAAATGAAATCCAAATTAATTGAAACCAAAGCCTACAATCATCTCAATTGGTCATCCCAAACTAAAAAACTAATTTGGCCAATTTGGTCAAATTGATCAACTTAACCCATTTGACCCAAATGAATTCAAATGAGCCAAAAGAAAATCTAAGCCAAACTTAACAAAACCAATTGAACCAAAACATCCCAAATGATCATATGAACTTGACTCAACCCTTGGCTTGACCCAATTTGACCAATAAATCAACTTGACCCAACGTAACCTAATTTGACCTAAATGGGTTGAATTAAGCCAAACCTAACCAAATCAACTCCAATTGACTTGAAATTTGGGCTAACCAACTTTTTGCTCATTTCAAATCTGCCCAAATCAAATCCAATGCCAAATGATCATTCTACCCTTAGGTCAAGGGCATCACATGAGACAAATCACCCATAAGTGGTCATTTCCATTCCTTGGCCACTTAACTCTCCCAATGGTCCACTTAGGCACTAGGACACTGCAACCTAACCCAGGGTGGTTGGGTCATGACCCATGGGAGGTGAAATCACATCACCCTCCTTATTAAAGAATTTGAAACCCATAGGACACCCATGATTCCTTCTTGGTAGCCACCTCCACACCTTCAACCAACCAAGCCAAGCCAACTCACCTCCATCCTGCCACCCACTACTCCCTGAGATAGTCGGACAGCCACTAGAAGCCAAACCTTATCCCTCCGTCTGATCAAAATGAAAGGGGGTATACAACCCCTCATTTTCACTCAAACATACACAAAAATCATTCCTCAGAGCCCTAGCTACCCAAGATGAGCCGCTAGAGCCATTCCCTAAGCTCCTAAACTCATTCTTTGATCAAAATAAGACACTCCCATTTCCAACCTAACTTCTCCATTTCTCCATCAAACTCAAATTAAGTTTGCACGCATCTCCCTTAGGCCTCATCGAGCAAGCTTGAATAATCTCCCAAGCTTGTTGAGCACCAGATGTGGGACTTCGATCAAAGTTGAGCTCTAATTTTTCAGTTCATGGCCTTCCGAGCAAAGGCCAAGAAATTAATCCAATTGCTACTCAACAGGGCTTCATCTCCTCAATCATTCGAGCCACTAGTCTTGAGCTTCGGTGAGGTATGCTTCCAAAACTGATCCTTAGGAAAAAAAATGGGTGTGAGCTTTTAGAGGAAAACTTGCATCTCGTGTGATCTTCACCATTGGATCCCCTCTGATCGATGTCGTGAAGGTTTGGGATCCTTTTAGAGTTGATCCATGCTCGAGTAAGCTCGGATCAAGTGAGCAATGGTGGATAGACTCCATTCTCCTCACTTGCATGTTAGATCACCAACTCTTTTCTATTTGATCAAAATGGATGGTCGATTAGATCCACTAGATTGATTTGATTTAATCTTATTAAGCTGTAAGATTAATCATAGCATCCCATCTAAATCATGAGAAAGCGTCCGCCCACGTAGTAAGTCGATAAGTTTTAAGTAGCCAATCCTGCGGTGCCACATGAAAATTGTGTTGCATCAGTCTGCCACATGGCGCCAATAGGATTAGTCTTTAATTAGAGTTAATTAATCATTTTTAATGGCTGAAACTTCTAAAAATCATAGAGAAATAAAAAATAAAAATAAATACTCATTTTAAAGGTATTTTAGAGGAGAATTAATTAAAATGATCTTAACTATATTTGAATAGTAATTAAGTTTAATTAAGATTTAATTATGAAATTAATTAGCTTAATTACTCTATAATTACTTGAGCAATTAATCCCAAATTTATTGGGTTAATTTAATGGGATGACCTCTACCTCCCATGATTTTTTTAGGATTTATTGCTCACTTAATTAGGAAAATTGACTAATTAAACCTTAAGTACTCTTTTAAGTTAACTAATGATTAATTAATCCCATGAATAGTAACAAATTAGTTAATTAAATTTATTAATCATTGTTCAATAGTAAGTGAACTAAGGAATAGGGTTGGGACCCCTTTCCCTAAGTTCATTTCACATTTTTTTTAAAATGAAATTAATTAAGATTTAACTAATTAATTAAATCACTTAATCAAATTGAAATCATAATCACATCAGACCTTAATTAATTAAATAAAGGGGTAGATCTTTAGGTGTTTAATAACCTAAAGGAGTTTAATGAAATTATGGTTAGTCCACATGTGGGAAAACCATCGAGTAATTAATTAAGTCCTTTAATCTAATTATTAATAATGAGCCAATTGCATTATGCCCTTTTATTTCCTATGATCATTGCAAGTTTATTTTCCATGCATATCATGAAATTATTTAGTTAATTACGTTAAGGTGACATTGGTAAGAGTAATTAATTCATCTAATCAAGGGTTCAACTTAATTAACCCATAAAATCAACTTAATTAAATTTTCTTAAATTAAATCAAATCACTAATGTGGGAATGGGTTTAAAATAACAAGTGATGATTTATATTCTCCTCTTTAAAACAAATCAAATTTAAAACTTAATTAATAAATAAGCTTTGGTTTTCTTTAAATAATCTTATTTGATTTGATTGTCCTTAAGAACTAGTTTAGTTGAATGAATCACATGCTTATATTTGATTGTCGTCTCTTTCCAATCATGTTAAATTTGATATGTCATTTGAATTCATGCATCCATCTTTTAAAATCAAGTAAAATAAAATGGATTTCCTTTATGTAAGCTTGCATGTGTTGATTTAATTTAATATATGCTTATTATCAATTAAATCCAAATGTATTTTCAAAAGCTTATAAATGAATAATAATATGTGTTATGATGCTAGTGAAAAATACATAAGAATGCATGTGCTTATAGCTTAAGTGTATGAATGTTGAGTTCTCTTTCCTCTATTCATGTGTTGATTTATATAAGATTGAATGGTAATGGGTATATAGTCTGGACATCCCAAAAAATATGAGGCTTTAGCTAACCCCAAAAGGTCATTTGATTACCTCACTTCTCTGGTTTAATAATCATATACCCATTTGATTTCATTCTTATCTATTTCAACATTAGAATTTGATAGAGCTTTAATTCATATATATAAATAATTCAATAAAAAATATACAATCTTTGCATGGTTTTCTTTCCCTCATTTATGTATACATCCATGTGTCCCCAAGAAAAGCAAATATATAGTCTGGACATCCCAGGAATACGAGACTTTAGTTAACCCCAAGGAGGTCATTTGATTATCTCACTTTCGTAGTTTAACAACAACACGTACTTGCTTAAATCTTTGTACATGTATATGTATATGTGATTAGTGAATGAAAATCCCATTTTACATTAAAATTGCATGCATTCATACTTGACTAAGTGGTTGAATTAATTAGCCATATGATTTGGAGCTTACTTCCTATGTTCATGTATACGAATTTACATATGTTTGAATGTAAATGGGTATATAGTCTGGATATCTCAAGAATATGAGGCTTTAGCTAGCTCCAAGGAGGTCATTTGTTTACCTCAATCCTGGTTTAACAATGGCACATGCCTATTTAATTTCATTCTTATGTCCTTTTTGTATAAGAATTTGGATAAAGTTTTAAATTAATATGTTTAAATAATTCAATAAAATAAAATATAAATTCTAAACATACACATACATTCATCATTTAAGTGTGCTAAAATATGTTGCATGTATAGATACACTTAGATTAAATCATATGCATGTAAAATGTGATGGAAAGGAATGATTTAATATATGTCATGTGGTTGTAATTCAATTAAATTAATCTTAAGATGCCTTTCATTTTGAATAGGATTATTTAAAGTGAATCTAAACTTTGGATTAATTAAATCATTTAATAAGCCATTCACTAAAGAGAACTAAATCAAATTAAAATACTTTAGAAAGTGACTTAAGGTAGGGATGAAAGAAGGAAATCCTCTTACCTCTTTTATAACAGTTGCTAAGTGTAATTAAATAAAACAAAAGCACAAATTAAAATTCTCAAATAAATTAAACTATTTCAAGTGAAATCAACCTTTCATGTTAAATTGAATCCTTCTACTTAGAAAATACAACACTAATGCCTAACAAGACTTACCACAACTTAATACATTAGAATTAAGTCACCACTTCTAGTTCTAAGTTAGGACGGTGTATGATGTGATGTATATTTTATTTTATGATATCATATTTTAGATTGGATGTTAGGGTGTATGCTTTATAGAATGGATGATAGGCCAATATTAGCCTAATCATGTTTTCTGCAAGGGATTATGCTTAAGGGATGCTTAAAAATAAATCTGAATACTCTTTTTGCAGGTTGCTTAAATCCTTAAGCATAATCCAAGTTAGGATAGGTGGGCTTAGCTACCCATGTGTAGGGTGCTAAGTCCAAATTATAAATACAACTACTTGGGATTATATGTATATTTAGCTAACCTCTATTTTACATGTGAAGTTAGATTTACTTTTTCCACAAAAATGTAATTTTTGTAATAGGAATTAAGATTAGTTCTATGGGGGATTAGGATGAGTAGTGGCCAGAAGGTTTTGTCTTGGAGTGCCCTGTGATGCCTTTGAAGCAAGTACCATCCAAATCAAAGAAGGAACCAAATCAAAAATGGAGATATGAAGAAAGAAGACTTCCATAGCATTTAATACAATTATAATTGTTCTTCAATATTCTAGGTTATATAAGGGCAGAGCTCGGGTACCCATCTTTTCTCTCTTCGGGTTGTACGGAGGTACCCGATCTTACCGGCCTTTTATTCTTCTATGATAGTTTATATAATTGTTTGATGTTATGTTTACATTATACATTAGACATGCTTTTCATTATTTCTTAAATGATTGATGCTTTAATGTGTGGCTTGGATATGATCTCTTAGGATAAAACAACTTTTCTACCAAAATAATAATCACTCATAACTAAATTTTAAACAACTAACCTCATCATAAAGCCTAAGACATAAATAAGATAATTAAAAGATTTAGCAACCTTAGTTGTATGGTTGTATGTTTCACATCATGCAAGCATATTCTTTCTTTCTTTAACATGAAGGATCTCCATCCTTACATGATAAAGGAATGCTTGACTATGATGACATCCTTGTGGTGGAGAACACCTTCTTCTAGATGATTTGACCCATAACCTATTTCATCATGCATTTAGGCATAAAAATCCTAAAGCCTCTATCAAAATGATTTGTCTAAAATGAAATAAAATTTGAAAAGATTTTGCATCTATAGATTAAGTCATATGCTCATAATACTCATGCTCAGTCTAGAGAGTTTGTTTGGGACTTTAGTCTCTTTCTAATTAAATAACTACCCTAACTATCTTACATTCATAAGACTAGACTACTTGGTTTAAAATCATAGGAGTTAGTGCTCCCAATTATAAGTCTAAAAAGTCGACAATTGATTCTCTTTGGAGATAAACCCTTATGTCCATTTGTCACTTAGATTTAGGTCATGATTTAGCTCGTATAAAATCTCCCTAGATTTAGGATCCAAGGTAGCTATTTCCTTCGGGTGACCAGCATAAATCACCTCTTAGGCATTCCCACAACCTTATTGGTGGATTATAAGCCCTACTAATCTAATTAAATCAAAAAAACATATAAATCTCCTCAACTTAAAAAATTATAAAGACAACCATAGATTTGAAATGCTCACTAGGCTTCCTTGTATCATGAGCATTTCCTACTTATTTCATTTGGATTTAAAAAATAAGTCTTCTCCTTGAACTTTTTGAGTTGATTTTCTAAATATAACCAATCTTTTGATAGTCTAACCTTGAAATCTTTGGAGATGATAATTATTTACTTTAATCATGAGTATTCTTAAAAAATTTCATTTCCTAAGATGTAATTAACTTTGGAGGCTTGCCTCCATAGAGAACTTAAGAACCTAGTTTAATATAAACACTACTCTATTCATCCATGTAAAGTAGGAGAGAAATCTCCGGTACATTCAAAGACCCATCATGCCTAAGGAGTCCTTATTACGTGATTAGGTCCATTATAGGGTGATGCCCATATCTTTCAAGTTACTACATCATACCTCAATGTTATACATGATCACCTCAAAAAGTACCCCCCCTATGATCTCCATGGTGTCCCCATACATCCAAAATAAACACAAGGCCCTCTCACACCTTGTTCATTGAATCCTTTCAACATCATCCTTTTTTGGAGTTTGGAGATGTTGATCCTCAAGTAGGCAAGGGTTCTTATACTCATAATGTTGAGATACACATGGGTCAACCAAACTCGATAGCTATGCCAACATCCATTGTAATGTAAAGAGGTGGTTGTTCTCGGTCATCCTAGTAAGTTCATCATGAATGTAACTAAGATATCCTTCAAGTGGCATGCCTCTTTAGTAGAATCAATGAGCTAAACATATCTCTAGGTAAAGTTAGGCCTTGATAGAGATTCCCTCATCTCTTTGGATAAGATGAGGGTGTTGTATATGCTTAACTTAGAATTTTTTAAGGTGAGCTAGACATTGTAATCAACTCGCTTGGTCCTCCATGCATATCCATGGAAGCATCCTATGGAGGGGCTATCTGCTTAGAACAAATTACTTGCTTACCCCTTATCCCGAGATACTACCCAGGAGGTAGAACTTTGCCATAGGTTGACTGTGACTTCTTGGAATGATGAGCTTGTGGAAAGTTCTACCTTCTCATGCATACCTATAACTTCTCTTATGGGATCCTCGAGTCGACTCCAAGTCAATCTCAAGAGGTGAACCCGATTGATGAGAAGGATACTCAATCAATAAAGGAAAGGATCAACTATTAGAGCTATTATTTTTATTTACACTGAGAGCTTTCAATAGGAATAAAATCAAGAGCATGAATAGAGAAGTAGAATTAGCTTTCATTAATTTCATTTTAGGAGGTACATGATAGAAATCAAGTAAATTAAGTAAAAGTAAGGATTTTAGTGCCCTTATCCAGATACAACACTTGGTAGAAGAGGTGGTAGCTATAATGGAGGGAGTACGACTCGATGGTGGCTATGCTATGAGTATCTCGAGCATGGTGAGCTACTACTACCTGTCACCCTCCCCGAGTTGTCCTTTTGCAACTAGCAAACCTTCCATGGTGTTGGAGGTTTGAGCTACTTCATGCTCCTACAAGGAAAGCTTTTTGATCTTAGAAATGATCTTCTTAGAGGTTCGGGATAGGGTGATATCCTAAACTTCTTTGGTCTTAAGAGGATCGCAAGTATCCCTAAGGATTACTCTAACAGAACTGGATGGTTGTTCTAATAAGTATTCCTTAGGGATAACTATAGCTTCAACTTTGTTTGCTAGTCCTTAAAAATGATACAATCCTCAAAGACATGGCCTAACATGCGATGGTACGGGCAATAGCTAGGATCATCCCTCTTGCCCACTTCCTCTCGCCTCTTAGGCTCTGGTAACTGAAAGTCAAGTTTATTTAAGAGATTCATAAAGATTTTCCTAACAACCTCCCTCTTGAATGAATATGGCTTATTCAATCTATCGACAAGAGTATGTGGAAAGCTACAACTAATGAATATGAATCACGCTAGGTAGGCTACTGAGGTGGTGGAAATTATTGTTGTGGTAGTTGTGGTGGCTGATATGCTCGCCGAGGTGGTGTAAGAGGAGGTGGCAATGGAGGTTGCTGAGGTCGTAGTCTCATAATCGAACTCTAGCTTCCTCTCATTCCATTGACAACTCCTAGCTTCTTCTCAAACACCTGCGGATTGGGCAACTATTTGGCTTCCTCTTGTAGCATGCTTGTTGATTAATTTGAATATTTTGATAGTAACCCCTTAAGCATGAAGGATCGCCATGTATATTTGAGAAGAATCTAATGTCATGTTGTTGATAGTGGTTCACAATTCATGCTGTGCCACTAAGAATGTAATCAATAGAGACTCATTGAGTTTTGTTTCTACAATGAGGTGCCACAATCACCCTCTGAGCTAAAGAAACCTCTTGATGAAGAGCTCTACTAAGAAAATCATCATCAAACCATTAAGCACAATCAAATGCAATACTGACACAAGAAGAAGAGGAGGTGTGCCACCCAGAACATGACTCTAAATTATAATGTGTTATCATGGTTCCCACTACCATCAAAGATCTTGAAGCATGGTGGCTAAAATCCTAAATAAAATAAAAAACTAAATAAAACCTAAACCTAAAAAATAAATAATAAATAAAACCTAAACCCTAAACTAAAAAAAAGAACCTAAACCTAAAATAAACTAAATAAATAAACATAAACCTAAACTAAAATAAATAAAACCTAAACCAAAATCCAAAATAAACTAAACCTAAACCCTAAACTAAATAAAATAAACTAAAAATAAACCTAAACCTAAACTAAAAAATAATCTAACAATAAACCTAAAATAAAAACCTAAAAACTAAACCTTAGAAAATAAAATATAAAACCTAAACGAGAGATAAAATAAAATAAAACTTAAATAAAAAAAACACTAAACTAAAAAAAGTAAACTAAAACCTAACCTAAAAAATAAACTAAAATAAAACCTAAACTAAAATAAATAAACTAAACTAAATAAAATATAAAATAAACTAAATACATAAAAATAAAAAATAATAAACCTAAATAACTTAAAAAAAAAATACTAAACCTAAACCATAAAACTAACTCTAAACCATAAACCATAAAAACAACCTAAACCTTATTAAACTAACCCTAAAACTTAAAACTAAACCCTACCAAAACCTAAACCCAAAACCCAAAAACCCTAAACCCTAAACCCTAAACCTAAAACCCTAAACCTACAACCCTAAACCATAAACCAAACCCAAACCTAAACCCTAAACCTAATCCCAAAAAACCTAAAACCCTAAAAAACCAAAACTAAAAAACCTAAAATAAACTAAACAAAACCTAAAAATATAATAAATAAATAACCTAAACCTAAATAAAATAATAAAAATAAAATAAAATAAAATCTAAACTAAAACCTAAACCTAAACCTAAACCTAAAAATAATATAAAATAAAAAATAAAACTAAACTAAAATAAATAAATAAAACTTAAAATAAACTAAAAAATAAAATCCTAAAATAAAAATAAATAAAATTAAACTAAATAAAAAAAATAAAAAATGAACCTAAAATAAAATAAAAACTAAATAAAACCTAAACCTAAAAAATAAAACCTAAACATTAAACTAAAAAAAACCTAAACCTAAAATAAACCAGATATAAAAAACCTAAACCTAAACTAAAATAAACTAAACTAAAATAAATTAAACCTAAATCTAATGCTAAAATAAACTAAACCTAAACCTAAACTAAATAAAATAAAATAAACTAAAAACCTAAACCTAAACTAAAAAAAACCCAAAAAAACTAAAAAAAAAACCTAAAACCTAAACCTAAAAAAAAAATAAAATAAAGCTAAACCTACAACTAAAAAAATAAAAGAAAACCTAAACCTAAAAAAATAAAATAAAATAAAATAAAATTAAACTAAAATAAACATAAATCCTTAAACCTAAAAAGAAACAAAAAAAATAAACTAAAATAAATAAACCTAAAATAAATAATATAAAACTAAATAAAATAAAAGTAAACAAATAAAAAAAATGAGATAAACTAAATAAATAAAATTAAACTAAACAAACTAAAACCTAAACATAGGTTTACCTAATTTAAAAATAAACTCTAAAAAACCCTAAACCCTAAACCCTAAATCCTAATCTAAACCATAAACTGAAAAAAACCCTAAAAACCTAAACCCTAATAAACCTAAACCCTAAACCCTAAAGAATAAACCCTAAACCCTAAATCCTAAATCCTAAACCCTAAATCTTAAAACCCTAAACCCTATACCGTAAACTAACCCAAAACCCTAAAAATCCTAAAGCCTAAAGCCTAAACACTAAAGCCTAACCCTAAACTAAACCTAAACTAATAACCCTAAACCCAAAAAACCCTAAACCCTAAAGCTAAACTAAATCAAAAATAAACCCTAAAACCAAAACCTAAACCTATAAAAAAGTAAATAACTAAACTAAAATGAATAAATAAAACCTAAACATAAAAAAAAATAAAAATAAAATATAAACCTAAACCTAAAAATAAAATATAAAAAAATAAAAAAATAAACAAAAATAAAATAAATAAAAACCTAAACTAAATAAAAACTTATAATATAAACCTAAAATAAAAAGACCTAAATAAATAAAACTAAATGTAAATAAAATAAAATAAACTAAAATAAAATAAAATAAAACTAAATAAAACCTAAACCTAAATAATAAATCTAAAAACCTAAAATAAATAAAAAATAAAACCCAAACCCTAAACTAAAAAATAAAAACTAAACCTAAAATAAACTATAAACAAAAATAAAATAAATCTAAACCTAAACTAAAATAAATAAAACCTAAACTAAACTAAAATAAACTAAACCTAAACCCTAAAGTAAATAAAATAAAATAAACTAAAATAAATCTAAACTAACTAAAAAATAAATAAACCTAAAAAAAACCTAAAACCTAAACCTTAAACCCTAAAAGCCTAAAAACCTAAACCTAAACTAAATAAACCCTAAAACTAAAGTAAAATAACTTAAACTAAGATAAAATAAAAAATAAATAAAATTAAAACATAAACTAAAACCCAAACCTAAACTTAAACCTAAAAATAAAATAAAATAAAAATAAAAACAAAACTAAAATAAAATAAACTAAAACCTAAACTAAACTAAAAAAATAAAACCTAAATAAAATAAAACTAAACCAAAAAATAAAATAAAATAAACCTAAAATAAAATAAAATAAAACTAAGTAAAAAAACCTAAACCTAAAAAAAATAAAACTAAACATAAAACCTAAAATAAAAAAAAATAAAAACATAAACCTAAACTAAAATAAAAAACCTAAACTTAAAATAAAATAAAATAAAATAAACCTAAACTAAGATAAACTAAACTAAAATAAATAAAACCTAAACATAATAAAATAAACTAAACCTAAACCTAAACCAAAATGAAATAAAATAAAATAAACTCAAAATAAACTTAAACTAAAAACAAAGCTAAATTAAAAACCTAAAACATACAACAACAACAACGACAACAAGCCTTAATCCCACTAGATACATGAATCCTCTAGGTCCTATTATGTGTCAAATTCTCATTTAATAAGTATACTAAGATAATTTATACATCTTAACCAAGTCTAGGTACCCCTACCTTCTTAACATAAGGCAAATCTAATGCATCTACTCTAATCAAAAATGCTTTATATGTGGCCAAACCATCTAATAACTCTCCTAATCTTATACCACTGGAGCTACTCCAACTCGAACATACTCATTTTGCATTCTATCTCTAAGAGTAAAGCCACTCATCCACCAGCATCCTCATCTCTAAACACTTAACTTAGTCTTATGCTTCTCTATTGGCCAACATTCTCACCATAAGTCGTCTTACCACCATCTTATAAAATTTTCCTTAAGTTTAAGTGGAACTTTTCTATCACATAATAGCCAAATGCATACTAACCACCCAACTTGAATTCTACTAATAAAACTCCATCTATTTCACCATCATTTTGAACAATAGAGCCTATATCTAATCCACTCTTATTAATGACTTGATCAAAAGTGACAAAACTACCATAAAACTTCTACAACTAAAATTACACTCCATATATAAATTTTAGATCTACTAAATAAAACCTCTAGACTCTAAAGTTGACCTCCATAATTCAAGTTTCTATTGGATTCCCTCTAGTCTTATCAACAAGAAAAAATGTCATAAAAAAAGCATACACCAAGGTACATCTTCAAATGCCTAAGAACATCCATAACTAAAGTAAAAAAGATAAGGGCTTAATGTTGATCATGTAATCCAACTAAATAGGAAAATATTTTGTCAATCCTCCTTATGTTTGGACACTACTCTAGTATACATAATGACTTGAATATAACCAATATAACCTACTAGAACTAAAGAACATCTCTGAGACTTTATCATAAGCTAAATCAATAAATATCATATGTAGATCCTTCTTACTTTCTCTATGCTTATCAAACCTCTTAACAAATGTATAGCATCCATAGTAGATCTACGGCATGAAACCAAATAGTGAGAAACTAGATCACATCTAAATGCTGCTCACCTCCCATAATTTTAATGTATACATTAACTACCTCTATAATTTGCACACTCTTGTGCATACCTATTCTAAATATAACCAACAAACTCTTTCTCCTCATCTAACATCTTTTAGTCTTTAAAATAACATTAAAAGATACCAAGAAATTCCTTGATCTCCTAAACATTTCCACACTTCTATTGGATAAATCTAAAAAAAATTAAATAAAAAACCTAAACATAAACATAAACGTATAAAATAAAACCTAAGCCTAAAAAATAAAATAAAAATAAAACTAAACTAAAAAATAAACACAAACCTAAACCTAAACCTAAAAAATAAACTAAACTAAATAAAAATATAATAAACCTAAATAAAAATAAAAATAAAATAAACTAAAATAAATAAACTAAATAAACATAAACCTACTAGTTTACTTAATTTAAAAAAAAATAAATAAATAAAAAAACCCTAAACCCTAAACCTACTACCATAAGCCCTAAACCCTAAACCTAAAACCCAAACCAAAACCCTAAACCTAAACTACAACCCAAGCCAACCCTAAACCTAAACCCTAAACCTAAACCTAAACCCTAAAACCTACAACACTAAACCTAAATAAACCCTAAAAACTAATCCCTAAAACCCTAAATCCTAAACCCTAAGCCCTAAACCATCAACCCTTAACCATAATCCCTAAAATCTATAACCCTAAACCCTAAATCCTAAAAACCTAAACCTAAACTAAATAAAACCTAAAAATAAAATAAATATGAAAACTAAAACTTAAATAAAATAAAAAATAAAATAAAATAAAAAACCTATACCTAAACCTAAACCTAAACCTAAAAACAAAATAAAAAATAAATAAACTAAAACAAAATAAATAAAAACTTAAACTAAACTAAAAAAAAAAGATAAACCAACAAAAGAAAATTAAATAAAATAAAAAAATGTAAAATAAAATAAAACCTAAAATAAAAAAAAATAAAAAACCTAAACCTAAAAAAATAAATAAAAATAAAACCCTAAACTAAAAAAACCTAAAATAAATAAAATAAAATAAACCTAAACTAAAATAAACTAAACTAAAATAAATAAAACCTAAACACTAAACTAAATAAAATAAAATAAACCAAAAATCAACCTAAACCTAAACTAAAAAATAAAACATAAAAATAAACATAAAATAAAAACCTAAATGCTAAACCTAAAAAAAATAAAATAAAAACCTAAAACTAAACCAAAAAAATACAAAATAAAACTTAAACCTAAAAAAAACTAAACTAAAAAGTAAACATAAACCTAAAAAATAAACTAAAATAGAAAACCAAAACTAAAATAAATAAATCTAAAATAAAAAAACCAAACTAAATAAAATAAAAAATAAATTTAAATAAAAATAAAAATAAAATAAACTAAAATAAATAAATAAAAAACTAAATAAACCTAATAAATCTAAACCTGCCTATTTACTTTTTTTAAAATAAAAAAATTCCTAACCCCTAAACCCTAAGCTCTAAACCCTAAACCGTAAAAACTAAACCCTAAAACCCTAAACCCTAAACCTTAAGCGCTAAACCATCAACCCTTAACCATAATCCCTAAAATCTAGAACCTTAAACCCTAAACCCTAAATCCTAAAAACCTAAACCTAAACTAAATAAACCTAAAAATAAAATAAATAAAACTAAAATTAAATAAAATAAAAAAAATAAAATAAAATAAAAACTTAATTGAAAACCTAAACCTAAACATAAAAATAAAATAAAATAAAAAATAAAAAATAAACTAAAATAAATAAATAAAAACCTAAACTAAACTAAAAAAATAAGATAAACCAAATAATAAAAAAATTAAATAAAATAAACCTAAAATAAAATAAATAAAAACTAAATAAAAACCTAAACATAAAAAATAAATAAAAAATAAAACCTAAACCCCAAACTAAAATAAACCTAAAGCAAAAATAAATAAAATAAAATATACCTAAGTCTAAACTAAAATAAACTCAACTAAAATAAATAAAACCTATACCCTAAACTAAATAAAATAAATAAAATAAAAATAAACATAAACCTAAACTAAAAAATAAAACCTAAAATAAACCTAAAAGGTAAACCTAAAAATAATAAAATAAAAACTTAAACCTAAACCTAAAAATACAAAATAAAACTTACAAAAAATAAAATAAAAATAAAACTAAACTAAAAAGTAAACATAAACCTAAAAAATAAACTAAAACAAAAAACCTAAAATAAATAAACCAAACTAAATAAAATAAAAAATAAATCTAAATAAAAATAAAAAATAAAATAAACTAAAATAAATAAAAATAAATTAAATAATCCTAATAAACCTAAACCTACTAATTTACTTATTTTTTAAAAAAATCCTAAACCCTACACCATAAACCCTAAACAATAAATCCTAAACCCTAAACCCTAAAACTAACCCTAAACTTACAACCCTAAAGAATCATAAACCTTAAACCCTAAACCCTAAACCTTAAACCCTAAACCCTAACCTAAACCCTAAACCCTAAACCCTAAACCCTAAAATCATAATTCCTAAGCCCTAAACCCTAAACTAATCTTAAACCATAAACCCTATACCTTAAAAATCCTACACTCTAAACCCTAAGCAAACCCTAAACCCTAAACCCTAAACCCTAAACCCTAAAAACCCTAACTCTTAAAGCTTAAACACTAAACCCTAAACCCTAACCCTATACACTAAACCCTAAAATCCTAAACCCTAAAACCAAACCCTAAACCCTAAACCCTAAACCCTAAAAACCTAAAGACCTAAACCTAAACTAAATAAAACCTAAAATTAAAATAAATAAATAAACCTAAACCTAAATAAAATGTAAAAATAAAATAAAATAAAAACCTAAACTAAAACATAAACCTAAACCTAAAAATAAAATAAAAATAAAAATAAAAATAAAAACAAACTAAAATAAAATAAAGAAAAACCTAAACTAAATTGAAAAATAAAATAAAAATAAGAATAAAAAACTTAATAAATTAAAAACTAAATGTAAAATAAAAATAAAATAAACCTAAAATAAAATAAAATAATAACTAAATAAAAACCTAAACCTAAAAAAAATAAACCTAAAAATAAGTAAAAAATAAAACCTAAACCCTAAACTAAAAAAAAACCTATACCTGAAATAAAAATAAAATAAACAAAATAAAATAAATCTAAACCTAAACTAAAATAAACTACACTAAAATAGATAAAACCTAAACCTAAACCTAAAATAAATTAAACCTAAATCAAACCTAATCTAAAAAAAATAAAATAAACTACAAATAAACCAAAATAAAAACTAAAAAATAAAACCTAAAAGTAAACCTAAAACTTGAACCTTAAAAAAACATAAACCTAAACTTAAAAATAAAAGATAAAACCTAAACCTAAAAAATAAAATAGCAATAAAACTCAACTAAAAAATAAACTTAAACCTAAAAAATAAATAAAATAAAACCTAAAATAAAAAAATAAACCTAAAATAAATAAACTAAAATAAAATAAAAATAAACATAAAAATAAAAATAAATAAACTAAATAAATAAAGAATAAACTAAATAAAATAAATAAACCTAAACCTATGGCTTTACTTAATTAAAAAAAGACCCTAAACCATAAATCCTTAACCCAAACCCTAAAGCTTAAACCCTAAACCCTAAAATTAACGATAAACCATAAACCCTAAACCTACAACCCTAAACCCTAAACCTTGAACCCTAAACCCTAACCCTAACCCTTAACCATTAACCCTAAACCCTAAACCCTAAACCTAAAACCTAAATCTTAAACCCTAAAAACCCTTAAACCTAATGCCAAAAACCTAAACCCTAAACCCTATGCTAACCCTAAACCCTAAACCCTCAAAACTCTAAACCCTAAAGCCTAAACACTAAACCCTAAACCTTAAACCCTAATAACTTAAAAGCCTAAACCTAATAATAAAATAAATAAAATAACCTAAATAAAATAAAATAAACAATCCCAATAAACTAACTAATAATAATAAACTAATAAAATTAATTAAAAATAATGATCTAATAACTAATAATAATAAAAAATAAACTAAAGTAAAAACTAAGAATAACTAAAAACACTAAATAATAATAAAATCTAATAACATAAAAACTAACTAAACTTAACTAATAATAATAATAAATTGAATAATAAATAACTAAAACTAAACTAAACTAAATACTAAACCAAACTAAACTAATAAATAATAAAACTAAATAAAATCTAACCAATAAAAAACTAATAATATCTAACTAATAATAATAAACTAATAATAAAAACTAATTAAACAAATAACTAATAACCAAACTAAGTAAAACTAATAAACCGATAATAATAACCAAAAAATTAAAATAATAATAATAATAATAATAATAATAATAAATAATAATAATAATAATAATAATAATAATAATAATAATAATAATAATAAAACCAATTAAAAAAACACTAAACCCCTAAACCTAAATTAATAAAACTAATAAAAATAGAACTAATAATAACAAACTAAATTGAAGTAAAATAATTAATAACTAAATTAATAAAACTAATAATAGTAACTAAACATTAACTAAAAAATAATAAACTAATAATAAAACTAAACTAAAACTAACTAAAAACTAACTAATAAAACCTATTAAACTAATAAATAATAAACTAAAAACCTAATAATAATTAATAAAAAACTAAAACTAATAATAAACTAAATAAAACTAATAATAAATAACTAATAACCTAAAACTAATAACTAATAAACTAATAAACTAATAAACTAACTAACTAAGAAGCCTAACTAATAAAATTAAACTAATTAATAAATAAACCTAAACCCTAATAAATAATAAACACTAAAACTAAACTAACAAACTAATTATAATAACTAATAATAAATAACTAAATAACTAACTAAAACTAAACTCTAAACCTAATAAATAAACTGTAAAAACTAACTAATAAATGAACATAATAATAACTAAGCCTAATAAATTAACTAATAACTAATAATAAACTAATAATAAAACACCTAGCTAAAAAAATTAATAATAATTAACTAATAATGAACTAATAAACTAATAACTAAATAATACTAAACTAACTAACTAATTAAATTAACTAACTAAATTAATAAAAACTAATAATAATAATAATAACTAATAACTAATAAACTAGACTAATAAACTAATAATAATAAAAATAATAATAAATTAACTAATAAATAACTAAATAACTAAACCCTAAACCCTAACTAAATAAATAAACTAAATAATAATGATAAAACTAATAATAATAAACATAAATTGAAAATAATAGCAATAATAATAAATAAAAGAAAAAATTAAACTAAAACAAAACTAGTAATAAACCAACTAACTAAACTAATAATAATAATAAATAATAAATAACTAATAATAACTAATAAAAATTAAACCACAAACTAACTAAAAAACTTATAATAATAAACTAATAAACCTAAACCCATAACTAAACTAATAAAACTAATAAACTAAACTAATAAAAAAATAAATAAACTAACAAAACTACACTAATAAAATAAAACCACTAACTAAAACTAACTAAAACCTAAAAAGTAATAAAACCATAAACTAATAATAATAACTAACTAAACTAAATAAATAAACAACTAACTAATAATAACTAAACTAACTAATAATAATTAATAAATAAAATAAACTAAACTAAACTCAAATAAATAAACTAATTAAATAAACTAATAAACTAAACCTAAACCCTCCCCCTCCCCCCTAAATTAACCTAAAAGAATAATAACTAAAATTAAAACTAATAATACTAAACTAATAACCTAACTAAAACTAAACATAAAATTAACAGTAAACTAATAATAACTTAAAACTAATAAAACCTAATAATAACTATTAAACACTAAACCTAAAACCTAAACCCTAAAACTAAACTAAACCTTATTATTATTTTGGGATCCTCACATTCTTGGTGAGTTTTCAAGCACTTTCTCTCTGGATTTCCTATAGATTGTTGGCTTTGGGCATCTCATTCTTATCATTGATGTGAGTCATGGCGCCTTCTTCAAATCCATGGGTTAAATCCCATGTGTCGATGGATCCCAGACATCGATTGAGTAATCCCATGTGCCAATTCTCTCAAGTTGGATAATGGAAAATCTAATTTTCAAAATTTTGATGTTTTTCAAAATTAGATTTATGAATCTTCGAAAAGTTTTATGTATTAATGATTTATCTAATGCAAAAAGGTAATTTTGATGTTTTGAAAAATTTTAACTAATAATCATACTCTAAGTGCTTCTTTTGATGATTCTATTATAGGGAAGACTTTAGAGGTTGTTAATGATTCTAATGGTTTGGATGTTATGCATAAGTCCTTTCATGATGATGGTCCGAATATTATTAATGCTAGCACCATTTCCTCCAATAAGTTGGATGTTGTTTCTCTTTCTCCTATGTCTACTTTTGATCATGGAAAAGAGACTATTTCTTTCCCTTCTTTGATTGAGAATGGTAGTGAAAAGAATGATCTTATTTTGGATATTTTAACTTATGGTCTTGACAATCTTGTTAATATTGGTGATCCTTCTTAAAAAAAGGATTTAGATACCTGTGGAAATTCTCTCATTTTGAATAGTTCAATTTCAGTTCAAAATGATGGTTTTTCTATGGCTGGTAATTATGTTCAAAATTTTGGTAATATGCTATGTGTTTCTAAGGGATTTGAATCTCATTTTATTCCCTTACATGAAGATTGTATTGAAAATTTGGATTTTGCTTCTCTTGCTTCTTTTATGAATGAAGATAGGGAGGATACTCTTTAGATTTTGTTGGAAGGTGAAAATATTGATAATTGTTTTTTTTAATAAAGCTATTTTTGCTTCTTCTTTCACTTCTGATTTTGAAATGCATACTATTTCTAATTTCCTTTGTCTAATGCTGTGGATGATTATGAATGCTCTTCTTTGAAATTGATAGCTCAGATACCCATATTTTATAATAATAATGATTCATTTTGGATGGAGATTTTTTGGAGAAAGGTATGGTTATAAAACTATTTACAAGAAGAAAAAGAAAAAAGGGTCATTTATGCCCTCCAAACTTGCCTAGGGTTACTCATTCCAAAGCTTCATGAAAATAATCTCTCATCCTTAGGGAGGTTTTGCTTTTGGCTAATTTTTTCTTTGTTTGAGCTTTTGCTATGTGTTTCTTACTAGGTGGAGTATTGGCTTTAATTTTCCTTCTTTTGGCTTGGTGTTTCGGGCTTCTTGCTTGTTGGGGTTTTATTTTGTGCCCTTTGGTTGGTTGGTTTTATGCTAGTGGCTTTATTCTTATTGGCTTGCCTTTGTTTGGTTGGTGCTTTTGCTCTCTTTGTTGGTGGTAGGTTGGGCTTTTTGTTCTTGGAGTGTAGTTTGTCAATTGGTTAGTTCTCTAGCTATTATTTTAGCTTTTCTTCTTCTTCTTTTTATTGGTTGGTTTGGTTCTTTCTGGGCTATTTTTCTGCTCTATGTGTGGTTACTCTATTATTTCTTTTCCTTTGGTTGGTGCCTTGGTGGCTTTGGATTGTGTTGTGGTTTTGTTGGTTTTGGTTTGGTGTTATTGTGGGTTCTATTGGCTTTGCCTTTGAGGGCTCTTTTCTTTTTATGGGCTATGAACTTCTTTTCTCCCACTTTTTAAGAGGTGTTCATATTTGGTTTTGTTGGGATTGCCTTTATGTTAATTTTATATGTTGCTCTCCTCTCTCTTTCTCTATTTCCTTAGCTTGATTTTTCATTGGTTGTTATTATGATAGGTTTGTATTTTTCTTTAGTGATGGCTATGATGATATGATGGATTTTTTCCATCATATTTTGTGGCTGACTTTTCCTATTTGTAACACTCTTTGAAGCTAGATACACTTATAATTTTGCCTCATTATTATGATTATCCTTCTTTCCTAATATTTGAGCCTAAGTTTTTTTCTCTTTATGTTTTCTGATCTCCTTCTAGCTGAGATTTCTTATAGGTTGTAGGTTCTCTTTTAGTTGGTCTCTTCTTCTTCTTGAGGAGCTAGAGTCTTCGATGGTCTCTTTTTCTTAGATGGTTCGAGTTATCTATACAAGTTGAAGGTTTTCTTTTCTTATGGATCTTCCTCTCTTTGGAGGTTCTTTTGGAGCTCCATGGATTCTTCGCCTTTACTATCTTTTCCTTGGAATTTTTTAGTTTTGTCTTTGTTTTTTTTCCTTTATCGCTCTTTGATATATTAGTTTAGGGACTAAACTCTTTAGGATTCTCCTGTAACTCATTTGAGTAGTAATATTTTTTCTTTTTGAGTTTAGTCTCTAATATTGTCTTCTTGTACCTATTTTTCTGAGCAATAAATTCATTCTTGTGAAAAAAATCCTAAACCCTAAAAACTTAAACCCTAAACCCCTAAACCCTAAGGTCCTAAACCCTAAACCCTAAACCTTAAACCCTAAAAACCTAAAAACCTAAACCTAAATTAAATAAAACCTAAAAGTAAAATAAATAAAATACCTAAACCTAAATAAAATAAAATAAAATAGAATAAAATAGAATAAAAACCTACACTTAAACATAAACTACATCAAAAAATAAAATTAAATAACAAAAAAAAAATAAATAAAAACATAAACTAAACTATAAAATAAAATAAAAATAAAATAAACCTAAAATAAAATTAAATAAAAATAAAATAAAAACCTAAACCTAAAAATAAATAAAAAATAAACCTAAACCCTAAACTAAAAAAAAACCTAAACTTAAAATAAAAATAAACTAAACAAAATAAAATAAACCTAAACCTAAACTAAAATAAACTAAACTAAAATAAATAAAATCTAAACCTAAACCTAAAATAAACTAAACCTAAACCTAAACCTAAACTAAATAAAATAAAATAAACTAAACCTAAACCTAAACCTAAACTAAATGATAAAACCTAAAAATAAACCAAAAATAAAAACCTAAAAGTTAAACTTAAAAAATAAAATGAAAACCTCAACCTAAACCTAAAAATTAAAAATAAAACCTAAACCTAAGAAATAAAATAAAAATAAAACTCAAATATTAAATAAACCTAAACCTAAAAAATAAACTAAAATAAAAACCCTAAACTAAAATAAATAAACTAAACTAAATGAAAATAAAAAATAAACCTAAATAAAAATAAAAATAATATAAACTAAAATAAATTAAAAATAAACTAATTAAACCTAAACCTACTAATTTACTTAATTAAAAAAATAAACCTAAAGCCTAAATCTTAAACCCCAAACCCTAAACCCTAAATTACAACACTAAACCTACAACACTAATCCCTAAACCCTAAAAAACCCTAAACCCTAAACTCTAAACTTTAAACCTTAAACCCTAAACCCTAAACCCTAACCCTAAACCCTAAAACATAAACCCTAAAACTCTAACCCTAAACCTTTGTTGAGATGATTTTTATGAAAGGTGATCCTAAAGAAGTCAGCGAAGAGGTTGCAAAATACAAAGTTGGTGCTCCTGCCCATGTTGGTCTTGCTGCACCTATTGATGTTGTGGTTCCTTGAGGTAATAATGGTCTAGATCATTCATAGACTTCTTCCTTCTAGGTTCTCAACATCCCAACTAAGATCAACAAGGGTATTGTTGAAATTATCACCTGAGGAAAAAAAATAAGGTGGGATCCTCGACGCTCTCCTCCCTAAGCTGGGGATTAGGTCATTCTTTTATGGCCTTGTCGTCTAGCCTGTGTATGATTATGGTTCAGTGTTCAGTCATGAGGTGCTTGACCTAAGATGATCTCAACGAGAAGTTTTTGACAGGCCTTTCAATGCTCACTTCTCTCTCACTGGCCCACTCTTATCCCACCCTTGCTGCAGCACCCGACAAGTTCATCAACACTTACAAGAATGTCCTCGCCATTGCGATTGCCACTGATTACACATACCCACATGATGAGAAGGTTATGGAGTTTTTGAAGGATCTTAGTAAATTTGATGTGGCTATTGTGCTTGATGCTTCTGCTACTCCTGCTGCTGCTAACAGTAGTGGAAGAAAAGAAGGAAGATAGGAATCGATGATGATATGGGTTTCAACTTATTCGACTAAGATTTCTTGGCCTTCTACAAAATAAAATTTTATCGTCTTTGAGAGTTAAATCATTTTGTGAAATACTATTTTTTTATGAATTTTTAAATTGTTTTTTATTTTATCCTATTTTATTAGTTGTTAGAGGATAATGTCCTATTTAATTTGGTAATTTCTGATTTGTTATGGAATCATTTGAGTTTAAAAAAATATAAAAAAACCCATAAATCCTAAACCCTAAACCCTAAACCCTAACCATAAACCATAAACCGTAAACCCCAAACCCTAAACCTAAATCTAAACCTAAAGTAACTAAACAAATTTAAAAATAAACTTAAACCCTAAAACCTAATAAACCTAAACCTAAACCTAAACCTTAAGAATGGGCAGAACCTTGAAGGCATGAACATCATCATTAACTAGGCTCTTTAGATCACATGGAGGTGAAGGCAGAGGCATCATAGTGGTGTTGGGGAACCTGGAGGTGCTTGGTGGATATGGAGGTGTTTATGGAGGCTATAGGTTACAACCATGGTGGTGGTGGAGGGAGAGATTGGGGATATGATGGTGGAACTTACTACTCGAGAGGCTGGGGTGGTTCTGATGGGAACTAGAGAAACTAAAGAATGGCTGATCCGACCCTGCTTATGGAACTGTGTCTTTACAGTAGATAATCTACTTATCTAGGGTTTTTGTTTTGCTCTATGCATGTTCATTTTTATTTATGTCGTTGCTTATGTCTTACAAAACCTATTATGTTACTTGGTTGATTAAATCGAAAAGAGGAAATTTTGAATATGAATTTGTTCTATGTAAAAAAAATACCAAAAATTCTAAACCTTAAACTAAAACTTGACCCATAAACCAAAATCCTAAACCCAAAATAGAAAACCCAAAAACCATAAAAAAACCCTAACCCTAAACCCAAACCCAAAAACTAACCTAAACCATAAACCCTAAACCTAAAACCTACAACCCTAAACCAAACCTAAACTAAACTAAAACCCTAAAACCTAAACCTAAAACCCAAAAACCCTAAACCTAAACCTAAAACCCTAAACTAAACCTAAACACTAAACCTAAACCTAAACCCTAAACTAACCTACACTAAACCCTAAACTAACCTAAACCTAAACTAATAACCTAATTTAATTTAAAATACCCTAATAAACTAAAAATAAAACTAAACTAAACCCAAACCCTAAACCTAAACCTAAACCCTAAACTTAAACTAAAACCCTAAATCTAAACCCTAAATCTAAACTAAACCTTAAAACCCTAAAACCTAAACCCTAAACCCTAAACCCTAAATCTGAAACCCTAAAATCTACAACCTTGAACTCTAAACCCTAAAACCCAAACCCTAAATCCTAAATACTAAATACTTAAAACCTAAAAAGCCTAAACCTAAACTAAATAAATAAATAAAATAAAATAAATAAATAAACTTAAAACCTAAATAAAATAAAATATAAATAAAATAAAACCTAAACTAAGACCTAAAACTAAACCAAAAAAAGTAAAATAAAATAAAATAAAAAAAATAAAATAAACTAAAATAAAATAAATAAAAACTTAAACTATACTAAAAAATTTAAAATAAACCTAGAAATAAAACCAAATTAAAATAAAAACTAAACATGAAATAAAAATAAAATAAACATAAAATTAAATTAAATAAAGACTAAATAAAAACCTAAACATTTAAAATAAACCTAAAAATAAAAAATAAATAAAACTTAAACCTTGAACTACAAAAAAACTAAACCTAAAATAAACAAAATAAAATAAACCTAAACCTAAACTATAATAAAGTAAACAAAAATAAATAAAATCTAAACCTAAACCTAAAATAAACTAAACCTAAACCCTAAACTAAATAAAATGAAATAAAACCTAAAAATAAATAAAATAAAAAGCTAAAACTTGAACCTAAAAAAATAAAATAAAAACCTAAACCTAAACCTAAAAATAAAGTAAAACTTTACTAAACTAAAGAATAAGCATAAACCTAAACCTAAAGCAAAAAAATAAACAAAAACAAAAACCCTAAACTAAAATAAATAAGCCTAAAATAAATAAACTAAATTAAATAAAAATAAAAAATAAACTTAAATGAAAATAAAAATAAAATAAATAAAATAAGTAATAAATAAACTAATTAAACCTAAACCTACTAGTTTTCTTTTTTTTTTTTTTAAAAAACCCTAAAACCCTAAATCTTAAATCCTAAACCCTAATCCCTAAACCTACAACCCTAAATTGTAAACCCTAAACCCTAAACCATAAACTAACCATAAACCCAAAACCCAAAACCCTAAACCCTAAACCCTAAATCTTAAACTAACCCTAAACCCTAAAAACCATAAACCTTAAATCTTAAACCCTAAACGATAAACTAACCATAAACCCAAAACCCAAAACCCTAAACCCTAAACCCTAAATCTTAAACTAACCCTAAACCCTAAAAACCATAAACCTTAAATCTTAAACCCTAAACCTTAAACTAACTCTAAACCCTAAGCTAACCCTAAACCCTAAATCCTAAACATTAAACCCTAACCCTAAACCTTATAATCCTATAACCCTAAACTCTAAAATCCTAAACCATAAACCCTAAACCCTAAACCCTAAACTCTAAACACTAAACCCTAAGAACCTAAAAACCTAAACCTAAACTAAATAAAATCTTAAATTAAAATAAATAAAAGTACCTAAACCTAAATAAAATAAAATAAAATAAAATAAAATAAATACTTAAACTAAACTAAAAAAATAAAATAAACCTAAGAATAAAAAACATAATTATAATAAAAACTAAACGTAAAATAAAAATAAAACAAACCTTAAAAAAATAAAATAAAACTAAACAAAAACTTAAAACTAAAAATAAATAAAAAATAAAGCCTGAATCATAAACTAAGAAAAACATAAACCAAAAATAAAAATAAAATAAACCTAAATCTAGACTAAAATAAATAAAATCTAAACCTAAACCAAAAATAAACTAAATGTAAACTAAATAAAATAAATTAAATTAAAAATAAATTGAAATGTAGACTAAAAAATAAAACCTAAAAATAAACCTAAAATAAAAACCTAAAACCTAAGCCTAAAAAATAAAATAAAAACCTAAGCCTAAACTTAAAAATAAAAAATATAAAATAAAACCTAAACCTAAAAATAAAAAATATAAAATAAAACTTAAACCTATAAAATAAAATAAAAATAAAACTCCACTAAAAATAAACCTAAACCTAAAAATAAATTAAAATAAAAACCTAAACTAAAATAAATAAACTAAACTAAATAAAAATTAAAATAAACCTAAATCAAAAATCAAAAATAAAATAAACTCAAATAAATAAAAAATAAACTAAATAAACCTAAACCTACAAGTTTACTTAATTAAAAAAAATAAACCCTAAATCATAAACCATAAACCCTAAAATTAACCCTAAACCCTAGACCCTAACACTAAACCCTATACCCTAAAACCTACAAACCTAAAGCCTAACCCCAAACCCTAAACCCTAAACCCTAAACCCTAAACCCTAAACCCTGAATCCTAAACTAACCTTAAACCCTAAACCGTAAACTAACCCCAAAGCCTAGACTAAGAATGGGCATAACCTTGGTGACAGGAACATTATCGTCAACTAAGCTTAGTCTAGATCTAGCAGTGGAGGCGAAGGCGAAGGTAGTGATTATCACAGTGGTGGTGGGGGATTTGGAGGTGTTAGTGCATATGGAGGTGGTGGTCATAGCAGTGGTAGTTATGGAGGCTGAGGAGATGAAGGTCCATGGTGGTGGAGGGAGAGTTCGAGGATATGATGGCAGATCATGCCACTCAAGAGGCGGGGGATGGATCTGATGGGAATTGGAGAAACAAAAGATTGGCCAATCCGATCTGCTGCTTATGGAATTATGTCTTTACAGTAGAGATGGTTACACTTATCTAGATATTTTAATTTTCTCTACGGGTGCTAATTTTTTATTTATGTCATTGCTTGTGTCCTAGAAAACTTGGGGTGCTACTTGGTTAATGAAATCGAAAAGAAGAAATGTTGAATATAAATTTATTCTCTGTTAAAAAATAACCTTAAACCATAAACCCTAAACTAAAACTTAAACCCTAAACCTAAAACCTAAACCCTAAACCCTAAACCCTAAAGCTTAAAAACCTTAAACCTTAAACCCTAAACCCTAAACCTTAAACCCTAAAACCCCAAACCCTAAACCATAAACCCTAAACCCTAAAACCTACAACCCTAAACCCTAAAACATACAACCCTAAACCCTAAATCCTAAACCCAAAACCCTGAACCTAAACCCTAAACCCTAAACTAATGCTAAACCCTAAAACCTAAACTAACCCTAAACCCTAACCCTAAACCCTAAACCTTAAATCTTGAATAAAGATGTCATTAGGACTAGATCTAAAGAATGACCTAATCCTAACATAGTTATGGTAGCTAAAGAAAATGTCTTCAAGAGACATTCCCTTGTCTCTTAGATATTTGAATACCATAAACCTTAACCCTAAATTATATTCTAATACCATATATTATAATATAATGTAGCATCATATATTTGAGCATGTAGTGATGTTTTTTTGGATGTTATAAGATGTTTTGAAATGTTTTAGTATATTATGGTATTGTGCCCTATAGTCTATATGATTATAAATCCTAAAAATATTGACTTAACAAATCAGATGATAAAATTTATTAATTTTGAACTGGGAATTAGGTTGTAGTACCAAAGGTGTGCTACACCACTTGTAGTCTAAAAAGTAAGATTTTATGTTCAAAATAAATATTATATGTTGTAGCATAGTATAACATCATATATCATAATATATTATTCTGTGCATTTTAAATTCTTTTAGTATTTTACAATCATTGAGCCTACACTAGCATTATTTATAAAAATGTTGATTTAGACTTTAAAATGGTGGAATTTGGACAAATTCATAATAGGTAGCATGGCATCATAATATATCATTTCAATCTAAAATATGTAAGTGATAAACTAAAATATATTATTTTTAATGTTTAGACTAATTTTATGATTTTTTTATCTTAAGCAATCCCTTGTGATGTGATATGCAATATAGTATAATATAAGAAGTTATAGTGTTATAATATAGGATGCCATAACATAGCGTAGCATCATGCATTATAACATACTATTGTGTATTAGCACTTGTTGTTTAGCATATTTTAGTTCATTATAGTAAGATGTAGTAGAGTTTGTACTAGTATAATTCATAGAAATACTGATTTAACAACTGAGATGATGGGATTTGGTGAAATTTAAGGTAAGCTTTAGGGAACATCATTGTGCTATGGTGTCATTTAATCAAAAGAATGGAATTTTGCATCCAAAACAAGTGTTCATTTTTCAACCAAATTTTATAAATTTTTTGCTTAAAGTGATTCATTTTAAGGTGTTATGTAAGATAATATATTATATGAAAGCATATTAAAATATAATGTACATAACAATAAAACTTCACATATATATGAATGTGGTGGTGTCACTAAATGTTATTGTACATTTTAGTATGTTTTACTTTGTTATAATACATTAGGTCAAAACTCAAAAAATATTAATTTGAAGGTTGAGATGGAAGAATTTGGCCAAATTCATGGCACACACCAAGAAGCAACGCAAAAATTAGCTTATTTTGTACCATTTCTAATAGAAAAATAATAATTTTACATCCAAAATGAACATAATTCATATTTTGAGAAAATTTCATTATTTGTTCTTTTAAGTGATTCTAATGAGGTGTAATGTTAGAAAATTAATTATATTATAGAAAATTATAATATAACATCATATTTTATAATATAATATAGTGTGTTAATTCACACTTTAATATGTTTAGCATGATATTATATAATTAGTGTGATCTTGCACCATCACAAATCATAAAATGTTGATTATAATGTTAAGATGATGTAATTTGAACGAATACATTGTAAGGCTTTTGGTTGAAGTATTAATAGTGTGCATAAGAGAAGAAATAAAATTTGATGAGAATTTCATGTCAAGGACATGGAGGGAAATCCAGTAGGGGATCACACATGCATCGGATATGACATATGAGGGGTCTATGTCGAGGGCATAGAAGAATAAAATTTGTTGGAGATAATGTTCGAATTTGATTTAATTATGTGATTTATGGAAAGAAGATCCATTGGTGATAAGAGTCTATAATCCACTAGGGATTAAGATTGAATCGACTTTAATTTATTTTGTTTTAAGATGTGGAAGCATATCTGCTAGAGATATGGGCTCGAGTCCACTAGGGATTGGAAATATGAATCTTGCAATAGGGAAGCAGGTTCAGGCTATCCACTATGGATTGGGATTTGAGTTTGATTTCATAGATTTTTTTGGGGATGTATCTATTGGGGATAAGAGGTTGGTTGGATTTCTTCTATTTAGACTCTATTGAGAGAGTTAGTTTAATTTGACTCCATTGGGGAGGTTGGTTTTGAATTTGAACTATTTGATTGACTTGTTTATATATGATTTGGGGCTCCACTTAGGAGAAGGCTGTGATTTAACTCCGCTAGGGAAAATCATATTGGGTTTAATTTAATTTGAGTTAATGTATGGACCCTGTCAGTGTGCGATGGACCCATTGAGAAGGGGCTATATCATCCTTGACTTACCTTAGGTTTACAAATCCAAAGGGATAGTCTACCGGCTGTGGTGTAGAGCTAGCCAACCTAAGGGGTTGCCTTTCGGTGTACAATGACTATGCTAAGAAGAAGGCATACTAGACTTACATTTTCCAAAGTGAGGAACAACTACTGGGGTGACCTATTGGATGCACAATAAATTGAACCTGACCTAGGGTGACTACTGAGTGAATGTCATTAGGGACTTATGTCAACTCAAAAAAAGTCAAGAATAATTTTATCTTAATTTCATGTGATTTGATATGGTTTGTTTGGTTTAGTTTGATTTCAAATTGAGGGCATATCCACTAAGGATGTGAGCTCGATCAAATTTGATAGATTTAATTTATGGACCATGTCGGTGTGTGATGGACCCACTGAGAAGGGGCCATATCAAACTTGTTCTATCTCAGATTTACAAATCTAAAGAGATAGTCTACTGGTCATGGGGGTAGAGCTAGCCAACCTAAGGGGTTTCTTTTTAGTGTGCAACAACTGTGTTAGGAAGAAGGCATAGTAGACTTACATCTTCTAAAGTAGGGAACAACTGCTAGGGTGACATGTGGTAACACAATAAATCAAACCGACTTAGGGAGAATACGAGTTAATGTCGGGACTTATATCAACTCAAGAGTAGTTAGCAATTCATAGAGAGTTTTGTTAACACTACTTTAAAGATAGGATGCCTGCTTGGGAAAAGGTATCGCTAGGGGTGTCCTCCTAATCCACAAGTGAATATATATTTTGTTTATATGTTTTCGTGGACCTTGTTTATGTACAAGGGACTACACTGAGAAGGGGCTATGTCATCCTTGACCTATATCAGGTTTGCTATACCAAGGGAGAATTTGCACATCCACAGGATGAATTCTCCAATCATAGGGGTGGTTACTAGGAAAAGGGAACTGTCCAATTTGATAGTAACACAGGTAGTGTCTAAATAGGGTCACAAAAGATATGATCCAAATATAGTGCCCACATAGGAGGTGCTGCCAGCAGCGCTATCTTGAGCTCTAGAAAAGAAAGCCTATAGGTGTACAGTGAAAAAATCAAAGAGAAATCATAGCAGACTTACATCTACCATGAGTGGTGTATCTTAAGGTACGAGAACCAACCAACCTAAGGTGTATCCATCAACATGAGTGGTGTATCCATCAACATTGTGAGAACCAACAAACCTAAGGTGCCTATCAGTGTGCAATGATCAATCTAAAAAGAAAGCATGTAGGCTTACAACTTTTTGAGCAGAACTGATCCACAGGATAGTCTATCATCGATGGAATAGATGCTATCTGACCTAGAGTGACTACTAAGAGGGGAGCCTTGAGGAAGGACTGGACCAAACTTGAAGCAATTAGGAGGGAAGGAACCGCTAGGGGACTTATCCTAAACCTCAATTATACTCGACCTAGTCAGTGCATGAAGGCTAATCCAAGAAGAAAGTGTAGCAGACTCACATGCTCTTAAATAAAGCCAACTTGAGGTAGCTTACCTGCCACATAGTAAGGCCTACCAAACTAACAAGGTGCTCATCGGTGTGCAGTGGCCAAGTAAGGAAGGAAAGTGTACCAGACTTACATCCTCTAAAGAAAGAAGACCACTAGGGTGACATACTAGTAGGGTAGCACGTCAACTCAACCTAGAGCAGCTAATGAGTGAGTGCCATTGGGGGCGTTATATCAACTTATAGTTGCCCGATATAAAATATATGTGTTTATTTTATATTCTTGTGAGCAATTTATGTTGTGTTGTGTTGATGAAGGATAGGGTGCAGCTCGAGTTCCTTACACCTACCCTAAACACATCGTGGTAGATTCTTAAATAAGAATACTTTCAACATGGAAGAGATTGAATTCAAAATAAAATTTTCATTGATGATAATTATTTTCAAATATGATTTATAATATTTCTTTAAGTAGAGTCCATTGATTAAGGCATTGCTCTCTTATGATTAATGCGATAAGATCTTCTTGGTGGCCTTCTATGACAAAAGGGCCTTCCCAACTGGTTCAAACATGCCTCCCATTTTACAATGGAAAATAATCAGTCTCCTTAGAACTAAAATAATCTCTCTTACTTGGAAAGCTATAGGATGGACCAACTTACTGTGAGCTTAAATCATTTTAGCTTTGTACAACTCAAGGTTTTGGCATGCCCGCTGATGTCTCTTCTCCAAACCTAAGAGCTCTTCTAATAGTAACTTTGCATTATGCTCTGTTGTGATCTTGCTACCCACAACTATCCCTGGTGATGGGAGTTGGACTTCTAATGGTAGAACAACTTTAAACCCATACACTAAGGTTAAAGGAGTAGACTAAGTTGGAGTTCTATATGTGGTGTGATAGGCTCATAAATATTCAACTAACTACTCATGCTGCTGTCACTTATTATTATCGAGTGTCTTCTTCAGTATTTGGATCAGAGCTTTGTTGAAGAATTTTGCTAAGCCATTTGCCCTCAGGTAGTTGATGGTAGAATATCTCCAATCTATGTTGTGTCTCCCAAAAAAGTTGTTGATCTCAGTGCTCTTGAATGTAGAATCATTATCATATATAATTCATTGAGGCACTCTGAACCTATATACGATATGGTTCCTAAAATAGTTGAGCACATGCTGAGTTGTGACCTCTCTGAGTGGAATCACTTTCGCCCATTTAGAAAAGTAGTCAATAGTAGCTAAGATGAACCCTTGGAAGAAGGAGGATCAATCGAACCCACTATGTCGGTACCCCAACACTCAAATAGTCATGAGGCCAATGTAAGATGTAGAATGTTGGGTGGTTGGTGTAGCACCACACTGTCTATTTGACATTGGTGGCATCGCCTAGCTGTATCCATGCAATCTTTGATCATCGATGGCTAGTAGTATATTAGTCTCTTAATCTTGGCTTTCATCTTCACACTGGATTGGTTGTCTTCACATAATCCTAGGTGTACCTCGATCATGATTTTATGGGCTTCGTGCTTTTCTAAAGAACGTAACCACATATGATCAAAAGACCGTCAGTACAAGACACCATCCACAAGAGCATAAGAAAGTGCTCTTTTCTTCATCTGATGGGCTTGGGACTTCTCTTGAGGTAGTTTGCCTTCATTTAGGTAATCCATGAATGGTTGCCTCTAATTAAACTCCTCATCCTTCTTGGCAATGGCAATCTCCCCTTTAAGAGAGTACTGTTTGAAGAGTTCAATATCAATAAAGGATAATACTTGTCTATTTTGGACTTTTATTGATATGGACTCATCTTATGGACATGCCAACTACTTGGCAAGCTTGACTAAAGCATACACTACAATGTTCTCTCCTCGAGGAATCTTATAAATGGTAATCTCTGAGATTTGGGCCAATAACTCCATGGTGTACTTATGGTAGTGATGTAGCTTAGCTTTAAAACCTTATAGGACCTGATTTGGTTGGTAACTAGATGAGAATCCCCAAAGATGTTGATGTTCTAGATGCTTGGTAACCACAATCAAAGCCTCAAATTTAGCTTTGTTGTTGGTTCAAGGATTGGACAGATGATATGAGAATCTCATCACATCATGGTCTAAAGTTAAGAGAACTATTCCAACCCCTGCCTTTCCTGGAATAGTAGATTGTAGTTATTTTCCTCTTTGAGAGGAAGCAGCACCATCAAAGTACATCTCCCAAAGATGAATTCTAGAATCCCATAAGTTCATGATTTATTCATTGGGGAGACCATCACTAAGTAAAGAGTCAGCATGAAGTGGGTGTGCTACTAAGAAGTCTGCTAGTGCTTGTCCTTTCACAACACGGAGGGGTACAAAGGTAATGTCAAACTGTGAGAGGATCATGGACCATCGTGCAAACATCCTAATAGCTTCAGTCGTGTCATGAGATATTGTAGTTGATTGATCCTAGAGATTAAGTTCACCTTATGAGGAAGCATATAGTGCTATAACTTTTGGGATGCAGAGATTAAAGCTAGGCAATGCTTCTCAATGAGTGGATAACTAGCCTCAGCAGGGATTAAATGATGGCTGAGGTTGTAGAGTGCATTTTTATTCCCTTATTCATTGGCTTGGGCCAACAAAGCACCAAGTGAGTCATCTAACGTAGCAATGTAAAGTATGAGCGGCTTGGATAGGGCTTAGAACATCATCGTAATGCTTGATGTCTTCGAAGGCATGCTCACACTTATCATCCCATTTGAACTTAGCATACTTTTTAACAAGTGCTGAGAATGGATGATATCTTTCCGATAGGTTGGATATAATTTTCTTAGATACGCCAACTGCCCTTGGAATGATCTGAGTTGAGTTAAACTTTTAGGGGGTGGCATTTATAATACCGCCATAATCTTTTTCAGATCGATTTCAATTCCCTGGTGTAGACAACAAACCCAAGGAATTTCCATAAATCTACTCCGAATGCACACTTCAGGGGGTTTATTTTAAGGTTAAATTATCTTAACTATTTGAAAGCTATTCTCAAGTCAAAGAGATGGCATTCATTTTCTCTATTTTTGGCCATAAGATCATTGACATAGCACTCAACTTGATGATGAATGAGTTCATCAAAGATTTGAATCATAGCTTGCTGGTATGTACCATTGGCATTTTTAAGGTTGAAAGTCATGACCTTATAGTTATAGATTCAGATCATGGTTATAAAAGTAGTGTTTCTTTCATCTTCAAGGGCCATCTTTATTTAGTTATATCAAGATGAGCCATCCATGAAAGAGAAGACTACATGAGATGAGGCAATATCCACCATCAACTCTGGGATTGGTAGTAAAAATTCATCTTTTGGACATGCCTTATTTAAATCCCTAAAATTGACACATATGTGAATTTGACCATTCTTTTTCTTAACTAGGATGATGTTGGCTAACTAGGTAGGGTATTTTTCTTCTTGGATGCCGCCAACATCAATCAGTTTCTTGACTTCATAAATGACCTATTGTTCTATGTCTAATCGCATGCATCTAGGAGCTTGCTTGAGGCAAAAATGGATTGGAACTTTTTAAAGAAAACTTGCACCTCATGTGATCTTGATTGGATCCTCTCGATCGAGCGTCGGTGTGGGATCCTTTGAAGTTGATCCAGCTCGTAAGCTTGGATCGATCAATGGCAAGACTCTATTCTCCCTTACACTCTAATGTTAGATCATGTCCATTATGTGTGATCAAATGCGATCATGATTGGTTACATTAGATCGACCGATTTAATCTACAAAGTTGTGGGATTAATCATAGCCATCGATCTACGGATGGACGAAAAGGCCGACGCCACCACTTGAGCACCGAGTTGGATAAGTTTTAAGTAGCCAATCTTGCAACGCCATGTGGCGCCAATAGGATTAAGCTTTAATTAGGCTTAATTAATTATTTTTAATGGCTAAAACTTCTAAAAATCATAAAAAATTGTAGAAAAATAAAACAAATGCAAATAAGTACTCATTTTAAAGTTATTTTAAAGGAGAGTTAATTAAAAATGATCTTAACTTATTTTGAAAAGTAATTAATATTTAATTAAGGTTTAATTATAATATTTATTAGCTTAATTACAATTACTTGAGCAATTAATCCAAAATTTTGTGGGTTAATTTAAGGGGATGACCTCTTCCTCCCATGATTTTATTTGGATTTATTGCTCACTTAATTAGAAAAATTGACTAATTAAACCTTAAATACTATTTTAAGTTAATTAATGATTAATTAATCCAATGAACAATAACAAATTGGTTAATTAAGTTTACTAATCATTGTTCAATAATAAGTGAACTAAGGAATAAGGTTGGGACCGCTTTCCCTAAGTTCATTTCAACCTTTTTTAAAAAGAAATTAATTAAGATTTAACTAATTAAATCACTTAATCAAATTGAAATCATAATCACATCACCTTAATTAATTAAATCATGAGGTAGTCCTTTGGTGTTTAATAACCTAAAGGAGTTTAATGAAATTAACTATAAGAGTAATTAATTAAGTCCCTTAAACCTAATTAATTATTAATCATGAGCCAATTGCATTAGGCCCCTTTTATTTCCTAGGATCATTGCAAGTTTATTTTCCATGAATATTATGTTGGCTCATAATTATTTAGTTAATTACTTTAAGGTGACATAAAAGCATAATAAATTCATCTAATTAAGGGTTCAACTTAATAAACCCAAAGTCAACTTAATTATATTTCCTTAAATTAAATCAATCACTAATGTGGGAATGGGTTTCAAAACAAGTGATGATTTCTCTTTTCCTCTTTAAATCAAATCAAATCCAAAACTTAATTAATAAAGAAGCTTTGGTTTAATTTTCTTATTTGATTTGATTGTCTTTAAGAACTGCTTTGGTTGAATGAATCACATGCTTATATTTGATTGTCCTATTTCCAATCATGTTAAATTTGGTATGTCATTTGAATTAATGCATCCATCTTTTTAAAATCAAGTTAAATAAAATGGATTTCCTTTATGTAAGCTTACATGTGTTGATTTAATTTATTATATGCATGGCTATTATCACTATTAAATCTAAATGTATTTTTAAAAGCTTTTAAATGAATAATAATATTTGTTATGATGCAAGTTATAAATACATAAGAAATGCATGTGCTTATAGCTTAAGTGTATGAATGTGAGTTCTCTTTCTCTATTCATGTGTTGATTTATATAATATTGAATGGTAATGGGTATATAGTCTAGACATCTAAAACACGAGGCTATAAAGCCCCGAGGTTATTTGATTACCTCACTTCCCTGGTTTGTTACTTGGTTGATGAAATCAAAAATAAGAAATGTTGATATGAATTTATTCTATGTTAAAAAAAAAAACCTAAACCTTAAACCCTAAAACGTACAATCCTAAGTCCTAAACCCTAAACCTTAAACCCTAAACCATAAACCCTAAACCCTAAACCCTAAACCCTAAAAACCTAAAAACATAAACCAAAACTAAAAAAAACCCTAAAATAAAATAAATAAATAAATCTAAGCCTAAATAAAATAAAAAATAAATAAAATAAATAAAAACCTAAACTAAAACCTAAACCAAAACCTAAAATAAAATAAAAAAAAAAGAACTAAGAAACTAAATAACTAAAACCGAAACTAAACTTACAAACAAATAATCCTAAAAAATAAAAAAGCCTAAATAAAATAAAACTAAACGAAAATAAAAATAAAATAAACCTAAAGAATAAAATAAAAACTTAAACCTAAAAGTAGACTTAAAAAAAAAATAAAACCTAACCTAAGCTAAAAAAAAAAACCTAAACCTAAAATAAATAAATTATAATAAATATAAACAAAAACTAAAATAAAAAAAATAAATTAAATAAAACCTAAAACAAAACCTAAAATAAACTAAAACTAAACCCTAAACTAAATAAAATAAAATAAATTAAAAATAAACCTAAACCTAAACTAAAACAAAAACTTAAAAATAAATCTAAAATAAAAACCTAAAACCTAAACCTATAAGAATAAAATAAAAAGCTAAACATAAACCTAAAAATAAAAACTAAAACCTAAACCTAAAAAATAAAATAAAAATAAAAGTGAACAAAAAATAAACATAAACCTAAAAAATAAACTAAAGTAAATAACCTAAACTAAAATAAATATTCCTAAAATAAATAAACTAAACTAAATAAAAAAATAAACTAAAATAAAATTAAAAAAATAAAATAAACTAAGTAAACCTAAACCTATTAGTTTACTTAATTAAAAAAAACCATAAACCCTAAACTCTAAATCCTAAACTCTAAACCCTAAACCTTGAACCTTCAACCCTAAACCAAAAAACCAAAACCCTAAAAAACCTAAAACCCTAAACCTTAAACCCTAAACCCTAAACCCTAAACTAACCTTAAACCAAAACCTTAATCCCTAAAAACCCAAAACCCAAAATCCTAAAGCCTAAAAACCTAAACATAATCTAATTTAAACCTAAAAATGAAATAAATAAAAAAACCTAAACCTAATATAATAAAAAAAATAAAATAAAAACCTAAACTAAAACCTAAACTTAAACCTAAAAATAAAATAAAATAAAATAAACTAATAAAAATAAACTAAAATAAAATAAATAAAATCCTAAACTAAACCAAAAAAATAAAATAAACCTAAGAATAAAAAAACTAAATAAAATAAAAACTAAATGTAAAATAAAAATAAAATAAACCTAAAATATAATAAAATAAAAATTAAATAAAAACCTAAACCTAAAAAATAAATAAAAAATAAAACCAAAACCCAAACTAAAAAAAAAACCTAAAATAAAAAAAATAAAATAAAATAAAATAAAATAAACTTAAACCTAAACTAAAATAAATAAACCTAAATCTAAATAAAATAAAATAAACTAAACTTAAACTAAAATGAAAATTTTAAATAAACCTAAACCTAAAAAAATAAATAAAATAAAAACCTAAACCTAAACCTAAAAAATAAACTAAATTAAAAAACTTAAAATGAAATAAATAAACCTAAAAAAATAAACTAAACTAAATAAAAATAAAAAATAAAAGAACTAAAATAAATAAAAATAAAGTAAATAATCTAAATTAACATAAACCTACCAGTTTACTTAATTTTAAATAAAAAAATAACATAGACTCTGAACCCTAAACCCTAAAACATAAAACTACAACCATAAACCCTAAACCCTAAACCCTAAACCCCAAGCCCTAACCCTAAACCCTAAACTCTAAAAGCATAAACCCTAAAACCCAAAACCCAAAACCCAAAACCCAAAACCCTAGACCTTAAACCCTAAACCCTAAACCCTAACCCTAAACCTTAAACCCTAAACCCCAAATCCTAAACCTAAACCAAAAGCAACTAAATAAATTTAAAAAATAAACATAAACTAAAACATTAACCCTAAGAATGAGCAGAACCTTGACGGTAAGAACATCATCCAAAGTGCTCGCCTAGATCTGCAGGGAGACAAGGCGAGGGAGCAATTTTCACAAGGTGGTGGGGAATGAGGTGCTGGTATATGGAGGTGGTGGTTGCAAGTGTGGTTATGGAGGTGGGAGGAGGGACGGAGGTTACGTGGTGGTGGCAGGGAGAGATTGGGGATATGATAGTGGATCCTGCTATTTGAGAGGCCGAGGTGGTTCTGATGGGAATTAGAGAAAATGAAGAACAGTGATCCGATCTGCTACTTATGGAATTATGTCTTTACAATAAAGACCATTCTAGTTATCTATGGTTTTTGATTTCATCTATGCATGCTCTTTTTTTATCTATGTCGTCACTTATGTCATAAAAAACTTGGTGTGTTACTTAGTTTATGAAATGGAAAAGAAGAAAGGTTAAATATGAATTTTTATCTATTTAAAAAAAATAAAAACCATAACCCCTAAAACCCTAAACCCTAAACCCTTAACCCTAAACCCTAGATCCAAAAAAAACACTAAACCTTAAAAAAGCTAAAAAAGCTAAACCTAAACTAAATGAAACCTAAAAATAAAATTTTAAAAAAAACCTAAACCAAAATATAATAAAAATAAAATAAAATAAAAACTTAAACTAAAACTTAAACCTAAACCTAAACCTAAAAATAAAATAAAATAAGAAATAAAAAAGAAACTAAAATAAAATAAATAAATACCTAAACTAAACTAGAGAATAAAAAACCTAAATAAAATTAAAATTAAACCTAAAATAAAAAAATAAACTAAACCTAAAATAAAATAAAATAAAACCAAATAAAACCTAAACTTAAAAATAAACCTAAAAATAAAACCAAAGCAAAGTAGCAACTTGCTGGGAAAATGAGGACCATCGAGGCATCAATGTAATAACATAATTAGTAAGGACCTCCGTAATATTGAAGAGTGATGGTGCCAATGGGTCTCTATTGTAATCCCTGATGACTTGAAGAAATTGTGTACTCCATTATATAGAATAGAAAACTAGCTAGTTATTAAACATCACATGGATGTACTTAATCCAGCTGGAGTGAAACCCAAAATGCTTTAGCACTGAAAGAAGTAGCTCGATTAAACACCCACCCAATCTCAACTTTGTGTCAACAAAATTTGATGTTGTTGATATTTTTATACATAATTAGCATACAATGATTGGAATTTGTAGAAAAGTGGTTGTTTTGACTCATCTTACAATTATTCTCTTCTGAAAGGTTGTGTCAAGTTCGAGAAGTACTTACACCAAGTGGGTATTGGCTTCACTAGACCATTTAGGTCCTTAGGGCTAGGCTCTATTGGGCGCTGGCTTATCATAAACAAATAATAGACATGATTCAGCAGGGCTTTATTGAGGTAGTGTGCTTCTTCCAAGTCTTTTTTGCCAAAGTAAGCAAGGAACACTTATGGCTCTAGTAATGCTTTCACTAGAGTTTCCATTAATTCGAGGGAGTTGGGGCATCTTGAAACCATCATAAATGCTAAGAGGCTAAGAGCTTCCTGGGTGGAGCACATTGTAATCTACCTTATCGCTTGCCACCATCCTTCTATCTTTTAGAGATAAGCTCCTCCCACCTTAGTACCACTTACTCCCCACCCCAAGACACATCTTTTATTTCTAGTAAGCTTAGGATGACTTCAACTCTCTTACCCCATTGATTGTCAAAGACCATTTCAAAGGTGATGAACCCACATGTGAAAAGACAAAAATTCGAACCAACCTAGACCTCAGAGGCATTGTTAAGTGCACATGGTGGACAAACAAGTAAGTGATAAGAAGAAAAGTGAGAAAACACAACTACCATTCCCCTTCCAAATAAAGAAGATATTGGACTTTCAATCAAGTGAGTTTAGATCTAATTGACCAAACCAAAGCTTCTCTTTTGATCCCTTAAAACTGAGATAGTCTTCTTTCCCTTCTGCAAGAGTTGATCTTGTAAACAGGGGATTTGATCTGGAGAGGCAAGCCATTCTTTCGAAGTGTTGGGTTTTAGGCAATGACATGAGACTAAAAGGATCTTTCATTTCATTATGAGGATAGGGTGGATAAATGAAATGAAAAACTAAATTTCTAAGTCAAAGAGCACTAAACGCTTTATCTTGGAAGACTAGCTTATCCTTACAACTAATCTCATGTCCTTTTTGACTCTTAGACTTTAGACTTTCAATTCAAACTCTTATACTTCTCACTTTTCAACTTCTCTACTGACAAGAAGAGTTGTATGAAGGTATGACTTTAAGGAGAAGTTATGTTTAGTTTCTTACATGATAGCTTTCGAAGCATGCTAGCCAAGTTAAAGACAACGGGGAAGTGAAAGTGAAGTGGCCAATAGGTTGACTCAGCTTTGAGCAAAGAAGCTCTTTAAAAGTGTAAATGTGGGCAGTGGGATATCAATAACTTTCTTACCTTATTGCTATCATGTATCTAATAAGTAGAAGTACGGAGGTCAATAAAATGGATTTTGGGAAGATGCGGCTAAATGCTTTTCTGCTCACTAGGCGAGAGGGAGGAGAAGTGACTTTGAGGCTTAAGCTAGTCCACCTTAGGTCATAATAGTGTCTAGTGTGACATCGGTAGGAAGGTAATGTACCTAAGAGACTTGCTTACAAGGAATTTACTTGTCTTGCTCTCTGAAGAAGTGGAGTTTGTTTCTATCATAGTTAAGAGTTACAAAATTGATAGCACCTAGCTAGGTTTGAAAGAAGAACTCCTCAATTTGAGATGAAATCTAGCAATAGGTGTTTCTACACTAGATAAGAGAGTTGGGATTGAGCTTTCACTAATAGAAAGAGCAATTTAAGATAGCTAGGTCTCATATCTAAGAATATATTTTTAGCTTTTCTCAAGATTGAATACTAGGAAGTCAAGGAAGCTAAATAAGTGCTTTTGGTCTTATATCCATATCCGCTACTCCAAGCCTTATTAGAATCTAATGTTAGAAAGAAGAGCAACCTAACTTTCCTTTTTTAGATAGATAAGAGATCCACTAAAGTAATGGTCTTCTAAGTATCCCTCCTTCCCCAACTTAAGCAAATGAACCTTGTACAAATAACCAATCGCAACATATCCAATTTCTAGAGAATTAGAAAATTTCTGCCATGTGAAAAATGGAAAAGGTATCCAAAACTCTTGTTTTGATGAGAAGGTAGCAAAAAAACACAATTTTGAATTGACCAAACCAAGGCCTCCCTACTCACCCTATTCATGGTTGGTTTGCTGGGAAGATTAATAGGTCTTCTCTTTTTCTCTTACCTTGGTGTGACTAGGAACTAGCAGCCTATTGCTATGTAATCCCCAATTAGCTCAATTGTTAGCGCAAAGAGAGTGAAAAGAATGACTTCCAGACCCAGGTGCTAGATAAGTGACTCAGTTAGTGGAGCTCATGGCATAGCTCAGAGTTTGAGTCTTAGTAGTAGTCACGATTAGTCCTTTTACCGTTCATGACTATGATGTTTTTGGGTGTATATGAACAAGAAGTGTGATCTTTTCAAGGAAGAATACGGTGTGGTTCTTTTTTTCATGATAATGCCATGGCATGGATCTATTCTAGATTTGATAATAGAACCTCACCCACTCTTGGACTCTCCTCCAAACTCTCTCCTTTTCTTAAGACTATGATAAGCATGAAAGATCTACTCATCATGGTAAGGTTAGAATATTGACCTAAAAAATGTCTTTTGCAAGCTCTTTTGCTTTAGGTGAGTAGTTTAAGCTTCAATAAGAAAAAAACATACTTGTTTAAATTTCTTTTATGTCCTAAGCCTCCCTTATATACTTGGAAGAGCTTCTTGATCTTTATACCATCAATTACTTTAACTAAAGAAAAAATAAGGCTATCATCTGCAAAAAAAAAGAAATGAGAAATATTAGGACCCTGCCTGCTAGCCCTCACACCATTGTGACACTATCTGGCTTCAAAAAGGATTGATTTTTTCTCTTCATGGCAATTTGAATTTAAAATCAAATATCCATAGCATGAGAAAGTCAATCATGAATGACTTTCAGCTCTAGGGTGTATACTTTCAATCTTTGTTGAGTAGTGCACTCTTGCTTCCTTCCCCTTTATTTAGGGCATAGGGAGGACCAGTCTTCAAATCTATTCAACGGTAGTGGATATAGTGAACAATGACTTTCACAGCATGGAGAATTCACCAGTCATTATTTCTACTGCAAGCAAAGAGTTCACGATGAAATTCAACCTAGATTCGCTTTTTAGCTTACTTTTTTTAGGTCAATTTCCTCACCTGATCGTAGACCACCCTTCCTTTAATGGTTCCTTTTTAGGTTGTCTAATTCAGTAGGATATGTCCTCACTCATAAGAAGGGGAAGGTGCTAGAAAAAGCCATGATTAGGGGATTTCTATTCTATACACACCTAAGCGGCTATATACATCCTATCAACACCCCTCCATTAGTAGAAGGATGCACCGTAGTATCTTCAACTGGATGAATCCACTTCACTAGGAGATGGTGAAAGCCTCTTCACAACCATTGAAGGTTTGTTAGTGCATTACAGATGTGCTCATGACTCTTTCTTTGTCGATACTAATGGGAAGAGAAGGCTATTGAAGAGCTAGCTATATGCTAGCTAAAAGAAGGCACCTTCATCGGTTGGGGTCTAGAATTCTTGTACAACATCTTTAGGATAAGTACCATAAGTGTTATCGTAAGAAGAAGAAGATAGGCCTTCATAGGGAAAAGTCTTTCTACTTAAACTAACCTCCCTTTGCTCAATTGAGAATTCTTGTTTGTAGATAAGATCTAACGAAATGACTCGAGATGTGAATGGAAATCATCGAGAAATTCATGTAATGTTCTGCCTGATCACTCAATCAAGCTCCACATTTTCTCTTGATATTCGAAAGTAAGATAATTAGACTAATCTAGGTATTGATTCTTCATTCAATTTTTGCTACATTATTGAAATCCTTGTTAGTTATGGTAAATAGAATCCTTAGCTATTTGAAATAGCCCTACCCCCTTATTTATTCAGTCGAGTAGTTTCTTCTTTGCTTCTTCTCTTTGACACAAATGTGGGATTATAGTAGTTCTGAATTAAAAACTAGTTTTAGTTTATGTGAATGTCCGAGTTCATCACTCCTTGATGAAAATGGATTTTTTAAGAAACAAGACTTCATTATGAACTGAAAGAAAAGATAAGAATGAAATCTTCATAGGACCCCTTATTTTTTGTGCAGTGGAATACAAAAAGTAGTGTTGGTAGTTGAAGACAAACAAAAAGAACATCGACCATACCTCCATACTGACTTGATTATGGAAGCTACTGTAATGTGAAAAGTATAGCACTTTTTGTGGGACTCGATAGTTTTTTCCTCTATTAAATCCACTACGATACGACCAGACAAGTCAGAACTATCAACCTTGCCAACCATCATAACTTGAAGGTACGAAGGTGAGTACATCTGACTATCTCACTTTCTAGGAGAGAAGAAAGAAAATGGGATACACAGACCCTTGTAGAGAAAACATGTCCAAGAAAGAATGAGAAAGTCAATTCATCTACATGAGGTTTAGAATTTTGATCAAAATGTGTTCCCACCGAGTCAAGGCATCTGCAAAAGTTATTCACCTTTTCCTAGGCCCAGTACATCTAGAAAAAGGTCAAGCTTATGGATATCAAGCGCATTTCTGATGGTAAAAGAAGTTTATTAATCTTGATATCAAAATTTCTAATTATTATTATAGCCTCTGCCTCAATCTCAACCTCAAATGTTGAATACCAAGTGCCATCCTTGATAGCCAAGAACTTAGCCATAAACTTCAAGCTTGCCCCTTATATTTGCCCTATTTTGAATACCTCTATCATCCCTCCCTACACTAGCTTGCCCTAGATTGCCTAAGTTGGACCCATCCCTATTTAGTTTGAACCAACTTTGGAACCTTCCACTTGACCTGGACCACATAATTCATCTTGCCTAAAACTTATCTAGTCCAAAAAAGGCTGACATGTCGAGATGAGAGGCTTAGATTTGGAGAGAGGGAGCCATGCCTGAACATAATAGACTTTCAATAGAGCTAGAGCATCCAAGATCAAAAGTGAAAAGCATGCTACAAGGGAAAGGAGGGGTAGAGGCACTAAGTCAGTCTATTCGGACCTAGAGGAAATCTAGATAAGAGTTAGGTAAGATTACCCTACTCATTTCTTTATTCAATACAGGGGATGATCAAATATGCTATTTCCATGCTAAGAACCCTGAAATCGGAAACAAACCCTTATCCAAGATGAGAATCCTCTCTTCAGATTCAATAGATAAGAAGGATGAAAATATATTTTTAAAGAAGAAAACCAACTAGATTTGAATTGCTTTTAGAGTACGGGTCGTAAACACTAAAGGATATAGTGGTACCATTCATGAGTGACTTGTTGGGTCTATATTTTCTCAACAAGCAAAGGTGTGTAGCAAAGAAGTCCACTATACTATAGGAGGTGGAATCCTCCCTTGGACTAGGTGGAAGATGCATCTACCAATGCAGGATTAAGATAAGCTGGTTGATTCCATCGGAAGCTAGGCTCGGAAAGAGAAGGGAATAGGCTTTTTTTATCCAACCTGGTAGCTTTGCCTCCTCCCATGTCTCCGCTTCTCGGGTATTCTTCTTTTGTGTCTTCGAGACTAGGTACCCTTACCCTCCTTTTTAGTATGCATTGTGGGATGATTAATCAAAGTGAATTCTTGATTCTACTATAAAAAAAAAAGAGAAATGAAAACCGAGTGAAGGGTACCTCGAATAATTATACCTTTTAGGGGTACCTATATTTTTTTGTTGTAAAAAAGGGAAATGAAGAGGGTTTCATCTTTCTAATCAATCATTAACTTCATAACACAAAGAAAGGAAAGTCAGGTAAGAGTGCTTTCTCCTCGATGTTGTTAGCTCTAAAAGAAAAAGAGTTTTCTTAAACTTTCTCTTTCAATGAGGGAGTCAATCTATTTCTCATTGTCCTGGGTGAGAATAACTATGATGTGCTTTTCCTGAAGGTCACAATCTTGACATTTCTCAGTCGTTAGCATTGCTCAAGCGCCATTGTTGGTGAGGCAGGCAGGAATGATTATCGCAGAGTTATGTCATTCAGATTTCTATTCGGTTGGTGCAGTCAATATAATGGCTTCAGCTTTTCTCGTTGGTGGAATATGCTCTAATTTTGGAATGAATTCCTCTATTTTTGTAGATTTAGTATGTCTAGGAACAGGCTTTCTTTGAAGAAATCTCTCTTTTCTTGGAAGTTAGCCAGGTAAGACAAGAAAGTCTTTGTTTGGGGAAGAGAACTACTAGTGTATTCAAAAATGGCCAATTAGCATTAGCAGGAGGAAAAGGAACTGACTGAACTAAGTTGAAACTCTAATTTCCATCGAGGAAAGGATAGGGCTTGCAGCAAACTAGAACAAGAGCAATTTATACTTCTCCAAAGGAGGAAAACATGAGAACATTGCTAGGCTTCTGGGAATGGATGTGGCAGCATTCTCGTTTTAATATTTAGGTCTTCCTCTTAACACTTGCAAGCTAAATAGAGTTTACTGCCAACCACTGGTTGAGAAAGTTATTGCTAAGCTCACGGGATGGAAGCAACAGATGCTATCAATGATAGGCAGATATCAAGACCACGACACTTGCTTTAGGTGTGTATTGTAACCATGCTTTTGAGTAATCTGTTAAAAGTTCAGCGGTGTGCTGCACGATTCATTGCTAGAGCAGAGTAAAGGTGCGTACCAAGAACATTGAATAGATTTCACGTGCTCAAGATAGTACACCTATCTATCTCAGATCAATACCATTGAAGTATCCATTAGCTTTCTCTATAATAGAGAAAAAAAAATCTTTCAGAATAGATATACAAAACACATAGTTTTTGGGGTCATTCTCGATCATCCCCTAGTTCACTCAAGGCCCATGGTTGAATTGGAGATTCTGTCATCAACAAGTTGAAGGACCGAATGGATGATAACTTATATCAACTCAATAAGGGGTACAAGACAGCATCTTCCACCATCGCATACCTCCAACTCGATGTCTCTTAGCTAGTAGATGGGACTCATCACGGAGAAAGAATGATATGTGAGGTGAGGTACCCAAGTCCGGACTCACGGAGCAAGGAAATGCACCATGGAAGGGCCCAAAGAACCAAAGAGGGGTACTCCCACCAAACGGGAAGTTGTGGCTCTTCTTCCTCTCTAGGTGCAGAAGTCGATGGTATGATAGATTGGCACTCCAATCCAAAGAAGCATATGTGGCTCTCATGTCGCTAATATGATGACTTAATAAATATGGGAAGCAATGAGTGCTCTCACCTATCAAAGTCAAAAGCAACAAGTCGATTATGTCATTCAACACCTCTCGACCATAGCACTCATTACTTCTAGAGATGCGAGAGTGGGTAACCTCTCAATGGGAAGCATATCGTGGCTCCTCTTTCACATCTCTAGCTTTGTGGGTTACTAACAATGTCAAAGCAACAAGTCGATTTTATAAGCGGGAAAGCTAAAGGTCTGAAATGGAAAAGCTATAGCTTCGACATGCATCAAGTCAAAAAGCACTATCATAGTTGGTCACGCCTCGAGAGCTCCTATGGGACCTTTGTACTCAAGGAAGCCCCAACTCCCTCACTCACCATTCATACCTCTTGGTGCTATGGTCGAGAAGAGGCACATAAGGCAGCCGCAACCAAGTCAACCTAACATACCCAACCCCATCTATCACGGTGGAACCATTCAAAATCTAGAACCCATGCTAAATCTCAGTAGGTGCCCCACATCATCGGTGGCATACAAACGAGTCTCAAAGGGTGAGCCCAGTATCATCAATCGCCACCCTAGGGATGAAAGGCGCTTGTCATATGAACTCACACGAGAAAACCATTGAGCTACTCTATTAGGGTGGTATCCCTCTAAGGCCACCCGACCAAAGTGGTAGCCACAACGTCTCATGTTAACAAAGTACTCTACAATGCTTGGGAGACCGGCATCCAAAAGTCATGCATGTCTATTGGCGATCGATGCATCAATAAGCTCCACTTCAGCTTATCGTCAGCGTACCTATGTACGGTGGTTGACTAACGAACCTAGTCAAGAATGTAAGGAGAAAGATGACCTTCATGCATAGACAGACCATCATTCACGAAGTCCCTCCTTTCATCTATTTCATAAAAGAAGGAAGGATCTCGGTCTTCCCGTGAGAGCATCATCAAAAGCAAAACCAGGCAAATGGATTGATCCAAACAAAATTCCATTGCGTCTCACTTTCTCCTCTCCCAGAGGTCGAGTATTTCTCCTCTAACAGAAAAGAACTCATGAATATGAGTGAAACTGCAAATGCTTTTTAGGCTCATCTACATTCCTTTTATTTCTACTCAACTCAAACCAATGAGCTAAGAAATCAAGAGTCATTCAACTAGGAAATCCCTTACCTTTTCTCTGACCCGGTGAACCACTTCCTAGCTCGAAGACCACCCCACATGTTCTAAAGAGGTGTTTCTCTGAACTAGCTAATAAGAATTTGGATATTCTCCTCTTTTTCTTTGAAAGTAGCTTAATGTAAGTGGAATTGAAAAGAAAGAAGAAAATTCACTCGAAGAGGTTGACTTAGCCAATGGAAAATAGAGTTCGACACGATGAATTGATTCAATCACTCATGTTTGAGTCTTTTTTACACATTTGAGTGAATTGAGTAAATGGGACATCTGTCAATGTATTTTTTCAAAAGATAGAGCTACAAGTAACACAAAGTAAGAAAGAAGAGCGAAGTTGGATCCTGAAGCAAGAAAAAAAAGGGACTAATGCCCTAATATATTGGATCTATAAGGACACAATAAAATTAGGAATTCTTTTCTCTATTAATAATGATATAAAAAGAAGCCAATGCAAACATGAATCAGAGGCCTTCTATCACAAACAAAGAGAAAGGAATGAGCATCATAAGAACTACAAGAATACGTCTCTTTTATATTGAAAGTTCTTCTTGTAAACTACTTCTAAGAATGATATGTCAATTCAAGGCACATTTTCTATGATGGTAATAAGACCATGTTTTTATTTTAGAACAATCTTGACTAGTAGGTATCACTGAATAGTCAAGTAATTGGACTAACATCCAGATTACCCACCCTCCCACCTCTTCCAAAAGACAAGCTAGGCTCGATCAGTAGTTGCTCTCATTTACACCATCTAAGAATCTAGAGATGATGCAAAGCCTCCTTTGAGCAGATTATTCTCATAAGAGGCCATCAAGATTCCATTTTTTCTTAACTAAAGAACTAACTTTCCATTCAATCAATAGAGGAGGAAATGGGATGAAGTTACTCAATTGATAGATAAGTTATGGTTGGGAAGATCTCGATCGAAGTGAAGTGCTTTAGTGCTTCACCTACAGGTTACAAAACTACATGCTCAACCGACTCAGACTCAATTGAATCTTTGGTAAACCCATTTCTCCTAGTCCTCGAGTAATGAGGAGGAGGAGAGAGGCTCGAGCAAAGTGAGAGGAAAGCTTAGATAAGGTTTGAGTTTTGTTGATGCCCTTCACTTCTTTAGTACTAGTAGGTTTGGTCTACCACTCCACTCATACAAGTGAGCGAGTTCCAATCAAGATAGAAAGTTTTGGCTCACCGGTGATCATACCATTGAATAGGTCTCCCATGACCCGTACATAAATCGGTGCCGGGATCATGGTTCCAAGTTAGTTCTCATTGTGGAAGTGAGTGTCTTGCTTTATCTTTCCAGTCATGCTTTTACCCTGACCTTTCTCCCCACATTATAAATTACAAGCAATTTGAGATCTGTCTAGCTTACTTATGTTCAGTTCTATTTTTGAAAGAGAGGAAGAAAAAACCCCAACTTTTGAAGCAATCCGTGAAAGCACAAGCAGTCTACTAGAATGTAGAATTAGGCTTGAGCATAAGGAACTCCACTACACAATTGAAAGTGGAAGATGAGATAAAGATTGATTTGAGAATAGACTATCGGCTACATATACTCTTTCCATGACATGAGAGAGAAGAATCTACTTTATCCATGAGTGGGATTTTCTTGACTTTCCTTTGACGTAGGAAGCATCAAATTGCATGTGAAAAGCATGATTAGGCTTAGGAAAGAAAGCTATCAGAAACATACGTGTAAATAAAAAAGAAATGAAACTTGATGGCTTTCTTTATGCCTAACTTGAAAAGGTTGGGTACTCTCTGGGCGGTCGAGCCCTATCCTTTGCTCTTAAAGGGTTCGACTACTCCTGCGTAGAAGGTATTGCCTTGAAATTGAAAGTTGGCTTTGCTTTACAAGCGTAGCTCATAGGCGAGGACTTCACCCCACCCATGTGATGATCTCCTTCGGTGAGGGGGCATCAAACACATCAATCTTAGAGTCTCTACGAACTCTCTTATCGACCATGCATCTTGAATGAATTGAGAGAAGAACAATTCTTCACTCCACCACAATCTCGTCTACATAATCTTCTTCCACCTCAACTCCCGTATTTATAGTGCTTCCAACAATGGAAAGAACAAAGAGCCCAACTCTTTGACTTAGATCAAATTGGAAAGTGCATGAGGCAATGAAAGAAAGTTTGATTCTAACAATTGTCATAGATAATTTCAAAGACCAGTGGAAAAATGGATGGTTGATAAAATAAATGAGGAACCGGCCCAAGCTTGAAAGCTCAAATTACTCTAGATAAAGGAGGAAATGGAACGCCTATTAAAAGAATTGCTAGAGTTAAACTAGACAAAGTTCAAAATAGCCCCCACCTGGGGCATTATATGCTGGCTTATTGGACCTGCTAAAGGAGCACCCTCACAAGACGGGATTGGAAGAATGATGTTACAAATCTCCGTAATCTTTCTAATTGAAAAAAAATGAGAGACACTAGATGAAAAGGATGAGTTAGCTCTTCTTTTCTTTCAAAACTTCTGGCCAATCCAGAGAAAAATGAATCAAAATGTGGTGTCTAGTTGCATTGGTAGTGAGAAATCATCGATCATACTTTCACTTAACCGAGTTCAAGTCAACCTTTTTTTAGAATAAGCTTTTTCTACACCTACTGCTCACTAAAACCAACCGACTTCTTTCTCTCTATTCTCATTGCTATTGATAATGGAATTTTTCCTTTCTTTGGAATAGGAACTACATCCTGACTTGAGAATAAGTCTTGGTTTCCTTATTTATTTGTCAATTCACTATGAATCTCTACTAGACACGCAATTCCATTCTGACCCGAGTCCATCACCATCGACTTACTTTTATTCTAGAGCTCCCACAAAAAAATGCTTCAATTGATTGACGGATGCAACCCAAGAAAGTAGTCAAGGTTGGTTTCATTACCCTCTTTGTAGAGAGGAAAACCTTGTTCACCAGCTTCTTCGAATGAGTCAAGAAAAGAGTGGATGATAGGGCTTATTCCTTTTTAATGGCATCTGTTTTGGTGCCCTCTTCTTTTGTGCCACCCCTAAAGCATTCATTGCTTTCAGCATTACTACCAAGCTTAAGCAGAAGGCTATCTTGATAGAAAAGCTCATAGCCACCACTTCTTCCTCACCCTTGGAACCAATCAAAGTCGAAGGAGGTCCTATCCTTTTCTATAAGATGAAGGAAGCGGTTGCTTGTCTTAGCTCATAGGGACATGTATGGATTTGGATGGTCTTTTCTACTAAAATTAGGCATTGAAATGGGCCTAACTCCATTCTCTAATAAACCCTCAACCTCTGGTGGTATGCTTGGTTACATGTGTTGTCTACTTTGCTTGACTTGAGTGCATTCACTAGGACTATCAAAGCGGCGACTTCTCTTGTCCACTATGGCTTACTTGGTCTTTTCAAGGAATGCGGTCGATAGAAACCTCCTAAATAAGGTGCAACCATGAGCTTTCTATAATAAATTTTCTACTTAGGAAGAGCCCTTCTCAAAGAAAGGCGAGTCGAACCATCATTAGCTGACTTGTGAATATAAGAACTAGAGCACTGACCATTTTATTCTTGACCCCGAAAGAAAGTTTGTGAGGCAACACAAGTCTAGTTTACAAGAACTTCTCGTGTAACCTACATATAGTGGTTTCTCTTTAGAAGCTTTTAGCTATGCCTTATATAGTTTCTTTTACTGTGAAGTAACTATTTTAGAAAGTAGTTTAAGTAGTTTTATGTACTTGATTTGATGCTATTACTGCAACTATTATTGAAAGATTGAATTGACATATGTAAAATACTAACTACTGCTATTACTACTAGTAGTATTTACTTGATTCTATTATAGATAGATAAGACTTATTAGGAGTCAAGTAATATTCTAAGAACTAACTAAGAATTTTTAGTTGTTTACTACTAGTTCCTGCTTTTACTAGGAAATGCTACTAAATAGCTAAGCTACTATTTTAAGAGGAATTATTTGTGCTCCATGTGATCACTCACTTACATTTCGAAAGACTTTTCCATTCGTTGAAGCAAACTTATGGTGATAGACAAGACATCCATTGGAATAACTACTTCTCTTTCCTACATTCATTATTATCATTGCCAGCAGCCACACTCCCTCTTCTTGCTACTATTCTTCCTCCTATCCCATAAACATTGGTATTACTACTTCATTAAAAGAGAAAGATAAGATAATAGCACCCATAAGTATGTATAGCAAGTGCCTTAACTCTCATCGCATGATCCACTGGTTGTTGCTCATCACGAATCATATCATGAAGAAAGTCCTTAGGTTGGGTCGAAATCTAGATGTAGCACTTGTTCAGTTTGAACTCATGATGATTGAAAATGCTCTAATAATTGACTAACATCACTCTAGACTTCATCAATAATAAAGAAATCCTGCATTGCTTGATTATGTTTAATAAAAAGAACTTTTCATGGATTTCTATTATGACTTTACTGTCAACCAAGTGGTAGATAATCCCACCAAATAGTGAAACCAATTAATAAACATAAAATAAGAAGAAGTCAGTTATCTATTATGTAAGAAGAATTCAACTATTCATCCAAAGTGAAACACTTCGTGCTTAGAAGCAGGCTGTATTATTTTTCTAAGTCCCATTTCATTTTCAAGAGATGATCAAACCATAAGTCTACCCTTTCTAAAGTGCTGCCTACTATGAAGCAGAATTATGACCTTCTCAGGACATTCTAGAATAGGAGATACTAAAGGCTTCCAATAAGACTTTTTCCTGCTAATAGTTCTCACTATATGTTTTACCTAGTACATTAAAATCCTTAATACTATACACAAAAGGATTATTTCTCCATAGCTTCAATTGCAGGTGTGCTATAGTATTATCATCTATAATAGAATTTAGTGAAGTGAAAACCTCTCCATATTCTCAAAAGATATAATAGGAAGTATACATGTGAGCATCCCTATCATATGTGGATAGAATACCGAATGCTTGTCCAAATGAGACATAAAATCTCTTCATATTTTAGCGTCCTTGTATCTTCCATGAGACTTGCTTCTACCATGCTTAGAGTTAGACCCTTTTCAATAGGTCTCCCCCTAACCAACAATCCCTCAGCCTACTTATCATCTTCTACACCCTCAAGCTTAGCTATCACATCCTCAAAAAGAAGTGAATTTTGAACAAAAAAAGAATCTAATGGTATCCCTACAATACAAAATGGTGTCACAGAATTGCTTAAAATAGGGAGGTAAAGAGAACAATAGCAATAAAGCTTGATCCTCATCATCAACCATCACATCTATATTCCTAAAATCCCTAATTCAATTAATTCAAATGTGACATCATGGCTTCTTGCATGCGAAGCAAGTACAATCTCTGCTTAGGATCTAGGGAGGCTTTTGGTCATCTACAAAGACTCTAGCTTGAGCCACAACCCTTAGTGCTTGTTTCCTCCAAGACCTCATCTGCCAAACATGGCTAGATCAATGAGAGAGCATTTCATTCATCTCCTCCTTCTCTTCTTCACTCAGAGTCTCAAGCATCTTTAAATGCCACATGAGTGCCTTCGCTAGTCCCTACTGAACTAACACACCTTGCATCTTGGTTCTCAAAGCCCAAAGCACTTTGAGCCAACAAACTTCTCAATCTCGTACCTTGTCATCATTGAATTGTTCATTAGGCTCTGATACCACGTGTTTGGGGAGGATCAATGGGGGAACAACCTCATACACTAATGGTCAAACCCATTTGAAACCCAAAAGCTTCACTATGGGTGGGCCAACTAGTAGTCTTTATACACCAACATATTTTCAATTGGGACTAAACCCAAGACTCTCATGTGTATTAACAATCTTGAAGCCTTTCAAAGAAGAAGTTTGTCACCACCTACACTATGAAAACTAAAGTGATTTCAACTTGGCCTTACTATGTAAGTGGCTCTGAGCTCAAGAGGAGGGACTATGGACACATGTTATCTAGCAGAAGTACTATAGGAGAGAGAGAGAGAGAGAGAGAGAGAGAGAGAGTATGGGACATTACCCCTAGGAGTAGCTCCAACATTTCCTCTTTATGGAGAGGCATCTTGCAAACTATAGATATTATCCGAGCTGGCTCATATTTGAGTCTTGGAGATGAAAGCAAGATTTTGTTCTTGAAAGATAGGTGGTGTGATGGTGTTAAGCTGGAGGAGATGTTCCCATTCATTCCCAAGGATAGCTTTATATAGTTCTTGCATGGTTGCAGATGTCTTTCAAGACTCTTCTAATGAAGGTAGCTGGTGTCCGAGATTTAGAAGAAAAGAATGCACCTTACCTTAATTCATCACTCTCCAGTGTATCTGAGTTAGAAGCTAAGCAATTAGCTATTGTGATAATGGTATATTTCTCGAGGCAACAAAATAGGCAGAAATGTTTTATTACTATGCACCTTGCCTTAATTGATTCTGTCAAAGTCTACACAACATAGACTCTTTCATGTCAATGAACTACCTGAGTCATGCTCAGGTGCCTCCCTTCCCAAAGCTAAAGCTCTTTTAGAGCTCTAGGTTCAGGTGAGCTTTGCTGTTTACCTATCTTCACTGAAACTGAAGAGAAGAACACCTGTGATTGAACTATTTCAACTTAGAGAGCATTTAGGCATGCAAAACTTGTGTAGTACCTTAGAAGGTACACAATCTTTGGTAGGTTGTCTAATGGATGCTAGAGATTCTTCATATTCATTCGGCTTTAGGAGCCAGACAATAACTTATGTCTCTTTGATAGAAGATGGCATACTGTGTTTAGTTCCTCCTTAATATCGAAAGATCTTAAGAAGGAGAACTGAACCTAGAATTGTCAAATTGGTACTGAGCATGTGCTCTTTTTGAAGGTTAGAAAAGTCTGGCCAAAGGTGTGAAACAAAGTCTCCCCAACCATGATCTTGAAATTACAATCCTAGTGAAGTATGTAGGAAAACCACAGTCAAATTAATGACTAGGGCTTCCTCCAACCTCTCAACTTATGTCCCATCCGACACCCAAATCTCGCTTCAACTCAATTTTTTTTAGTTTCAATCGATTTGGACCTCCACTCCAAACACCTACAAGAATCCTCTTGAGGGTGGACGTGTCGGGATTATCATGGTAACTTAGTGCATGGCACACTTTACTAGTGGAAGCATTGCATTGATGACCATGATTCCTGCTGTGACACTGTCTAATATTGGGAGTATTTGGTTCTCTAATAACATAATCTTTTTGACTAGTGATTATGATGATCCAATAGAACCCGATAGAAAAGTTACATTTGGCCTAGGTTGATTAATCAATAGTCTTATACTTCACATTTACAATATCCGGTGAGATAGTTGTTTGACAAAATGAGAGTGTGGTCGGTTTAAGGTCAAACTATAGGGCAGTGGGAAAGTGTGTCTATTTGCCAAAGGCAACCCAATCTGGCAAGCACTTTTTTATTCTATCCATGGTTAGTTATTGGAAGTTCTTAGTCGATTGATCACCGATAAAACTTTTCATCAGCACGCACCTCTCTCACTCAAGGTAATTCGATTAGTTGTAAATTCCATAGGCGCTCAATTCTTTAAGGATTTAGGAGTGATACTTCAATGCGAGTTATATCGCTTGATGGGAGCTTCATACTATGTTTAGGGAAGACCCATCATTGGTTGAGACACTGGTTACTTAATCATGCACCTAATGGCATATGACCTTAGCCTCTGAAGTTTTGGTTATTGCTTCCTCAAAAAAAAAAGTAATATTAGAGGGGTTGTTGAGGTCTTACATCCTGGGTGAAACCTAAGGTGTGATTGTAAGGAGCAAAATATAGGGAGCACCTTGTCTACCCCCTATGAAAAAAGAGTACCTATCATCAAGACTACAATATCTATCGAATAACTGATCCATCTGCACTCTGACGCTCATTCCTAATCGTGTACATGTACCCCACTACATATTTTCTATAGAGAAATGGTAGGGATCCTCACCCCTAAAAGACTTTATGACACTAATCCATGTTATCAGTCTTTGGACTCTTTGAATAAGCAAGAAATAACTACCCCATGGGAGAAGAAGCAAGGATTGAATCTCTCCAAATATACCATACTCAATATCCCCATCGCTGCCCTTTCCATCCATACAAGACACACGACATAGACAAGGATCATGGATGTGCAGGTGCCCAAGAAGAAATTAGATGGGACAAAAGTGTCTTGAGAGACTCATTAGCCGAGATTGTAAGCTTGCTCAGTGAGAAAGGGAAGGAAGAGCTACTATAATAACACGATAAAAGCCCTAAGCGATAGCAATAATGCTATTCTTAAAAAGATTGAATGTATAATTCTATGAATGGCAATGAGTCAGTCTAGATGGAAAAAGAAGGTAACTGTAGGGAGGGGAAGGTTGCTAGCTTCTTTTCTTTTTCAGCTTAGCTTAGTTTTTCAGCTTATTTTAGAGTAATTTTAGTGTGCTTTAGAGCACAATAAATTAAGTACCACCTGTGAAGGATGGATATTCTCTAATAAACATAGAGTAGTAAAGGATTCTTTTTCTCCAGGTTAGTTTGATAACCTTTATAGTAGGAAAGTTTGAGGTAGGCATGGCCAATTATCTTAACCTGGGGGGCAGTGAACAGCAAGTAGATCTATTAAGTAGTACGTTATCAAGCTATTACTCTTTTCAAGCCTATATATGAATTCTTATCAACCATCAACCAAATCTCACTCATGTTGTGAGACTTCTAAAGAAGATTTGCCTCTTAGTTGAGGTTCTTTGAATTATTTTATTTTATTTCTATAGTAGAGTGTAACCAAGAAGAAAAAGAACCCATGAGAATCGTAGATTTAGGACCTTTTATGGGATGTGTGTTCTCTTCCATCTCATTTTTTAGATTGGTTTTTGGCCACACACTTCTTTTTATAAGAAAAGGAAATGAGGTAGCACACAACTTACATAAAAGCTTAGGCGGGAGCCTGACCTGACTATGAAAGGTGAAAGCTTAGAATGGCTAGAAAAGAAAGTTGATCAGTTTTCAGATAGCTTAGAAAAAGACACGGAAAGAAACAAATATACTAGGTGACATAATTATTGACATGAGAAAAATGAATAGCCTAATGCTACACACCTTTTCTATTTCATATTTTCTTTGTATGAAGCTCTTCAGCCCTCGATCCTTCTTTTGGTGTTTCTGAATGAGAATCAGAATCAGGTTCCATGGCTTCCATTCCATAGCTAATCTGTGTAATGAAGTTCACTACACACTGAATGATTCTTTTCTATCTTCTCTCTGATTGAATCTTTGTGACCTATTTTGTCTTCTTTTACTTAGACTCTCCCTGACCCTGAAACAAAATAGACTAAAACTTTGAAAGAATTAGTAAAAGAACTAGAATGAGAAAGTGGCAGTCAATCATTTCTTTCTTCCATTCAGTTCATAGTAAAAAAAAAAGAAAAAAATGTAGAGGCTTGCTATCGAGGAGCGGATGGGAATGAAGCTTGATATAGACCTAAATACAAAGCCAAAGACAAAAAGTTTAGGCACTAGTATTGGCCTTATGCAATGGTAGAGTCACTTTTTTTTTTCTAACCAAACCCATTGCTATGCACATTTTCTTCTACTTTGCCAAAGCAAGAGTCGACTACTTTCCTTATCTGTATTTGATATATTTTCTTTTCTCAGATAGAAAGTTTTCCTAATTATCTACATTATAAAGTTCTTAGATAGTCAATAAGTAGAAGATGTTTAGGAAGTTTCTTCGAAAACCCAAGTCAATGGACTAGACTACGATAGTTCTATTATTCCATCGAGAAAGAAGAGCTTATAGCTACCACCTAATAAGAGCTACCACACCACTACCACTAGTAGTCCTTCCTCCAAGAGATTCAATAGACCTCCAACAACGGGGAGAATGCCGACTCTATTGCTTCTCTTGAGCTGAATATGTGTTTTTGCCCTTCTATGGGTGTGGCTAATTCGGCCATTTTACAAAGAAAGAAGGACTCACTTGCTTGACCTGATAGCTATTGCGAATCAAGCTTGAGAAAAGATAGGCTAGCGCCTTCTTCACTTAGAGTTGAAATAAAAATTGAATGCCCCCACTCAAGCACCAACTGTAGTGATTCCCCCAAGACTGAAAATAGCATCCATAATTTCTTAAACATAGAATCTCTCAGTCATTGACCTACTAGGGCATAAGAAAAAATAGAAATGAGTAAAAATTGCACCAATAGCTTCTTCACCATTATGTGTGAACAACACCTCTACGCCTTTTGTTCAATAAGTATCAACAAGAATGAAAGTTGTTCCTCCCTAAGCTCTGATTTCGCTCACGGTCTATGAAGTCGCACCTTACTCTTGCTTTTTTCTTCCTGCTCAGAAGCTTAGGCTAAGGAATAGAGCATGAGGTAGGGCACCACTGGATGCATACAAACCAGGGACCCGCATGACGAACACTATAGCCAAATTACCTTTTGGATGGGGAACTTCAAGCCCTTATCCACTTTCAATTAGGTTTTTCTTCCTGAAGCTTTACACGATGGGGGATGAGAGAGAGTGTGTAGCAATGAAAGTAGTTGAGCCTGTACACATCATTAGTGCAAAAGGAATGAGTCCTTGATCCTCGCTGACCCACATAAAGAAAAAAGAAGGTGCTAGAAAGAGTTATTATTCTTGACGAGGAAGCTCTTGACTCAGGCGAGAGGGAAGGAGTAGTTTGCTAACTTCTACCAGAGAAGGTCCCCTTTTGAGAAGAGGGAAAGGGTCAAAGAGAAGAATTAGAGTGGTGGAGGCGAGAGGTTAGGAAGCAAAAGCTCACTTGAAAAAGGGAAAGAAAGCAAGAGAGTTAGATGAATCTATAGCGATCAAAAAGGGAGAAAGATCTCTTTCTCTTAAAGCAAGTGATATTAAGTCTTGTTAGTAGTCCGACTTTCTCATGAAGGGGAAAGTTCAGTCTCACAAGCGAAAGAGAGGCTTCAACTTTTTTCACCTTCGAGCCAGTTGTTGTCCTTTTCCCTTTTGTTCTAAAAAAGAACAAAACTCTTGCCTTTTCTTCTGCTGAAGAACAAACTATTGCCTTTTGTTTTGTACTTCTGAGTGCTCAATAACTAACTTCCCCATGTTGGGGTCACAACGATGCAGAAGAACTTCTATTTTCTATATGCTATTTTGAACTTAGTGAGGCTAGGCTGGACTTCTCTCTCATAAGGAAAAAGCATGCACTGATCTTAGTTGTCCTTTTTTGTTGACATGGAAGCTTGGCTTGATTACCTCCACGTTTGTGAAAGCTCAAAGTAGTGGCAGTTTTATTTTCAAAACTATTGATTGTATTCATTCTTTTATCTTATCTTTTTTTGAACTTGTTGGAAACCTAGAATTTTAATTCGTGCTTACTCATTGAAGGCCCAACCAAGATCTAAGGTAGAATATGTAGAGACATCCCATTCATTGAAATTTCATCCAAGGAAAAGCATCAATACTTACATAAGATTAGAAATGGATAGATTTCGTCAGTGAGAATGATGAAGAGCCTATGGATCAAACTGGCTAAGTACTTCTTAAAGAAAGTAAATAATTTTGGGAAAGATCAAGCATTCCTTTCTTATAAAATAGATTGAAGGGGAAATGGACTGAAATCCATTTGATGCTTTGAAAATTGAGAAAGGTTGGAACCGATGATCGATCGAATCAAGTAGGAATTCATCGATAGCCCTTCTTCGAATATTGATCTTTTTTCGGTATACCTACAAATTTTTTTCAAAAAGATCTAAGCAGCAGTTGCCCTATTACATTACTAGATGAAGATTGAGGATCCTCTCTCGTGGTGTCAACCTTTCCTGGAATGACGACATCAATTGATATAGAAAGAGAAAGAAAGGAGATTCTGCTCTTGAGTCTTAGTTCAAGCCGGGATGAATTCAGAACTCAAAAAAAGGAGATGACATTAGGTTCTTAACCAATTAGTAGACATTGAGTAGGTAAGTATGGTATATATTACAGGAGTTGAGAGTGGAGGATCAAGTGAGGGGCAGTCTTTCCTTTGTTAATCTATTCTTCTTTTTCTTTGACTTCTCCCCAATCAAATAAGAATCATTCTTAGAATCATATCTTTTTTATAGTCTTTCTATATTTCTATTCTATTCTATATACTAAAATTCTTTTATTGAAATTATTGAAATTTATATTGAATGATATTGAATTTGTGAGATGATTTTTTCTTTGTTATGAATTATGCTTTTGTATTTTGGAAAGCACAATTATGATAAACAAGGAAGAATTTGAATATTTCATTATACTTTCTACTAAGGTGTTGGGTATCAAAATCATTAGAAAAAATTATGAATTTTATACCCCGACTGACAATGAAACTTTTGAGTTCTAATTGTTCAGGATAAATAAGAATTAGCTTTCTAGCATGGAAAAATTGATTCTTAAAATTGAATCTACGAAGATGAATATACTAATTCAATATTACTGATATTAAACATTTCCATATGAATGGTAATGCATCTTTCTTCATTATTTCCTAAACCGTATTAAATATTGACAATTCAGCTTAAATTTCCTTATTGTTATTTAAGATAAGCTACCATGGTGAAATTGGTAGAGAAGCTGCTCTTAGGAAGCATCTAGAGCATCTCGTTGAAGTGGTGGCATAAGGCATAAATAATAATTATTATTAATTATTCATATTAATAATATAGAATAATATAGAGACAATAGATCTAATAGAATCTAAAATCTTGAAAATCTTCTCCTTTAGGTTCTATTTCATCCCCCCACCTAATTTGAATTATTATAAAGGGAATCTTCTTTATGATATTTGTGACTTTTGAACATATATGAACTCATATTTCTTTTTCGATCATCTTAGTTATGATTCTAATTTATTTGATGAACTTATTAGTCTACAAAATTGAAGGATTATGTAATTGGTCAGATAAAGGGATGATAGCTACTTTTTTCTCTATAATAGGATTTTTTAGTTATTGGATTTCTTGAGACATTTTCCTTTAAGTAATTTATAGGAATCGTTAATATTTCTTTCATGGAGTTTATCCATTATTCATATGATTCCCTATCTTGGGAATCATAAAAATGATTTCAGTGCAATAACTTCACCAAGTGTTATTTTTACCTAAGGTTTTACCATGTCAAGTCTTTCAACTAAAATGCATAAAGCTATAAAATTAGTACGTGCTCTACAATCTTAGTGGTTAAAAATGCATGTCAGTATGATGCTCTTGAGCTATGCAACTCTTTTATGCGGATCGTTATTAGCAATTGCTCTTATAGTGATTACATTTCAAAAAAGATTCGATTCTTTTTTGAAAATAAGAAATTTTGAAGTTTAAGGAAGTCGATTTTCTTTGGTGATATGGAATATTTGAATGAAAAAGGAAGTGTATTAAAAAGACATATTTTCTCTCATTTCAAAATTTTGACAAATATCAATGAATTCAGCTTTTGGATTATTATAGTTATTATGTCATTAGTTTAGGGTGGTTAACCTTTTTCACCGTAGGCATTATTTCTGGAGCTGTATGGGTGAATGAACCATGGGGTTATGATTGGAATTGGGACCCTAAGGAAACTTGGGCATTTCTTACTTGGACCATATTTGTAATTTCTTTACATACTAGAACAAATCCAAAATTGCAAGACCAAGGCACGAAGTCAACATTTTCCATAGGATTTCTCCTAAATTTGATATTCTATTTTGCGGTCAATCTATTTGAATTTAGGTTCCACAGTTATGGTTCATTCCAATGAATATCTAATTGAAGAAAAGGAACTACATGAAGAATGCATAAAAACATCACCTGATACACAATGAAAATTTATGCGACTTTTTGAGAACCATTTCAATAGAGGCACTACGTGTCAAATGGTTATAAAAAGCTTTAGATGTATCTCATTACAATTCTAACGCCTACTATCTCGAAAATATTGAGTTAAAAGTAATGTTTGATATAGATCTTTCTATTGATCCTCCTCTATGAGAGGTGGGTGGGGAATCAAAAGAAGTAAGATCAGGCACATCATACTCTTCAGGGATTATGTCATGTCAATTTTCATCTTTATGAATAAGGAAAGAGCCCATACTTAGAGCATAATTTGTACCAAGTTTCTAGTCTACATAACCATAAAAGTCAGCTTCGAGGTTCGCTCTAGTTTGCTAGGTCGCAAGTCCCTTGTCAGCTAGCCCTTCTCTTCCTCTTTTTTTCTCATGTTAGTCTTTTGAGAAAGAACTGGAACCAAAACTAGACTAGAACAATAACAACAATGTAAACTATAACAAGCACGTTAGCAAAAAAAAGCAAGCATCTGATTAGAGATAGGGCTTCGACCAAACATCTTTTCTTTACCGAGTGTCAAGTGATGATTGGCTGAGGAAAAACTTTGTGATGGAGTACTCTCTGTCAGATTTGATACTTCACTTGAGCACTCTATTATTGCTGTCTATTCATAATTAAGGTTAAGCTGCATGGAAAACTATTCGATTCACTTTTTTTGGAGGGGGGCCTTTCTCCAATGGGTTGGTTCAGGTTTGAAATGATCCAAACCAAGACAAAACTGGATATATGGCTTCCAACGCCTATAAATAGCAAGCAAAGGGAGATGAGGTCAAACCAACTTTGGCCATGGATATCACTTCCATACTTAAGAGAATTTGTCTTTCTATTCAAAATGTAGAAAAACCTAGTTAACCAAACAAAGGATACAGCCCAACAAAATTATTTATTTTTGAGATCCCATTAGAAGTTTTGTCCATATATGTTCTTTGATCGATTCATACTATACTAGATCTAGTTGCATTTGATTGAAATTGATAGAATAAACCAATTAGATTTGACTCGACTTTTATTGCTTGATCCCTAAGTAACTTTCATCAACTAGCATTTGGCGAAATCATAAGGAATAATTGGTTAGATACATGAGTTTTTATTTTAAAGATTTTTTCAAAATAGATTTTGAATTTGAATTTCATCATTTTACTGATTAAGCTATATCTGCATATACATGCATTAATGTGTATATTATCCATCGATATACATAAGAAAATAACTCTTCCAACTTTGTAGAAAAATAAGCCAATGGTCCACTCAAGTTATAGTGATTCTAAGAATGTGACTACAAGCAAGTAATAGCCACTTCACATTAGATACTAAATTGGGTGTGTTCAGATGGCCATTGATTGAAACCATCAGACCCCTTCTCCCAAAGTAATAAACTGCTGCAGCTGAGCTCTTGCATCTTCCAACATCGCATACCTCTGACTCTAATGTCTCTCTTGGCCAGTAGATGGGACTCGAGAAAGAACGATATGTGAGGTGAGGTACCCAAGTCTAGACTCAAGGGAGTAGGGAAATGCACCATAGAAGGGTCCAAAAGACCTGAAAGAGGTGTATTGTCCACCAAATAGAGAAGTTGTGGCTCTTCTTCCTTGTTTGGTGTGAGAAGTCAATGGAATGACAGACTGGCACTCCAATCCACAGAAGCATACCATGGCAGCTCATGCCACTGCCTGATATGACAACCCAATAAAGAAGGTACCTCACTATGATAGGCAATGAGTGCTCTCGCCGCATCCTAACTCAGCCGATGGGTTAACTGCAAAATCAAAGCAACAAGTTAGTGCCATAAGTTTTGCTAAAGGCACTGGAAAGGAAAATCTATAGCTACGACATGCATCAAAGTCAAAAGGCACTACCGTACTTGGTCCCTACCTATAGAGAGCTCTTGTGGGATCACTATGCTCAAGGATGCCCCAACTCCCTCACTCTCCGCTCATATCTCTTAGCGCCATGCTCGAGAAGAGGTGCATAAACAGCCAAAACCAAGTCAACTAATACCCACCCCTGCGATTATGCGGTGGAGCTAAGAAAAATATAGCACCGTGCCAAATCTCAGCAGGTGCCTCCACATCTTCGAGGAGGCATACAAGTGAGTCTCAAAAGAGATGGGGCCCAGCTGTCGTCGATCTGCCCCCTAGGGATGAAAGGTAACTTGCCATATACACTCACATGAGAAAAGCCAAACTGTCAAGTTACTCTATTAGGGTGGGATCCCTCTAAGGCCGATTGACCAGTAGCAATAACGGTCTCATGCTAACAAAGTACTGTGCACCACTAAGAGATTAGTGCCAAAAAAATCATGCATATCTACTGTGGTGATCCGATGTGTCAATAATCTCAACTCCTAGCAAGTCGTCTAATAGCCCACCTATATCTGGCTGGTGGAATAATGGGAACTAGTCAAGAATGTAAGGAGAAAGAAGTCCTTCACGCATAGACATACCATCGTTAGCGAAGTCCTTCCTTTCATCTATTTTGTAAAAGAAGGAAGGATCCGGATCTACTAGTGGGAACGTCATCAGAAGCAAAACCTGACAAATGGATCAATTTGAATCAAATTCTATTTCTTCTGTCTTTCTCCTCTCCCAAAGGTCGAGCCTTTCTCCTCTGCTCGAAAAGACCTCTCATGAATATGAATGAAACTTCAAATCCTTTTCAGGCTCATCTCCATTCCTTTCACTTGTCCCTGCTTACTTGAACCAAAAGCAATGAGCTAAGAAGTCAAGAGTCATTCAAATAGGAATCACGTACCATTTCTATACCTAGGGAATAACACCCTAGCTCAAAGACCACTCCACTTATTCTTCGGAGGAGTTTATCTGAACTAGCTAATAAAAATTTAGATATTTTTTTCTTTTTCTTTGAAAGTAGCTTAATGTAAGTGGAATTGAAAAGAAAGAAGAGAACTCACTCGAAGAGGCTAAGCTAACTTAGCCAAAGATAGAAAGAAATAGAGTTCATCAAGAAATGAATTGATTGAATCACTCATGTTTGAGTCCTTTTACACATTTGAGCGAATTGAGTGAATAGGAAAACTTGGTCAGAATGTCTTTTTTCACAAGTCAAAAGATATAGCTACAAGTAACACAAAGTAAGAAAGAAGAGCGAAGTCAGATCCTGAAGTAAGAAAAAAATAGAGACTGATGCCACAATATATTGGATCTGTAAGGACACAACAAAATTAGAAATTATTTTTTCTATAAAAAGCAAGATAGAAAGAGGCCAACACAACATATGAATTAGAGGATTTCTATCATAAAGAAAGACAAAGGAATGAGAATAGTGAAGACTTAAGGAAAAGTCTAATCGAGTAAAAAAAAGTGTCACATTAGGAGAACACGCCCTAGAGGTCCTTCCTTTATAAGAAAGAAATCAATGGTTACTAGTCAAGAAGCTAGTAGTAATCACCCGCCTATATCAGATTCTGCGGAGTTTGACCCACAAATAGTTGCCTTGAGATAGAGGATTAAGCACCATATAGCTAGCTAAGACTGGTTGACGAACGAGAGAACATAGGTTTTGGTTAAAGTATCTATTCACTGGCAAATTTTCACTTGCTTTTTTGGGTTTGACCCCTTGCTTTAGAGGAATCCAGCCCATACAAGTAAGCATGGGTAGTACTTTGATGGGATTCCCACACAAAAATTTCATTTCCCCATTTTGATCTCGGATAGGCCAATGTAGACTAGGGAAAACAAGCGAGAAGACAAGAATTAGATTTCACAAGTCTTTTCTTTCAATAGTGAGTCATAATGCATAGGCACTAGACTAAGCTTCCACACTTGGATACTTGAACATCATTTTCTTTTTTTATTTCAAGTTGATAGAGAAAGAATACTAGTCAAACCAACCAATATGTTGATCCACTTCTTCTAAAAGATCTCTTTTTTATGCCTTACCACTTTGCGAATGAGAATGAGTACTTGCTGCACTATGCCCTTGTGCTGGCTTTACATATATATGAGTCCTATGACTTTCCTCGTTCCTAAAATATAAACTTATGATAGAACTCTTATCATCCGAGAGACTCCGTATGGAGCTTAGTTGCCCTACACAACTTCCTATTTCCTCAAAAATGATGGTCTTCCTATCTTTTTCATTGTGTTGTGTAGTTAGAAGCTAGTAGTACTTTCCATCTGAGTTTGAGCTTCTGACTTCTTCTTTTCATAGATTCTATTAGCTATGCTACTTGCTTTGCTTGATAAGCTATACTTTCTTCTTTCCTGGCCTATGCTTGACTAGTCACATACATATTCATATTTTACTTCTATATAATATATATATATATATATATATATATATATATATATATATATATATATATATATATATATATATATATATATATATATAACTCATATGTCATAAATCATATAGAAAATATATGTTGCTTATGTGACTAGGAAAGTCAGCCTAAGATAGGTCTCTACTTTCATCAGGGGCACCCCAGTGCTATTTTACTTGACATCTCATTCAAGAAAAAGTGAGTCATCCATCCAATTCCTATGTTCACGGTGAGTGAAAATGATGCACTACATAAATGCCATTTTGACCCTACGAGATCAAGCCTCGAGCTAGTTTGTACCAAATTAGCTTCATTTTCCATGCCATGTTGAGGGCTCAGAAGAAGCTCATGTTGGAAAGCTAGCATGTGCAAGAAGCAAGAACTATTAAGCAACAAGGTGCAGAGCAAGGAGATTTCTCGCATCCGATAAACTCATTCCTTGACTCAAAGTCGATCTATGAATACTAGGCTGTTGCTGAGTTTGAGATTTCTCCTCCCGGTAGTAGACTCATGCTAACAAGAGGACAAGTAATGGCTTTCCATGTACACCTAATAGAGGTAGTGGCAAGCAGGGGTGAAGCCAAAAATAGAAGTAGAAAGAGTAGGAATGGGCAGGAATCTTAGAGAAATTATTTGATTGAATGAAGCCAAGGGGAAAATGAGAAATGCTTTAGGGAACAACCAAGTATCATCCAACAGTCTTGAAGAGGGAAAGAAGCTGATATTCATAAGCAAGAGGTCATGGGATGATAACCCTAAATCATACATTTAGCTTTGCAAACCCTTAGTTTTATTTCAAGCCGCAATGGGGGAAGGAAAAGAGGCCTATCAAAGTCACTTTCCTAGGTTAAGGTAGGTTCAGTAGTGTGTAGCTAATCTCTCTAATATCTTAGATTGGGGGACAACTCTATCTCCACTTCTACTTGTGCACTCATGAAATCAAACTCATGGCCTAGCTTTGGTGAATGATCCTACAAGTGGTAACCTCTTTGTATCTATCATCTCTTTTGAAGAAGGCGCTTTAGATGTAGTGCTTTCAAAATCCCATGACTCTCAATCATCTAGCTTCTTCTCACCTAAAATTATGGATTGGGGGAAAGATTTCCCTCTTTGTTGACTTCAATCGATACCAGTCGATGGCCCAATCTCTTAGTCTATGAATGATGGGTGTACTAATCAATCCTCTCTCCCTACACGCCTTGGAAGTGCTCTTGTGAACCATGTGGAAGCTAGCTTCATTTGACATCTTGGCAGTGTTTTTTGAAGAACTTGTGTAAGCAAGCCTAAAGTGCTTCGATGTTGATCCAACCGAATCAATTGTAGTGACTTTGATAGTGGGTTATCCATCTCTGTTTATCAACCTCTTTTATGAGCCTTTTCTCTTTAGGTTCCACCTTTTCTTTCTTTTTAGCCAATTCCAGTCTTTTCCCATGGATCACACTCTTTTTTTTAGAAAGTCTTCAAACCCCAAAAAGAAAGAATGCCTCAACTACTATTAATTGATAAAGAGAAAGCCATGCAGCTTAAGAGTGAAATCTTCTACTGGCCTCTTTCTTATCTAGCTTCTGATATAGATAATCCTTTTTCTTGTAGGATTCTAAAAGAATAATATTGAATATGTATAGGATGTTTGCAAGAAGTGATATCACTATTCTTGCTTTGATTCTCGGTAACTATAGGTACTTGTACTTATTTTCAAAGAGGGACCTTGATATCCTAAGAAATCCAATGATCATCCATGACATACTGTATGTGATCCATAGTCATGGAATCTGGGCTAGGGTTCACCATTTTTTCTGGAAAGAGTAGCAAAGAGCACAAGGCACCACCAAAGGTGCTAGTGAAAAGGCAGGGCAAAGAAGGTTGACACTCAACCCACCAATCAATTACTGTGAAAAAATAAACATAAGTGAAAAAATCTCCCGATATGAGAAGCTAAGAAAGGTGGAAACTACACCGTCGACAACAAAAGGTGAGAGTAGTGAAAGCATTGTTGATAACATTCCCTTAGCTCAATTTTCAACAAGGAAGTGTCTCCTCTATTTGAAGTAAACCAAAAATTCATGTTTATAAAGATTTCTTGAAAACCAAAGTTTCATGTTTGTAACAAATATGTATGTTTCTCTGAATACCAATGGAGTTATCCAAGTCACATATCATAAAAGTTTATACTCGCTAAGAAATAACATAAGGGAACTTATATAATTCAATGTTCAATAACTTCCACCTACGCGTATGAATAATACTTTCGACTTAAGTTTGAGCTCATTATTTAATAAGCTTGACTAATGAGTTCATGAATGTGGAGCGCAAGTTGGCATGTGAGTCAACTTATCTTTTACTCACACCTCTATCACCACCTCTACAAAAGACACAAGAAATCTATTTCTTTTGTTGTGATACTTTTTGCAAACTCATAGTGACTTTCACTAAGACTTTACATTTGGTTAATCTCTTTCATTGGTTAAGGCCTATCAACCCTAAGAGTTTGATGTCCTTTTAGTCATCTTCAACAATAATCTTCTTATTATCGACCACCACATCTTAAATCTAGAGGTGAAGTATTGGTTATATTTGACTTTAAGCTTTAAACATATGAGCCGATAGACTCACCCCTAACCTTTATCTCCTAAACCAATAGAGAATGTTAGTGCCCTTGATGGAACCAATAAGAAGTAGATAAGAGTTACAACCTAGTATTTTATTTTGTATCTTTTTATAGAGTGTCATTAGATTACAGTAGTAAAGGTAGATTAGTTTGATAACTGTGGAAATAAAAATTCTAATGTCTAATTCTTATTAATAATTTTCATGATTTAAAATTAAAAGTCCATGAAAAAAATTAGGAAAAATGTGCTCCACATACCTTAGTATGTAAAAGAAAAAATCAACTTTGGCATCCTATAAGATTCAATTAAATCATCCATTTTCATCTATCCTAACATTATATTCTTTAGTTTTATAATGTGAGTAAATTTAATGAAAGTGAACAATTAGACATTATAATGTGTGATAGATAAGCTATAAATCACAAAATATATGACTCTATGAATTTTTTTCAAGTTGATTGATGAAGTCGATTTCAATCTCATTATGCAGTATAGTTGATTCTTTTTAATTTGGCCGGGATTAATAACTAGAAAGATAAGTATAAAATAATTAATTGCATATGAAAGGATTATTAACTTAATGATAATTGTGTTATATTTATTAAACATATTTTAATGTTAAATTAAATATCATGCGGAAAAATAATGTTTTGCTGATATCACTTATTAATAAAGGACATTTCTTTAAATGTAATATATAAATTAATTTAATTAATATTCTATCTGCTTAAAGATATAAGATTCATCGTCCTAGCATAATTGTAAATAAAAAGAATATAGAAAAGGCAAGCTTTTAGTTGCTGAGTGTGAGAATCAAGAATGGTTCTCTCTGATTATACGGTTTAAGTATTACCACACATCCTAAGAAAATTATATTTAAAATATAATCACATCATTATTTAATGAGTTGAATTAATTATATTTAGTAAAATAGAAAAACAAATTATTTGAGAAATTTTTTATTGCTTCATCATCTCATATAATAATTGAGAATCCTCAGTTTAAATATGATTTTTTTTTAAGAATTATAAGTGGCCTCCTTCTCTTATTCATAGAACTAGCTGTCTACTTTAAAAAAAACCAAATAATCGAGAAGCATTTTTTTATACCTGATTGTTTTCTTTCCCTGTTATACATACCATTTATATTGCTATCAGATAACAAAAAGAAAAAACAATAAGAGAGAACGCATAGCGTGGTGCCGTGAAATCTAAGAATGAATAGAGATGCCACAAAGGCGAGAGAAAATACGTCGAGTCATACGTAGCTTCGCGCGGACTCAATCAACGACGCGTGTCCCGGATTTTTGCCGTTAGCGGTTAACGGCTGAGATAACGGACGGCTTTCCGGGACCGGCGAAACGTCGATGGCGTGTAGACGGCGCGCATGGCTTCCTGTATTTCCACTGGCCCGACCGTAGTAAGTGTTCAAAGCGAGAGGCGAAGAAAACGAAACATTCGAGCGTTCGACATTTCGTCTGAAGGATTTTTTCGGCTGCTTAAATTTGTCGATCGGCGTCGGGGCGTCACTCATTGGTATAGCAAATCATAAATTGAGGTGTAGGTGACTACATGAGGTATTTACATGCATTCCGAACTTGAATGAATTTAGGGTTTACTCGTTCTTCACTATCCAGGTGAAAGATTGGTTGTTTTATATGTTATTTTGTATCTGTACTCTCTGTACCTCATCAGGGCGTCTGGACCAATTTGACCTTTTTTCATTTTTTTTGCCACTCCTTATGTTTATGTTCATTATATTGAAAAGGAAGCATTTGATGGCGGTTGGGTGATTTTGGATGGGTATTTTGCATCGTACCACAGTGTACCTCTTTGGAGGTCTGACCTCTTTGATCTTTTTTCCAATTTTTTTGCCAACTCCTTATGATTATGTTTAGAACACTATAATAGAATCATTTGATGGCGGTTGGTGATTTTGGGTGGGTATTATGCATCGTACCTGTGTACCTCTTTGGAGAATTGAGACCATTTTGACTTTTTCCATTTTATTTTGCCAAATCCTTATGATTATGTCTAGGGCATTGCAAAGGAAGCATTTGATGGATTTGGGTGGTTTGGGTGGGTTGCATCACCGTGTACCTCTTTGGAGTCTGAGATAGTTTTTTGATTTCCAAATTTATGTTTCCAATTCCATATAATTATGTTTAGAACATTGCAAAGGAAGCATTTGATGGCAGTTTGGTGGATTTCTGGGTGGTTTAGTGCATCTGTACCCTGTGTACCTCTTTGGAGGGTACATATTATTTTTTGCAGTTTTTTCCAAATTTATGTTGCCAATTTCATATGATTATGTTTAGAACATTGCAAATCATTTGATGGCGGTTTGGGTGTATCGTGGTTTAGTGCATGCAGTGTACCTCTTTGGAGAATACAGATGGTTTTGATTTTTCCAAATTTATTTTGCCAATTTCATATGATTATGTTTAGAACATTACAAAGGAATCATTTGATGGCAGTTTGGGTGGTTTAGGATGGGTATTTTGCATCATGTGTACCTCTTTGGAGAATTACAGACCCTTTTGATCTTTTTCCGTTTTTTGGCCAACTCCTTATGATTATGTTTAGAACACATAATGGAATCATTTGATGGCGGTTTGGGTGATTTTGGGTGGGTATTATGCATCGTACCACAGTGTACCTCTTTGGAGATCTGACCCTTTTGATCTTTTTTCCATTTATTTACGGCCAACTCCTTATGATTATGTCTAGGGCATTGCAAAGCATTTGATGGCGGTTGTGTGGTTTGGGTGGTTTAGTGCATCTGTACCCTGTGTACCTCTTTGGAGGGTACAGACCCCTTTTGATCTTTTTTTCCATTTATTTCTGGCCAACTACTTATGATTATGTCTAGAACACTATAATGGAATCATTTGATGGCAGTTTGGGTGATTTTGGGTGGGTATTATGCATGTACCACTGTACCTCTTTGGAGGTGAGACCCTTTGATCTTTTTTCCATTTATTTTTGCCAACTCCTTATGATTATGTTTAGGGCATTGCAAGGAAGCATTTGATGACGGTTTGTGGTTTAGGATGGGTATTTTGCATCACATCCACGTATACCTCTTTGGAGAATGAGACCTCTTTTGATCTTTTTCCCATTTATTTGCCAAACTCCTTATGATTATGTCTAGGGCATTGCAAAGGAAGCATTTGATGGCAGTTTGGGTGGTTTCTGGGTGGTTTAGTGCATCTGTACCCTGTGTACCTCTTTGGAGGGTACAGATTATTTTTTGCAATTTTTTCCAAATTTATTTTGCCAATTTCATATGATTATGTTTAGAACATTGCAAAGGAATCATTTGATGGCAGTTTGGGTGATTTAGGATGGGTATTTTGCATATGTACCCTGTGTACCTCTTTGGAGGTACAGATTTTGATTTTTTCCAGTTTTTTGCCAACTCCTTATGATTATGTTTAGAACACTATAATGGAATCATTTGATGGCAGTTTGGGTGATTTTGGGTGGGTATTATGCATGTACCATGTACCTCTTTGGAGGACCCCTTTGATCTTTTTCCATTTATTTGCCAACTCCTTATGATTATGTCTAGGGCATTGCAAAGGAAGCATTTGATGGCGGTTGTGTGGTTTCTGGGTGGTTTAGTGCATCTGTACCCTGTGTACCTCTTTGGAGGGTACAGACCCCTTTTGATATTTTTTCCAGTTTTTTCTGGCCAACTACTTATGATTATGTCTAGAACACATAATGGAATCATTTGATGGCGGTTTGGGTGATTTTGGGTGGTATTATGCATCTACTGTGTACCTCTTTGGAGAATCAGACCCCGATCTTTTCCATTTATTTGCCAACTCCTTATGATTATGTCAGGGCATTGCAAAGGAAGCATTTGATGGCGGTTGTGTGGTTTCGGGTGGTTTAGTGCATCGTACTGTGTACCTCTTTGGAGAGACCATTATTCTGATTTTTTCCATTTATTTTGTCAAATCCTTATGATTATGTCTAGGGCATTGCAAAGGAAGCATTTGATGGCGTTTGGGTGTGGTTTTACGGGTGGTTAGTGCATCAGTACTCAGTATGTACCTCTTTGGAGAATTACATATAGTTTTGATTTTTTCCAAATTTATGTTGCCAATTCCATATGATTATGTTTAGAACATTGCAAAGGAAGCATTTGATGGCGGTTTGGGTGGTATCACGGGTGGTTTAGTGCATCACCCAGTGTACCTCTTTGGAGAGTCTGATTGTTTTGATTTTCCAAATTTATGTTGCCAATTCCATGATTATGTTTAGAACATTGCAAGGAAGCATTTGATGGCGGTTTGGGTGGTATCGGGTGGTTTAGTGCATATACTTCTGGAGATGTGATTATTTTGATTTTCACATTTTTTTTTGACAATTTTATATATGAATATGTTAGAATATTGCAAATGAAGCATTTGATGGCGGTTTGTGGTATCGGGTGGTTTAGTGCATCGTATCCTCTTGGAGTGACCTCTTTTAACCTAATTACTTATTTTTGAGTTAACCATGCGGGAAAAGGATAACATCAGTGCAGCCTACCACTTGTGAGAAATGTGTTCGATAATATTCTGACGCTTCTTGAAAACCCTAACATTTTGAAGCTTCATCTCCATCAATTCATTAGACTCCGGCAAGCAAGACTTCGGTTGCCATTACATCGATCTTTATCTTTGGGACATAAAAAAGCAAGCTTTCCGGTGGGTGCGGTACATTCCTTTCACCCATGGTTGATGATAGGGATGCCAAACAGAGGTGAGAAGGTTGTATGGCGAAATCCCCATGTTATTGACTCATTGACTAAGAGTGACAGAATTGGATCGTTACTGCCGCAGATTTGTCGGTTGTATATCGTTTTCTTCAAATCTATTTTTTGTATACCACAATTCAGGGTGGCATGAATTGATTATACTTGGATGATATAGATTTCTTTGAAACTGGCTGAAGTGCCATTTGGGACTTCTAGTGTCCCAATTTGATGTTATTGCATCAAAGATTGAGACAGGGCTGTTACATGAGTGGCTTTGTCACTCTTGATGGTATGTTTTATATCTCCATTCTTGTGAAATAAAATGTCTTGAAGTTTCTTGTTTAATATATTCATTGTAGATATGGTGAGCACATAAGCATCATAATCCGTCATCACGAACAAAGCCATTATCTTTGCGATGGGCTAAAATAGAGTTCCCAAAATGCTTTCCTTGGTTTGGGAGGCTGAGGTGACATATAATAATATCACTTAGTTCATATAAGAATGTATTTATTTATGTTGTTTGTGTTCAAAATTTTTATCCTCTTACCAGTGCGCCTTTCATTCGAGGACTTATTGGAAGGCGAGAATTGGCTCCTTCAGCTCCCACCCAATCTGTGCAGTGGGCAGATAGTTGTCCCGTTTTAAGTCCAATCTGCGGCCGACTCTCCTTATAGCTCTCCTCGATATTCTCCCAGTCAGGTGTTTAAGCACGCCCTCTGCTACTACCCCCGAGACCATGCGGTGGAAGGATGTTTGCAGTTTGAAGGACACGAGAGAAAGATCGTCTCCATGCACAATAGTGAGAGGTTGGATGGGCTCTTTTGCGGGTTGCTATCGAGGATGTTCAGCCGGGCTTCTACCAACCCAAATCGGGGGAGGCCACCAGTGTCCACAGGAGGAGGAAGCTCTTGTGGAGGCCACCACAGAGCTTCCAACTGCGAGTTTAATGCTTGGGGAAGCGTGGACTTGGCCGTAGGAGAAGTTCTCGTGGAGGCCACCACTACATGGCGATGCTCAGAACACTGTGGCGACATCGGCGTGGAGTTAAAGCTCGACGAGATAAGAAAGAGGAAAATTATTACTTCCCTTTCACACACACTTACAGGAAGTCTCGAGCAAGAATAACTGATGTGGTGGCCTCCACTCAAGCTGCAGAGCCGGCAGCTGAGGTATTAAGTTACTTTCTTTTCGATTTGAGATAATTGAAATAGTTTTTCAGTAAATTTTCTTATAGGTTGTTTTAGAAGCGGCAGTAGATGGTAACCATGACATTTTGTTGTGGTGGTGGAGCGGCGGTGGTATGAATCATCTCGGTAGATCGATCCTTCACTCATAGTTCATTTCGTCATAAAGTTTGTTATAGGTTGCAAGATGAGCCAATAGAGGTCGATGACCCACGCTATTGTCGTTGTGGAGGAGCATCGTCGGAGTGCGCATCATCTCGATGAGAGGTTGTTTATTCAGTGGATGTAGCTTTTCATCACTAGGCGCCGTGAATAATTTCGTTGCGGGCATCGAGGCACTTCATGTTGTTGAGTTCTCATCCAGCTCTTTTGCTAAGCCGATGCTCGATCTTATTGACGCGTCGTGCTCGGTTGAGGACAAGTAAGTCAGACTTATTGGTCCTTCATACATAAAATAACTATTCGTTTAGTTAAGATCACTTTAAAATACTTATTACTTGCGAGCGTCTGATATTCGCGGGAATATCATTATTGCGGCGAGCGGTCGATGACTTGCGGCGGATCAATATCTCTCGGATGCACACATTGATGCCCGCTTTACTTTTACGGCGAAGAACTTCTCTGCGGTTGTATGTCCCATATTTGTACATATCATGCTTGCATTGGGTATGTTACGAGAATGTTGGTACGATTGATTCTTGTTTATATGAAAAGCTGTAATGTCGTTCTCTTCTTTTTCGCGAGTTATGCGAGTTGGCATGAAGATGGAGAGCAAAATGTTCATCCAGCATATCACTGGGCGGTGTGTTATGAGTTAATCATATTGCGATTATAGAAAATACCTGGACACTCGGTTGGGCATATTAAAGGCAGGGCATTTTATGACTCATTGCCCAAACCCACTCGAGCATTCTTCCACAATTGTAAGAAGCTTTTCAAATTTGGTTCGCATAACTATTTTTTTCCCTGGTCCAACTTATTGATTTTTGTCTTGGCTATTTAGATCAAATTACTTGTGGAAGATCTTTGGGCGCTTTGCATGGATCGTAAATGTGTCGACATAGTGAGTGGGATACAGTTCAAGAAAATAGTGTCATTGCGGAATGTTTGTCTGCAAATACATGGAAGCGGCAATGACCTCGTGGATTGGGTAGACCACCAGATTGGCCAAAGAAGATGAATTTATTTAGGTGAGTTCTTGCCACATTTTGTTTAGGACTTAAAATCCAAGTGAGAACAATATTATTTTGTTTCATATAGGATTTTGAGGTATTGATAAAGAATGCAATAAAGGGTGATTTCCTTGCCATAAAATTTGGTTCTGGATTGTATATTTTCCTTGAATATTGTGCATAGGTAGTGTTGTATTGAATATTCAATTTTCTTTGAGTGAATGCCAAGGTTTTCACTCATAAATGGCTCGTTCTTTGATTTATGATTAATGATTAAATATATTGATTGATATGCAATGTAGGTATATCGTGATGATTTAATTAAGTAGTGTTTTTTTTGCGTGTACATATATTTTTTATATTTCGATTGTAGCTAAATGTTGATTAGTAGTTCTATTTATTAGGGTAGATTGTTGCTGTTATGCTTAACATTTATTTTTCTCACTTTGAACATATTTATGAGTGAATTAATGTGGAAAAGACCCATCCTTAACCACCCAAATTGCAATGAAATGATTCCTGGATGGCCATAATCATAAGGATTTGGCAAATTAAAATGGAAAAAGCTGAAAATCGTACCAAAGAGTACTGGAGATGGAAAAGACTCCTTAACCACACCATCAAATGATTCCTCAGGATGGCTAAACATAATCATAAGGATTTGGCAAATTAAAATGGAAAAAAGCTGCAAACCATCTACCCTCAAAGAGGTACACTGAGATGGAAAGACCCATCCTTAACCACCCAAGTGCCATCAAATGATTCCTCACGGGATGGCTAAACATAATCATAAGGATTTGGCAAATTAAAATGGAAAAAAATGAAAACCATCATTCCCTCAGGTACACGGGTCAGATGGAAAGACCCATCCTTAACCACCCAAGCGCCATCAAATGATTCCTGGGATGGCTAAACATAATCATAAGGATTTGGCAAATTAAAATGGAAAAAAATTGCGAAACCATCGTACCCTCAAAGAGGTACATTTGCAGTGCAGATGGAAAATCATCCAACGCCATCAAATGATTCCTGGGATGGCTAAACATAATCATAAGGATTTGGCAAATTAAAATGGAAAAAAAGCTAGAAAACCATCGTACCCTCCAAAAGGTACACAGTCTGAGATGGAAAAGACCCATCCTTAACCCAAGGCCATGATTTATCGATGGCTAAACATAATCATAAGGATTTGGCAAATTAAAATGGAAAAAAGCTGCAGAAAACCATCACCCTCCAAAGAGGTACAGTCTGAGATGGAAAAGACCCATCCTTAACCACCCAACGCCATCAAATGATTCCTGGATGGCTAAACATAATCATAAGGATTTGGCAAATTAAAATGGAAAAAAGCTGCAAAACCATCGTACCCTCCAAAGAGGTACAGTCTGAGATGGAAAAGACCCATCCTTAACCACCCAAATTGCATAAATGATTCCTCCGGGATCTAAACATAATCATAAGGATTTGGCAAATTAAAATGGAAAAAAGCGAAAAAATCTATCAAGATACAGTCTGAATAAATAAAAAGAAATCCATAAGCGCCATGCTTCCTTTCAATTCTGCTAATCATAAATTGGCAAAATAAATTTGGAAAAAATTGCAAAAATAATCTGTACCCTCAAAGAGGTACAGGTCTGAGATATGCATAAAAATCCACCAAGTCAAATGATTCCTAGATGTAAACATAATCATAAGGATTTGGCAAAATTAAAATGGAAAAAAGCTCAAAAACCATCACGTACCCTCAAAGAGGTACCACAGTCTGAGATGGAAAAGACCATCCTTAACCACCCAAATTGCATGAAATGATTCCTCGGGATGGCTAAACATAATCATAAGGATTTGGCAAATTAAAATGGAAAAAAAATCATGTACCCTCAAAGAGGTACAGTCTGGTCTCCACCCAATCCACCAAGCGCCATCAATGCTTCCTTTGCAATGTTCATAATCATAAGGAATTGGCAAAATAAATTTGGAAAAAGCGCAAAAAATAATCGTACCCTCAAAGAGGTACCGTCTGGCACTAAACACCAAATCCACCAAAGCGCCATATGCTTCCTTTGCAATGTTAAACATAATCATAAGGTGGCAAAATAAATTTGGAAAAAGCGCAAAAAATAATCTGCCTCAAAGAGGTACGGTACAGTCACTAAACCAGATCCACCCAAAGCGCCATCAAATGCTTCCTTTGCAATGTTAAACATAATCGTATGGAATTGGCATAAATTTAGAAAAAAACGCAAAAAATAATCGTACCCTCAAAGAGGTACACAGTCTGAGATACAAAATACAAACAGAATCCACCCAGCATGTAATGAACATTTCTAGTATAAACATAAAGCGTAAAGGCAATAAACTATCTATTATTTATTGCACATATATTTATTAATCGTCTAATGATTACAATTTCTCCAGATTAACTCAATCACTATTGCTTAAAGAGCAGAAAGACCGGTGTCAAAATCTCCTTCATCTGATGAAAAGCTGGATAATGTCATGTATCAAAATGTTTTCTGAAATATCCATCATGAGCTTAGTGTACCCTTGATTGGTTCATTGTGGAGCTCGAGTTAAATTCACGCATGTAGAACATTGTATCGTTGGTACTTTCTTACGGATCGATGTGTGATATTATATGCTTACCTCGAAAAACAGGGGCATAAGGATAAAGGTGTTGCAACTTCGAGGAAACCGTTCGCTATCGGACTTTAGTTTGGTTTCTACAAAAAAAAAAGTATGATTAATATTTAAAATACTAAAAAAACTAATCGAAATGGAAAATTACTCTTGGCTTTCTTGGATCTCTCCCAATATCCTTTAAGCCTTGAATTGGAAACACCCTTTGGGCGTTGCTTTGGATCATTTAAGATGCCTTTTCCCTTATCACGTGGTTAACTTCTTATTCTTAATTGCTTTGTAAGATGGAGAATTCCACTTATTATAGTGTCGACATCATCATATAGTTTTAGGGATCAAATATAGTCCTCGACTCTCTTATTTCCACGATGCTTATTTGCATATCGACTTATGTGGTTCCGGAAAATAATGCCAGACGCATTTCCATCTGTGCTTGGCACATCTCTTAATTTCCTGTATGCACTATCAATATAAATATCCCTCTTTGCTCGTAGACCACGCATGAAGATACTTGTCGGAATCGCAGCATCCTCACTAAGAACTCTAATATGGGCACAAGAATTCCCATCATTTCAAATTTTTTGCATGTACAAGTTACTTTAGGGTAGTCTATCGAAATGCATCCATGTTTTGGATGCATTTTTTATTCTCTAAGTTTCTTACCAAATACTCCATGGTGTCATCGGCTTGATTGATAGGCCTCCAACACCATGCAAAATTCCTCTTCAAACATAACGTAAACCTTTCTTGTATAGAACAAAGCGACTTGTTTTAGAATTGTGGTCTTGAATGAGAACAATCGATGGTATTGAAGTCGTCATTTTCATTCGATGCCATGTCTCCATAAGCTTTTCCAAGAAACAATCGTGCGAAGGTTGGTTTAGATATTCCATGGCATACATTGTTCGTGGACTCACTACGTTGCGTTGACAAGATGCCCATGCGAGAATGAGTCCTTGTTGAATCATTGGACCACTTGGATCTAATCTTATAAAGCTCGGACAACCAACCATGATCATGCAAATTGCCTTCTAGCGGAACCAAGCCTCTGTAAACTCTTCCTCCGAGTCACTTACTCATGCATTTATAAAAAAGCCTATCTTATCTATTCTTGAAGCAATGAACTTTGGAAGGAGCTTTCTTTGAAATATGCCATTGGCACAACCTATGATGAGTGTGCGCAAAAGCGTTCGATAGCTCATTGATCTGATGAATATTGTCATGGATTCATCAACCTAAGAAATGTTTGGAATAGCCATGTGAATGACTCAATTGTCTCTTCGATAAAAGGCTACTCCAAATAATACATTTTGCCGGTGATGATTTACTCCAACAAGGGGCACAAACAAGATTATATTTATTGAGTCGATAGCTTGTATCAAATATTATCACATCCCCAAAACAATCATATTCTATCTAGACATGCCATTGCTAAAAAGAAACTTACTAAATCGACTCATCAACTTGTACATCCCATGCAAACATCCCATGCTTGCCTTTCCTTAAGCAGTTGCATTAATCGTTCTTATCACCATTCGCAATCCTCGATCTTTTCTCTTTCACGAATAAAATTGAAGGCATCTCTTTTGTGAACCCGACATTCTCTCGCCAACTTCCTCGGTTAGATGAATGCATCGGTTGCTCTAATACCGACCTCATCATTGTCTTCAACACGGGCCTTCTCATCATTAACGCTCTATGTGATCACGAGAAGATGTAGGTCCGAGCTCGGCCAAGAATGATTATGACATTACGTATGTTTCTTAATCGTCAATTCCCCTCAAATCAGAGAGAATCTAATCATGGACAACCAGTTCTTGTATCAACTTTCTGGAATTTTGTTAAGCCTTTTAGAGTGGCAGACTTCTTCCGACTTTTGCACATAGGAAATCTTTTGATTTCAATTTCTTTGAGTTTGGCCAATAACTAGTATGGTCCTTTCGAACACTGAAGCCAATTTGATGTGCATAGTCCGCGATGCTGATTACATATGCCTCCGTTTCATTCTGAACAGTGGTGCTAAGGAGTTTCTCCAAATATGGGTCATTGACTGCATTTACCTGGCAGAACAGATACAAAAATATGTTAGAAAATATGGATGGAAAATACCCACCCAGAAATCACCCAAACTGCCATCAAATGCTTCCTTTACACTGACATAATAGGAGTTGGCAAAAAAAAAAAAAGATCAAAAGGGTGTACCCTCAAAGAGGTACACAGTCTGGCTAAACCAGAAACCCAAGCATCAAATGCTTCCTTTGATACTAGACATAATCATAAGGAGTTGGGCGGAAAAAAAAGATCAAAAAGTGGTACCCTCAAAGAGGTACAGTCTGGATGCACTAAACCACCGAAACAAGCGCCATCAAATGCTTCCTTTATGCCTAGACATAATCATAAGGAGTTTGAAATAAATGGAAAAAAAAGATCAAAAGGTCTGTACCCTCAAAGAGGTACAGGTCTGATGCACTAAACCAGAAACCACACAAGCGCCATCAAATGCTTCCTTTGATACATAATAATCATAAGGAGTTGGCCGAAATAAATGGAAAAAAAGATCAAGGGGTGCACCTCCAAAGAGGTACAGGTGCAGATGCATAATACCCACCCAAAATCACCCA